>OZ004652.1:1443310-1993759 GCA_963924495.1 Nemapogon koenigi
CAACTCATAAGAGATATTATTCTCAACGGACTGCGAGTAGTCAACCTGTATTTGCACCATTTCATAAGCGGAGGACTCGGACTGTGTTGTGTAAACTATGAATAAGTTTCCGTCTAAGTTGTAGGTGTGGGTTGTTGGCACCTGTTTGTAGAAATCCAGGTTCGATTCTCTGCAATGAAAGAAAGCAAATTAGCTTAGTTAAAAAAAGGCACGGGCATATAGAAGTGAAAACCATGAATAACAGTGGTTTTTAATTTATAAGTAATACCTATACAACAAACACAAAACACACCTTTACAGCTTTTATGGCTTGAGGTGTGGGCAGACACCAGTATCAGTGTCCACTTTTTGCCAGTTGTCCATATTGAACAGAACAGGTGGCAAGCCTGTTGCTGCACTTAATGGACCTAGATATTGTGTCACTTCTTTAACAGACGTAAATAACGTATAATAACGCCATCTAATGCGCGAATAAAGAACTTTTAACTTAAAAACAATTTTTAACTATGAATAACAGTGGTTTTTAATTTATAAGTTTATATATATAGTAACGCCATCTAGCGCGCCTAAAGAAGTTTTCACTTTAAAAAACTCGGTCCGGACCTAGAATCATAGAGTAACTTATATAGAATTGCCGGCCAATGCGCAGCGAAAATGCAAATTCTCTAGGGATCACGTGACAAATGTCATAAATCGACACAGAAGATTATATCGTGTGATCATGCTAGGTCGGTAGGAGCGAAATAAGTTTTAGTTTGAGTTGGAATTTACGGCGACATAATTTTTTTTAGACATATCATGACAAAAGCCTAACAAAACTATAACTGAAGTTAAACTACTCTCCAACAGATGGCGTTAGTATACAAATTATAAAAGGTTCCATAGACAAAAGGATTTTATATGAGACTTTTCAACGATAAATGTCATCTCATTCTGCACTACTAAATACAAGCTACCATGCGGTCACGACGGTGTAGAAAAATATATCTCTATGTAAACAAAATCTCAGTTAGAAAGATATAATTTCCTGTAGTGATAAAGCAGGACAACAAGTAGCCTTGTTGTCTACGAGCCTTATCTTTTTTTCTTTCTAATGAGATTTCATCTATGTAGTTGGTCAGTTGATCATGCTCGCATGGCTAGAGGCGCTAGAGCTAATTTAGCTCTCCTTTAAAAGGCCTCTGTTGTAATATGAGATTTTCATGCAATATTTCAAAGTTGGTTATCTACGAGGAACAAGATATTGCTTTTACCTATCCAAAACAGTGCCACACATATCCATAATAAAAACACACAGCGCCGGCTGACATTTTGACACATAGTTCAATACACAGGGTTCTGTCAAACAATAATCCAGGTTTATATCCCTGTTAGGACTATCAACAAATGTGATATACTTCAGATTGCAGAATTCGAAACCGTGGCCAGCGTAAAATATGAAACCTGAAAAAGTCATCTATGAATGCATAACTTTTTTTTAAATGTATTTTTATTTTATGAATCTAAGACGATAATAGGGGATGAAAGTTAATATGGGCTACACAGGTGATGCTGGGGCAGAAAGCTAGTTGATGATAGATACTTACAATATGAGTCTTTAGGAATCACCTTAAACAATTCATCGAGCACCTTCATAAGTATAGATTTAGTAATATTTTTAATAGAAACAGCAATAAACCCCAAACTTCTCAATGTATTTGCCAAAAATTCACAATCCAAAGATGGTGTCGCCAGCTTAGGTAAATATTTATATTCATCATTACAAATTAATATGGCCACCTTGGTCTGTGGTCTATAATTTGAACTTGTTTTTGGTGCAATATCTTTTGCAGCCATAGACAAAAATTGTCTATACTGTTTAACACTGTATCCTCGTCTGTTGAGGTCATTGAGGAGTTTCTTGCCAGGGTTGGGTACTTCATTGTAGGAAATTTTACTGAAATCAGATCATAAAGTTAACTTCAAATAGAAAAAGCGTTAGACATACATGAATTCAAGTGTATAGATTTAGGACAAACTTGTGCCAGAACATTTTTAAGGCATTTATTTTGGGGGAGGGGGGGAGGTTTTACGAATCAGGTACACATGGGGGGTTTAGAACCCCCAAAACTCGATAGTCAGTGTTGATCGAAGTCTGTTCTATCTATATAAAAAAACCTAACTCAAGGGGAATGTTAAAAATACACACAATCGCCAAACATGTATTAAAGGTATGATGTATGTCAGGATTGTAGCAAATGGTGTTCTATTGTCTCTGTCTACCCGTGTTGGGATAAAAGATGTGATGATAGGGTAAAGGTCCAAATTATCTAATCCTGAGCTTTTCGTGTTTTGACGACTTTATTAAATTGCTGCACTGTTTTATTACATACTTTAACCATTTTTTTTTTAGCCTTGTATATGTAAAGCTATTCTAAACAAACAGGTGATACATAGATTCAAAATATCTTAGATTTGATATCCAAAATTGTGGTTTCTATCTATCCCAATGGAATTTGGTTGGGGTGTAGCAAATGTGGACATTTGTCTTTGGCCACATCGCAAATTACAAAGGACTTAAGGGTAAAGGTCCAGATTATATAATCCTGAGATTTTCGTGTTTTTTCGACTTTATTCAATTACTGCACTGCTTTATTGCATACTTTAACTATTTTCAAGTCTCGGTAAGGTATAAGTTTTTGCAGGTCACAGGTTTTTGCAAAATTAAGGTTGGAGTGGATATTCATGATTTTGAAAAATACTTTTTAATCGATTTTTTTACTCCATATAACACCCAATTTTTATGATGCTATAGGATGAAAGGCGTCACAAGGAGCAACTTTCGTCCAGGACACCAATCCCGAAAACCCCTCCCGTGACCGCCAGGTTGGTGACAAGTCTTCAGACACGATCGAAATTTTTTTACTCCACAAAATAGGTTAGCGAGGAGCGCAGCGACGAGCGTGGTTCGGGTGGTGTAAAAACAAGGCGCAAGGCGAGCGAGCGAAGCGAGCGGTGCCGCGGGAGCGGCCGCCGAAGCGCTGGAAACCTTTTACTATTTTATTTTAAAACACGAAAATCTCAATTTCAGATTTTGAGGTTAAGTTTTTCAATGTCAATTTTCTTATAAACTAGTGAACACCGGCGAAAAGTGGTACCTTACCGAGACTTCAAAATAGTTAAAGTATGTAATAAAACAGTGCAGCAATTTAATAAAGTCGTCAAAACACGAAAGCTCAGGATTAGATAATCTGGACCTTTACCGACTTAAGTTAACGTTTTTTGTTTGAGTCTAGTAAGATAAAATTGAAGATAAAGTCAAACTTACATATTTGCTAACGATGCAATGGTGTTACATATTTCTCTTGTAAAATTTGACGCAGATTGCGATTCTTCATAAGGCAAATTCTCAAGCAACGACATTACTATAACATTTTATTGTTTTTTTTTTTTTTTTTTTTTATTGGATGGCAATTGTACTAAGATAAGTACATTTCTGCCAGTGTCACGTCGTTATTCAGTTACATTTATCTGTCGAAATTTAGTATCGAAACTTTCAGGAATCTGAAATAAATAATACAATACTACTTCTATATTTACAACTAAATTAATTAAAACTATTTACATACACAAAAAAAAATTATTCAACATTAAAATAATATTTAAATTAAATAATTCATGACTAAATACAACTTAAGATAGGAACAATGAAATTGATACATAACTGAAACTAACAAATTATTTAATAAGAATGATAATAAATAAACATAAAGCTTTATTTAAAATATAGATAGACTTATATTTTTATGTTATTATCCGATAAAAATTTAGATATGCATGATATTATGAAAATATTAGAATTCATCATAATATGTAGAAGACTCACTATGTTGATGGGAAACTGAATATTGTTACTTAATAAAGATTTCATAAAATTATCCCGATTATATAATTCACATGAAAAAAAAAGATGGTTAGCATCTCCAATATCCAGCCCACATTCACAAATTGATGAATCTTTGATGTGAATTTTATTGAGATGAACAGGAAGACAGGTATGACCCAAGCGTAATCTACTAATTGAAGATGTTATACTTCTAGAATAATGAATTTTAAAAAACCAGGGTTTAGCAGGAACTTGCTCAACAATCTTTCTATAAAATGTACCCTTAGTCTTAGAAGAAATTCTCCATGATTTATTCCAATTTTCAAACAGAGATAATCTAGGTAAATTAATAAGATCATGACAAAAATTTTGAAAAGGAAAAACATCTCCACATGATACTGCCTCTTTGGCTAATTTATCAGCCTTTTCATTTCCATAAATATTAGCATGACCAGGAATCCAAACAATAATTACATTTAAATTTTTATCAATACAATTTTGTAAAGCCGACTTAATATTATATAATATGATATTATGATCTTTTGAATAAAACGGGGACTTACATACTGATTGAATAGAACTTAGTGAATCTGAGAAAATTACTGTAGATTTTAATTTAAATAATAAAATATATTTAATAGCTTCAAGGATACCCAAACATTCTCCTGTATATACTGTTGTTTCTGGAGGATATTTGATTTTTTGGACAATATTCCAATTCTTATGGAAAATTCCAATACCAACACAACCTTTTTCAGTAAGTTTTGAGGCGTCTGTGAAAATATAATGATAGTTGGGCCAATTTGAATCAATAATTGAACAAAATTTTTTATTAGCTTCTAAAGTAGATTTTGTTATTCCTATATTACAAATTACACTTGGAACAAAAATGCATGTATCAAAAGAATGTGTGTATAAAGGGAGATTATTTAATCTAACTATAGGCTATTTAATATTTTTAAAATATTGATAACTTTTAACCAAGGAAGGAATCGTTTTATTTGTCCAATAACTATTTGAACCTTGTTAATAGTGAAAGTTTAGGAAAAATAGCATGCTTCTTAAATATGGCAATACGAAATAGAAATCTGTCAGATAAATATTGCCTGCGTAAAGCAAGGGGAGGGTCGACAGATTCTAGTTGTAGAGCATTAACTGGGCTGCTTTTCATTGCCCCAAGAATTATTCTAAGAGACTTGGATTGAATAAGATCTAATTTCTTAAGTGAATTTTTATTGGCAGGAATTAAAAGAAAAGAACCATAATCCAAATGGCTCCGAATAATAGCGTTATATAAAATTTTTAAATAATAAGGATGACCACCCCACCAGACTCCACATAATGTTTTTAAAATATTAATATTACGTTCACATTTATTAACAATATAATCTATGTGAGAGGTACCTGACAATTTACTGTCCAATATTAGACCTAAAAATTTATGTTCATTGACAATAGGAATTAAAACATCATCAATAGAAATATTAACTAAAGGAATATTTCGTTTTCTAGAAAATATTAATAAAACACTTTTAGCTGGAGAAATACCCAAACCATGTAATATTAGCCATTGGTTAAGGGACAATAAGGCTTTTTGAATACTATCAGCAGAACTAGACACTACCTTGTTAGCAGAATAAATTAATATGTCATCTGCATACTGAAGTATTCTACAGTGAGGTATAACAGAATAGTGTAAATCATATGTATAAATATTAAATAATAAAGGACTTAGTACCGACCCTTGAGGTAAACCTTTATATATTTTTCTAGAATAATAAACATCATCTTGTAAATTAATTTGAATTGTTCTTTCTAATAACATGTTGATAACAAATGTGACTAATTTTTCAGGAACCTTAAGAGTTCTCATTTTGTTATCTAATAAAGGAGGGTCTCCTACAATATCTCTAAAATGTTTTGATATAATTTTAGAATATATAGGTACATAAGATATAACATTACATTCTATAATTATTCATTTGCTATAATTTTTTTTGCTATAATTTTTTTTTACCCTAAAATCGATTTCTGTAATTTTCAAAATCACTATTATCAAAATATATAAAATTACATTCAATAATTATTTATTTGCTATAATTTTTCTTTTGTCTAAAATCGATATCCGTAATTTTCAAAATCACTATTATCAAAATATATAACATTAAATGATCTAATTTATAATTTGCTATAATTTTCGTTTTATCTAAAATTGTTTTCTATAATTTTCAAGATGTCTAAATTATCAAAAGGTACAACATTTAATTATGTAATGATTAATTTGCTATATTTTTTCCAGTTTATTTGCGAAATATTTATTAATATATAAAAATCTTCCTTACTTATTATAAATAATATATATATAGGTATCATATCCGTTATCAACAAGTGATGGTTGTTTAGGTATTTATGAGTTTTTGGCGCTTCGCCGTCCGCTGCCGCGGAACGCTCGCTTCGCTCGCTCGTCTCGCGCTCTGTTTTAGCACTATTCGAACCACGCTCGTCGCTTCGCTCCTCGCTAACCTATTTTTATTTACAAATTAGGGGAATAGGAATCGAAAATTACTGCAAAAGACATTAACAAAATCTACTGTAAATTTTAATAATAGTACTTATTTAAATTGATTACATTATAGAAAATTATTTTTTATGATTATATATTTGTAAATGTAAATAGAATGAAGTTATACGTTTAATAATATAGTGAGTACACTTATTTTAACAATCCATTAGAGCAAATGATATTATAGATTAATAAATTTATAGAAATTGAATTTATATATTTAGAAAATTATAATAACTGCAATTATAGAAAAGTAACCATTAGTGCAACTGAAATTAGAGATTATAAAAATTATAAGACATGAGATTATATATTTTCAAAATTATAGTAACAGCAATTATAGAAAAGTAGCCATTAGTGCAATTGAAAATAGACATTATAAAAATTATAGGACTTGAAATTATATATTTTGAAAATTATGGCAACTGCAATTATAGAAAACAATACGTTATAGGAATTAATATTATAGATTTAAAAAAATATATCAAACAAATTTATAGATTTTTAAAATTACAGGAGCTAAATTTATAGAAAATGAATATTTATAGCAACTAAAATTATAGCTTCTGAAATTATATATTTTATTTTAGAGCATTTGAGAGGATACCAATAAAGGAATTAAGACATTGTCATATGCAGCGGTTATATCCAAAAATGCTGCCACAGTAGACTCTTCTCTACTAAAAGAAAGTCTTATATCAGTAGTGAATATTGCTAAATTATCCATCACACTTCTACCTTTCCTAAAACCAAATTGGAAAGGTGATAAAATATTATGAAACTCAATGAACCATTCTAAACGATTTTTGACTAAATGTTCAGCAATTTTTGCCAAACAAGATGACATTGCAATAGGACGATATGAGCAAATATCCTCTGGATTTTTAAATGGCTTCAGTATCGGAACTACCTTTTGAATCTTCCAGCTGGCAGGTATATTTCCACTAATAAAAACGCAATTAATAAATGTTAAAAAATATTCTAAAATATCATCATTAAGATTTACAATAAATGAGTATAGAATAGAATCTAATCCAGGAGCTGAATCCTTGACGTGGGATAAAACTATTTTTAATTCATGTATGGAAAAAGGAGAACAAAGTTTGTCAATATGCATAGAAGGAAGATGCGTAGAGAAACTAATTTGAATATTTTTGATTTCTATCACAGAGCAAAAAACGCCTACTTTTTTTTTTTTTTTTTATTTGGCGTGGCACGGATTGTGCATTATGCCACATACAAGTAAAGGTAGGGAAACATATTTTAAATTTTAATTACACAGGATACGGAATTTGGAAGGATATCAGGAAAGTAGGAAATAATGTAAACCAAAATATTAAAACCAAGGAATACAACTAAAATTAAATTAACTTTACAAGCTTTAACTAAGATGAACCAAAAACATAAGTACTTACTCACTCTTAACTATATACAATAATAAAAACGCCTACTGTCGTAGGAAAACGCACAGATCCATAGACTGAGACTTGCTCTATGACATGTTACGTGTGTTGGTATTTCGGTTGTTTGTGTTATGTTGGTGTCCTGTTGTTTCTCCTGTTATGTTGTACAAACATTGTACCCACGCGCCATATATCAGTTTTTTGTTCCTAGTTTCGCCAGCCTGATTTCTATATAGTAGTTTTTTTATAATAAATTATCAAAGCTGAATGCGTAATACCTTTGATATGTTGGTACAGAAAAAAGAACATCTGTGTTCTTTGACTTTGACTCGACTTTGACATTTAACAAACAATAGTGTTGCCGTCTCTAAATTCTACAAAATCTACCAATGATCTGAGACCAAAACCTACCGCTTCTACTTTTTCTTTCTTTGGCCTCGCCTTATCCCGTTACACGGGGTCGGCCTTCCCAATCATGCGGCGCCACTTGATTCGGTCCTTGGCATCCTCCTCCTTGAGGCCCATCTCCCTCATGTCCCCATGGACCTTCGTCAACCACGTGGTTTGGGGTCTTCCTCTCCCCCTCTTGTTGATGACCAAAACTGTCAGTCCGGTTACAACCCCAATGGAAATGACATTTAATGAGGTGCCACTGAACCTGGATCCTGCCAACATGATCTTCTACATTTTGTACATGAATGACAAATGGACCTTTATCTTTAGGGGAATATGATTGCCTTAGTTGTGAAGAATTAATGGTTATAGATGTTTGTGTAAATGATGATGGAATTGTATATGGGAGGGAAGATGGGACTTGGTCCAAAATGCTTAAATTATTAGGAGTTTGTTGTCCTGCAGGGATAAGAGTTTAGGTACCTCATCTGATGAGGATGAGTCCTGCGTTTGTTTATGTTGTTTTTTCGTTCTTTTTCTTTTATTTGATGAACGATCTTTTGTGCAATATTTATCATCCATATCTATTTGCGTTGATATCGATAAATAGGCACCTCCAGGGTCCTCTGAATCATCCATATTTTGTACCCTACACTATTAAAATATACAAATTACTTACCAGAAATATACTTAATGATTATGAAACTACTAGACATTGGCGGAATCATCAAAACCCTGATGGAGCCATTTTGAAAAAAAATAGAATAGAATGTAGTCGTCGCTGAGGCCGCCATATCTGCGCCGCTTTGCATTTTCTGCTATGGCTGCTGCTGATCCTGCCTTAGAGGAAGTAAATGGAAGATGAGACTGGGCGAGGGTATCGACGCAAGTTGCATCCCAAACTAGTGATCGTCCCATCTTCCAAGGTGCCAGCGTCATGCCGTCTATATACCTATATAAAGCTATTTAATTGTATCGAAAGGAACAACAAGGAAAGGACGACCAAGACGAACTTTCATTGATCAAATCTGATGTCCTTAAAAAAGGTCAAATGTAGTACTAAAAATAATTGTGAATGTATGAAACGGTGTCTGGATGTGGATGAAGCAAGAGACTTTTGGGATAATTTCTTATTATCAAGAGAATTCTTTGTTCTTATATTTTTTTCTTGTATTATATTTTTATAAAGAAATACCTATATAAAGCTATTGTATCGAAAGGAACAACAAGGAAAGGACGACCAAGACGAACTTTCATTGATCAAATCTAATGTCCTTAAAAAAAGGTCAAATGTAGTACTAAAAATAGTTGTGAATGTATGAAACGATGTATGGATGTGGATGAAGCAAGAGACTTTTGGGATAATTTCTTAATTATTATCAAGAGAATTCTATGTTCGTATATTTTTTTCTCGTATCTATTATATTTTTATCAAGAAATACCTATATAAAGCTATTTAATTGTATCGAAAGGAACAACAAGGAAAGGACGACCAAGACGAACTTTCATTGATCAAATCTGATGTCCTTAAAAAAGGTCAAATGTAGTAGGTACCTACTAAAAATAATTGTGAATGTATGAAAGCAAGCGACGTAGGTATACAAAGATCGAGAGAAGTGGCGCTCCATACTCTCTGCCTACCCTTATGGGAAACAGGCGTGAAGGTATGTGTATCAAGAAATACAATATAGCCTCAATTTGAAGATTTTTTGCGGATTCTGTATTCTGAGCCTCTACCTAAGTAAGTACAAAAGATATTTTTCACTGGATAATGAGATATTGGAAATTAAAGCCATAAGAGATAGGAATGTATGCTGTCGTACGCGGGTCGAGCTGTAGACAGAGCTTTTCAATATCAAGCTAGAATGATCAGTAAAGGATTATACAGTCCAGTTGATACCCCTATATCGGTTTGTGCATTAATTGCATGCAATGACAAACGCAGAAACGTAGCTCTTGTCGTATTCTATCTAGGTATAACATAGTAAACCTAGATTTAAGTATATACCAACAATTTAAATACCTACCTACATAAATACGCTTATAAGGTATATGGCCGAGTGGTTCAGACGTATGGTAGTAACTAGACAGACTACAAGTTCGAGTCCGGATCCCGGCCATGTAGGTACCAATGGGGCTTTTTAATTAAAAAAATATGTAGATACCTACATAATCTAACAAACCACACTTCTAAATATACCTCAACAGAACTAGCCAATCATTAGGTATAGCCTCACAAATACCATCGGCTAAACGAGGGAGACTTTGGTCTTCCGTTGGGTACCCTGGAACCGTGACACGGTTTCGGGAGCTGTAAGACAACCCGTGAAATACTTATATATCAAAAAGAAATATAGATACAGTAAACTCCCGATTATCCGCGGGATTGACTGGCGTGGAAACCGCGGATAACCGAATTTGCGAATAAGCCGCAAAATTGCCGATTAAGGGGCTGATAATCGTCAGCGTCCTTGACGATTTGATGTTTTAAGTCACGCCCTTTTTCCGACCTAGCCTGCGAGAGACTATCATAGTTAGAGAGACCACGCTTTTAGTTGCCGTCTGGCGTCTAATACTAGACTGTATGTGATCAGTAATTGTCGTCTGACACAGGACTGCATGTGATTATTTGTCTCCTAATACCATACATACTGTATGGGATTAGTTGTCGTTTAGTAATCTGTCAAAAAATTTTTTATAAGATGTTGCTCCGTATTGACGTTAAAAAGGACAAATCAACAAACAAACAATCACTCTTTCACGTTTGTAATATTAGTAAGGAAGTAGGAATAACTACCTATTTACACGCTTGATGATAAAATGATGCTTTTTGCCCCGGCTTTGCTCGTGGAAATGTTTGAAATGTGACAAGCGAGCTCTGATATTTTATTAAAATTCAACATTATACTAGATTTCGACTAATTTTAGGACTCTGAATTCGAATTTGATATCGATTTCGCAATTCAATATGACGACATCTGTCAATTTCGTAAAATTCGACATTATACCAGATTTCGACTAATTTTAGGGTTGTGAATTCGAATTTGACATCGATTTCAAAATCGAATATGACGACATCTGTAAATTTCTTTAAATTCGACATTATACTACATTTCGACTAATTTTAGGGTTCTGAATTCGAATTTGATATCGATTTTACAATTAAATGTAACGACATCTGTAAATTTCTTTAAATTCGACATTGTACTAGATCTCGACTAGTTTTAGGGTTCTGAATTCGAATTTGATATCGACTTCACAATTAAATATGACGACATCTGTCAATTTCTTTAAATTCGACATTATACTAGATTTCGACTATTTTTAGGGTTCTGAATTCGAATATGATATCGATTTCACAATTAAATATGACATCTGTCATTTTCTTTAAATTCGACATGATACTAGATTTCGACTAGTTTTAGGGTTCTAAATTCGAATTTGATATCGATTTCACAATTCAATATGACGACATCTGACAACTTCTTAAAATTCGACACACACATTTCGACTAATTTTAGGGTTCTGAATTCGAATTTGAATTTGATATCGAATTCAAAATTAAATATGACGACATCTGTCAATTTCGTAAAATTCGACATTATACTAGATTTCAACTAATTTTAGGGTTCTGAATTCGAATTTGATATCGATTTTACAATTAAATATAACGACATCTGTAAATTTCTTTAAATTCGACGTTATATTAGATTTCGACTAGTTTTAGGGTTCTGAATTCGAATTTGATATCGATTTCACAATTCAATATGACGACATCTGTCAACTTCTTAAAATTTGACGTTAATTTCAAAGGACATCTGTAATTTTTTTAAATTCGAAATTATACTAAATTTCGACGAATTTTAAGGTTTCCTCTAACATTCATAACACATTAATATTGCACAAAATAGTGACTTTCTTTATAATAACAATAATTTCCATATAAATATGTGCTGCTCACATCAAAATTCCATAGTGAATGAATATTTTAAATTACCTGCATTTTATTCAAATCGTAAAAATATAAATCAAAACAAAATAAAATTCGCAACGTATGGGATTCGAATCGGCGACCCCACCTAGCCACTTCGGCTTGAACTTGTTTAGTCGAAATTTGACATTGCATAGACATGTTAGTATTCACATTTTTAACCCATAACATAATATTCAAATAGTACTTTAATCCAAACATAAATGATGAACAAAATAAAAATATGTACAAATTTAGAAATTGTTAAAACTTAAATATCGTGAACATGTAGGTTGATTGGAGGGAAAATCTTTGTCAACTGTCGGTCTTGCAATTACATTCAGGTCTTGCTGTTGCAATACTATATTTTTATCTCCAATCGGTTCTCTTATTTGAAGCTTTCTGGTGAATCTAGGATCTACATTACCTTAAATTACAATACATTAAATTACATTACATTATTATTATAATATAACGTCAAGGTCAGGAACGTCATCGGTAGATTTAGAAAGAAGGGTAACATTTTCTTGAGTTTCTGCTAGTGACACATTGTTTAACCTGTAATAAAGTTTACAGTTATATGTAAAATTTCAAATTTTTTATAAACATTACACGACAAGTACAGGATGTAAAATAATAACTCCAAAAACAAGTGTGTTGTAAATCTATTAATTCTCAATTTTCGTACGAAGAAACTTACTCTGTCAATGAAAAATCTGACGTTTCAGTTGTTTCACACGTAGTATTTTCGTCCAACTGTTGTTTCTTCCTGATATAATAAAAAAATGTTTAATCACATACACTGTCTAGAACTCTAAAATTTGTCGAAATCTAGTATAATGTCGAATTTTAAGAAAATGACAGATGTAGATATATTGAATTTTGAAATCGATGTCAAATGCGAATTCAGAACCCTAAAATTAGTCCAAATCTAGTATAATGTCGAATTTTAAGAAATTGACAGATGTCGTCATATTGAATTTTGAAATCGATATCAAATTCGAATTCAGAACCCTAAAATTAGGCGAAATCTAGTATAATGTCGAATTTTAAGAAATTGACAGATGTCGTCATATTGAATTTTGAAATCGATATCAAATTCGAATTTAGAACCCTAAAATTTGTCGAAATCTAGTATAATGTCGAATTTTAAGAAATTGACAGATGTCGTGATATTGAATTTTGAAATCGATATCAAATTCGAATTTAGAACCCTAAAATTAGTCGAAATCTAGTATAATGTCGAATTTTAAGAAATTGACAGATATCGTCATATTGAATTTTGAAATCGATATCAAATTCGAATTCAGAACCCTAAAATTAGTCGAAATCTAGTATAATGTCGAATTTTAAGAAATTGACAGATGTCGTCATATTGAATTTTGAAATCAATATCAAATTCGAACTCAGAACCCTAAAATTAGTCGAAATCTAGTATATGTCGAATTTTAAGAAATTGACAGATGTCGTCATATTGAATTTTGAAATCGATATCAAATTCGAATTTAGAACCCTAAAATTTGTCGAAATCTAGTATAATGTCGAATTAAAAATTTTGGCTGACCAGCGGCGTTGCGGCGTTGTCCAACCATGTAGAAGAGGTTCTATAATTCTACTTCTTTTACTTTTTTCACGTTTTGTGGAACAAGGGATTGACGTGATTTTTTGCACAGAGATAGTTGGAGATATAGATAATTACATAGGCTACTTTATATCCCAAAAATTCTTCGGGCTTGCCACTCTTTAAATATTTCCACGACGAAGCCGGGGCGAATAGCTAGTATATCGTAATTTTATCATCAAGCTTGGATAATAGGTAGGTATTGCAACTTCCTTACTAATATTACAAATGCGAAAGAGTGTTTGTTTGTTTTTTCAAATCAATACGGAGCAACGGATTGACTTGATTTTTTGCACAGAGATAGTTGGAGATATAAATAATGACATGGGCTACTTTATATCCCAAAAATTCTTCGGGCTTGCCACTTTTTAAATATTTCCACGGCGAAGCCGGGGCGAATAGCTAGTAGGAGGGTCTATTATGTAAAACCAATACGTATGTAACATTGTTTATCGTAATTTTATCATCAAGCTTGGATAAAGGGTAGGTATTTTAACTTCCTTACTAGGTAATGTTTCAAATGCAAAATAGTGTTTATTTGTCCTTTTTTTAATTAATCTACGGATTGACTTGATTTTAATGACATATCCCACAAATCCTTCGGGCTTGTCACTTTTCAAATACTTCCACGCGCGAAGCCGGGGCGAAAAGCTAGTCTATCATAAGTTTTCCATCAAGCGTGCGTGGATAAAATATTACAAACGCGAAAGAGTGTTTGTTTGTCCTTTTTATTCAAATCAATACGGAGCAACATGGGAACAACGGATTGACGTGATATTTGCACAGATTTTTCTACGGGGGAAAAGCTAGTATATCATAATTTTATTTGCCTTGCAATGACTTCTGCAATATGTTTCCCGTACGCATTTTCTATGTAATACCTACCTACCTACTTTGCTGTTTATTAACTTATTTCCAATACTGGAGTTAATTATTTAATATAATTACGCTCACAAAAAGCAACGCTGACTCCTAGACTAAAGTATACAAATAGCAACTTCCTTATGAAAATATTGCCTAATCGCTACGGTAATGTCATTTATGAATAAAGTTTACCATTAATAAATTAAATTTGAGCCAAAAAATACACAAATAATACAAAAACTTCTGAGCGATCGAGTGGCCGCGACCGTCTAGCATCACGATTCAGCCGTCACTGCCGACAAGGCGAGTGTGAGTAAAGAAGAGCTAAAGCGTTTCCGCTCAGAGTAGAAATCGTAAGCGCCATTTGACATAATCATTATTTTTTAAATAACTATACAATTTATTTGAATATGCAAATGACAATTATATGGGTAATTGAATATTACAAAAACAAATTAAATGTCATAGTACTAAAATCATTAGTACCGCCGTTTTCTTTTTTTGAAAACTTTCAGAGACCACATTTTGGGATTATTTTCTATCGAGCGAAAATTGTGTAATCGCGTTTTCAGAATGACAATTATATCAATTATATCCTGTAGAATAATATATATTTTTTTCAATCTTGGAAATTGTCTTGTTTTTGCTAAAACATTCTTTAAATAATCGTATATAGGTGTTATCTGCCCCTTAATGGATAAACAAAGGCCGAATTCACTAAAAAACAACACACAAGTAAAGCTTTAAATAAGTTTATTATACAATAAAAGGACGTACCTGATAACAAAACTCAATTAATGTCATGTAGGTTATTAAAAAGTCATGTTTACTGTTTAACAAAAAAGTCAATGCGGGGGAGGGGGAGGGGGTGTATGACCTCAGTTACCTACAGTAATCACTTGTCCAGTGCTTTTCAAACTATGAACAAAGAGGATTTATTTACTTTTGAGAATTATCCGCCCCGCGGATAAACCGCCCACGGATAATCGAGAGTTTACTGTATATGCTACCGTAGACAGTTTTGTAGATCGTTTTATTATACTAAATTTTTTCATACATCATTTTGTTATGTTTCTTACGAATTAGACAGCATACGCCATGAAAACTAGGGCTAACTTTTTCCCCGATTTAATTGACTAATAGGTACTGTTAAATGTTCACCTTCTAAACATGATAGGTCCATGTTTAATACTCCTAAACCTTCCTCTTGAATTAACCTATCTAATAGTGAAAACTACAACATAATCTGTTTAGTAGTTTTTGCGTGAGGCGGTCACAGACAGACACGGCGGGGAAGTTTGTGTTATAATAACTAAGTATGTATCTACGTCTACCTACATATAGTCTAATCCCAACTAGGTAATATCTAGTTCTTATTTTGTGCTAAAACTAGACACTTAGAAGTTGCCCGCGAGGTCAATTCATTTTTTACCCCGTAGTTGCCCCTATCTTCCCATACCCGTGAAAAATTTTGAAATGCGAAACAATTACTGCCTTTTCATGGACTTTCTTCATACAAATTTGAACATTGCACCCCTTCTTATGGTTGCTTGGAAAACGTAATTTATTATTTGTTTTGAAGAGTAGATACCTATTTATACCAAGTTTCAAGTTGATAACCGCCAATAACTAAATAAACCAGGTCCGCGTGCAATCGTGGCAAGAATACTGGCTGCATTAGACCGTATACCTACAACTTATAAATAAGATAAAATAAAAAAAAACTAAAAAAATATATCTCTACATTACCTTTAATTACACAAAAAAAAACCTTCCCCCTTATTCATAAACGTTTATTAGCAACGTTTTTGTTAAAATGTGTTTTGTTTCTTTCTATTATTAGTAAAGACAGGTTTGTTAGAGAGTGACAAAACATATTTTAACAAAAACGTTGCTAATAAACGTTTATGAATAAAGGCCCTTGGCTATAAGTCATAATACAAATAGAATGTCATTAGATAAAAAAACCGGCCAAGTGCGAGTCGGACTGTCTGTTGTATGGGTGGATATTTATTTTATCTTGTTTTTAGTAGATATTAGTTGTTATAGCGGCAACAGAAATACATTATCTGTGAAAATTTCAACAGTCTAACTATCACGGTTCATGGTACGGAACCCTAAAAAATGACTCAAATAAACAAATAAAAGTTGTATGTTTCTTTGCGCTCTAGAAGAAATCTAACTGTAAAAAATAATTCAATAATAGGAAAAAGTATAACATTTTAGTCTACCTAAGTTGTGAACTCGTTAGTCATGACTGTGTAGATGTGTCGCCGGTTTGAAGATATACAATTTTTCAGATCGTTATATTGTAATACACCTCTGAAGAAAGCAGTTATTCGATAGATGGCGCCACAAGCAATAATGTGCAATTATAGTATATTTTCGTGCATAGACCTATTGATGGATGGAGATGTATTGTTGGCATGGATGCTTGCCTCCGTGGAGGGCTCTTCCTCATCGAAGCTTACTTTATATGAAAAAGTAACCTCTACGAGGACAGGCATCGATAGAATAATTACATTAGACAATCAATCAACATACCTTTATGCCTGTTTCCCAAAGAGGTAGGCAGAGAGTATGGAGAGCCATTTCTCCCGACTAGTGCATACTACTTCTCTTGTTTCATCCACATCCATACATTGTTTCACAGTGGTTTCATACATGTCTATTTTTAGTAATTTTATGGATACCAACCAAGCCATTATTTTGAAAGAATCTCTCTCTCTATTGTCTCTGCCTACCCCTCTTGGGATGAAAGGCGTGATGATAGATAGATACAAATTAGCTAGACCGTTTCTTGTTATTGTACATAGCGGCCTTAACATTAAGATATACCTAACGAATATTATTTACTTATTTCAACCGATTTCCGAAAGTCGTTATTAGAAAAACAGTTGGAAGGCAATTTTTGAGCTCTTTTAATGAAACAAACACTTATTTTGTGTCCGTTATGTATTTTTATTGTACCTACATTACCTATCATTTTTGGCCAAATATCCAAGATAATACCTACATTAGATAAAAAAATAGTCTTGAAGTATTCAAATTTTCTCATAAATACAATAGGATTATTATAATAATATCTACATAATTAGTAAATTATGATACAAGGGTGCTATGTTGGTCATTACGTACGAGGCGGTATTTTCAGCGCGAGCCACTAGGCGAGTGAGCGCTATAAGAAAGCTGAGTATGTAATGACCAATGCACACGCGTTTCATACGACGTTTTTCAACACACTTGCGAGGAAAAAAATAAACTTCATGGAGTCAAATTTACGTACCTATTCTTCGCCACTTGAAGTCGACATTTTTGATAATTAACCACAATACGGCGAAAATGTTAACAAATATTTATGGAAATGTTTTGTTTTTTCCCGCGTGACAGATAAGGCACGGATAACTTCGCCAAACAGCCAACAAAGTCGTGGTTAAAAAATAAAAACTTTGTGGACACACATACAATTTGCAATCTTGTACGAATTAAACTTCATTGGGTTATATTATAACTCTTGTGCTGTAATATAAAGAAAAAGCACGCGTGTTTAATATATGGGATTGTGAGTCTAAAAGTGAGGTAATAAGACTCACGTTACGAGCAAGTGTGTTGAAAAAATAATTATGTTATTTGATAAAAAAAAATACTCCTATAAACAAATAAAAGTTGTGTTTATTTCTTTGCGCTCGAAAAGGAAACTCAATCGCCGGCGCGCCGCCATACGGTCCGCCGAAATCGAACACAGACTCGTCCGCCATTTCAAATCGTTGTAAGTATTTGTCGTTGATTCCGACACACACACGGATATTTGACACTTTGTTTAATCGAATCTTGTGTGTCTGTGTGAATTGCATGTGATCTAAACTATGGATCGGATTTCACATCCGGTCATGGCGACATACGCACGCGTTTTCGTCGTGGCGTGATGTGGAATCCAGTTTAATCCTGTTCGCGCTGTGATGGTTGTGATTAATCAGTGATTAATAAGACATATCACGGTCGGCGGGATTATCTTAAATACCGATTTATCGGCTATAAACACTATAAAGGCTATAATACTTGACATTGGCAAATCACCGATGAACATTGGTGGAGCCATAATAAAAAAGAAGAAGAAGAAACTATGGATCTAAATCGTATGACTTACATCGCTAATGTGTGGCCTGTGTTCAATCTCGATCATACGGCTGGCCGGAACGAAAATTTTCGGTGAGATACCAGTGTGTGGGCTACTTTAGTAAAAAATAATAAAATAATAGGAAAAAGTCCATTCTAGTCTAAATAACTCTAGCACCGCGTTGTGAACTCGTTAGTCATGACTGTGTAGATGTGTCGCCGGTTTGAAGATTTAATTTTTTTCAGAACGCTCTTATTCGAGGCAGTTATTCGATAGATGGCGCCACAAGCAATAATGTGCATTTATAGTATATTATTTTTGTGCATAGACCTATTAATGGATGGAAATGTATTGTCGGCATGGATCCTTGCCTTCGTGGAGGATTCTTCCTCATCAGATCGAACTTTCTATGAAAAAGAAACCTCTACGACGTCAGGCATCCAGAGAATAAATAGGTACATATATCAGACAATCAATCAACATACCTTTACCTATGCTTCTTTTCCAAAAGGGTAGGCAGAGAGTATGGAGAGTCATTACTCCAGAACTTAGCATACTACATCTCTTGTTTCATCCACATTCATACATCGTTTCACATTGGTTTCATACATTTCATACTATTTTTAGTAATTTTGTAGTAACAAACTTTACTGGATTATTTAAAATATTATTAAAATTTAATAGGTTTAAAATGTTGATTATTATGTAAAATTGATGACAACTTATATTTAATACAGACTCCCCGCTAATGGCCAGCTAAAGAATGTCCGGCACGAGAATGTCCAATACTAGAATTCCGAACATCGTAGGATCGTGGTCACAAGTATGCCACCCCACAGTGCTATTACAACGCGAAGGAGTAGGTATAAATAATTAAAACCGCAAAAATACTTATAAGACATTTATTTAGAACTTTTTAAAGGCCTTTTTAGCGCCTTTTCCCTTACTAACTTTGAGTACGTTAAAACGCACCGTCTTGGACAGCGGCCTGCACTCTCCGATGGTGACAATATCGCCCAGTTCCACGTCCCTGAAATAAAAAAAAAACACAAATTTATCATACAAAATTCCATACCAATTCGGTAGGTAAAGTAAAAGCTAAGGTACGATTTTTATATTTTTATTTTAAAGATTAAGCTATTTTAAGAAACTAATTTGAATATTTTTGATTTCTATACAGTAGTTTTTTTATAATAAATTATCAAAGTTTTAGCACTGATGACGTCATTTTGTCGGCTGAATACTTCAATACCTTTGATATGTTGGTACAGAAAAAAGAACATCTGTGTTCTTTGACTTTGACATTTAACAAACAATAGTGTTGCCGTCTCTAAATCCTACAAAATCTACCAAAACCTACCACTTCTACATAAAACATATTAAAACAACAACAAAGGAACACATCTTTACGGCTTTTATATCGTAGTCTGCATAGTTGTTGTGATACAAAAGTCAAAGAATATCCTACCATAAAAAATGCTTAAACATTCTTCCTAGATAATAAACTAGATTAGTTATAAAAACTACTGAAATAGTAGTATATTTAGTAACAGGGTAACATTGGCTGACAAGTTGACAAGTAAATATTTTGCTTTTATTTAGCCGATATAATGACGTCATTCATAGGTGAAATGTAGGTTAAGTAAATTATTTGTTTTTGAAAAAATAAAGACAATCTCACGATTTTAAGAGTTATGAATTGAAAAATACGGATTATTAAACCAATATCTCGAAACGGTTTTGGATTCAGCATACATTAACTTTTACTTTACCTACCGAATTGTCCGTCATATCAAGTCATAATAAATCAGTGTATGGGTTAGATCACGAATATCGTCAATTTGTATTCGGAAGACCGTCGTGTGGATGTCATCATGTTGATTAAATTGTTGATCAATTGCTAACCATGGCCATATCTAGAGGGGGGGTTTAGGGATTCAACCCCCGATTAAATGTATTTTTTTTAATATTAGGTACACTAGGCAAGGTAAATCTCCCTCGAAATCTTGTTTTTTTTTAGAAAATATTGAAGGTAACTTCCATGTGGAAGCCTGTTACTGGACTTAATGGACCTAGATGTGTCACTTCTTTAACAGATATTTTTTAGAAAAAGTGCTGACTTTACGTGCCCTCTTGTAACGAAATGGTATTTGAAACCATGGCATGGCAACCTACATTTCTAGAAGAAAAACACATTTTTTTGGACTTCAGCTCCTTTTGTCTGAAATTTCAATTAGAATATGTAAGCATAAGTCATCAAGGATCCTATCTATCATCACATAATTTATCCCATAAGGTTTATACTATGACCTCAATGAAACTAAAAATAATGACCAAAACATACCTGAAACACGGAGACAAATGAGCTGACACGTTTCTGTGCCTCTTCTCAAATCTGTTGTACTTTTTGACAAAGTGCAGGTAATCTCTGCGGATCACGAGGGTCCTCTGCATCTTGAGTTTTTGAACCACCCCGGTTAAGATACGACCTCTGATGGATACATTTCCGGTGAAGGGGCACTTTTTGTCAATGTAGTTCCCCTGTATTGCCTGGAAATTTTGATAAGACGAAAAAAAATTAATAAGTAATATTGAAATGTTTTTAATATTTTTATGAAAACTGACGAAGAGTGTTCGGTGGTACAGTTACAGTCGTCCCATTCGTACATAAAAAAATTTCAAAGCCGCAATAACAACAAATAATAATAATAAAAGGTTGAAAAATTAAAGGAAATACATACAAGAAACGTTTTTCATCGTTTTATGCTCGATCTTAATAACTATAATGCATACTTGCATCTTAACTAAAACAACAAAATAATATACACTGGTCAAGTGTCTATCTTAGGGCATAATATTAAGTGTAACGGAACCCTTTGCAGACGAGTTTTCTGTCATGTCGTGCAGTGCGTCGTGGAAAAACGGGTTACTATTATCTCATAAATAAAACACCAATTTCATTCAATCTTCTTGTATATGCATTCAAATATCAATTACTTATATTATCACCCGCTCTGTAAAAAAATCCAGAGAATTAAGTAACAAAAAAACCGGCCAAGTGCGAGTCGGACTTCCGTACCATTATCTATAAAAAATCACGTTTGTTGTATGGGAGCCCCCTTAAATATTTATTTTATTCTGTTTTTTAGTATTTGTTTTTATAGCGGCAACAGAAATACATCATCTGTGACAATTTCAACAGTCTTAACTATCACGGTTCATGAGATACAGCCTGGTGACAGACGGACAGACAGACGGAGTCTTAGTAATAGGGTTTCCGTTTTTACCCTTTGGGTACGGAACCCTAAAAATGTAACCATGTCTACATTTAACCAGTAACAGGTGGCTACTTGCGTCACACTTTCACATTCACCGAACACACAAATCAGAAATTGGGTTAGAAAACACTGTCTTCATCACTTGGTTGGTCAGAAGACCGTCGTGTGGATTTCATCATGTAATAAAACTAACCTTAAAAATAAGATAACACCATTAACCATAGTAACAGCAGGGTAAGCATACTTAGGAAATCTTTCGTTTTCGATTTGGCTACATCAATGGCCAGCCAAGAAATGTCCAACCCTAGAATGTCTTGAGCACAAAGTGTTTTTTTTCCTTCTCTTATTTGGTAAACAAACTTTACATGTCTTTTTATTGAAAAATTATTATTATTATTAGTTCTGCAAATGTAATTATATAAAATTGTTAATATAACGTCTTTTAAGAATTTTAAATAACAACGTATTTAAAAAAGACAACTTGCATGTTTACCAAATAAGACAAAAAAAATACACTACTAGTCTACTGTCTTTGCCCGACCCAGCAATTTGCTCACTTTCTCGGGCCGTGCATTCTTTAGCTGACCTTGTGCGGACCCGTCGTTTTTGGCCTTCGTTCGAGTCAAACCGTCCTAACAGTATAATAACTTGATACTAAGCTCACAGATTGTGCATATTAATGTCAATAGTTCAGGTAGAAGAACCTTAGCTTCAGGGCGCGCCAATACAAGCTATTACTATGTATAATAACTAAATGACCCGTGCGAATACTTCGCACCATTAGTGATCTTTAAAAAAATAAATAAATTAGTCTAATTGTATTAGAAACATTTAATTTTAGTTTGCTTGTTTATTTTTCGTCATTAGATGGAAAAATAATCTTAAAAATGGTATATCAAACATTAACTTTGATACAGCATAAGGGAGACATTTAATACAGACAAAAAACACCTTTGAGAGATATATTATAGAGATTAATTACACTATTGTTTGGACAATTGGACCCTATATTTTAAATCTGTGAGGTCTGTAAAATTTGTGAGTGCACAATCTGTGTGTCAGCATAAAGTTGTTTAATACAATATAGCAACCACTAGAGTAGAAACAATACCCCACCACAACCAAATAATCTGAAATAAATAGTCTGTCTTATACCATATTACCGCTCAAAGTCCCTGAGTAATACCAATACAATTTACCCCTATCACCATGATATCATACAATTCGGTAGGTAAAGTAAAAGCTAAGGTACGATTTTTATATTTTTATTTTAAAGATTTAAGAAACTAATTTGAAAACTTATGAAAATAATTAGATGTGTTTGGTTCTCGGGCCGATTGGAAAAATTGAAATTGATTTTTTTTGAGTGTTCTTAGTTATTAGTTTAGAAATTGTTTTCGTGTAAATTATTATTATTGTATTTTTGTGTTATTATTATTATTCTCAATTACTTTTTTTTTCTTATCAATGTTGTGTTGTTGTTATAAAAATGTTAATAGCCCTATAATTGACACTGCGTCTACTAAGTTACAAAAATGTACAATGCATATGTGTGGACGTAGGTGTTGTTGGGCTATTTATAATAAATAAATAAATAAATAAAAAAATATTTTTGATTTCTATACATTTTGATTTTATAATAAATTATCAAAGTTTTGGCACATGACGGCTGAATACTTCAATACCTTTGATATGTTGGTACAGAAAAAAGAACATCTGTGTTCTTTGACTTTGACATTTAACAAACAATAGTGTTGCGTCTCTAAATCCTACAAAACAACAAAGAAACACATCTTTACGCTGGCTTTTATACCATAGTCTGCATACTTGTTGTGATACAAAATATATACAAAGGTCAAAGAATATCCTACCATAAAAAATGCTTAAACATTCTTCCTAAATAATAAACTAGATTAGTTATAAAAACTACTGAAATAGTAGTATATTTAGTAACAGGGTAACATTGGTTGACAAGTTGACAAGTAAATATTTTGCTTTTATTGAGCCGATATAATGACGTCATTTATAGGTGAAATGTAGGTTAAGTAACTTATTTGTTTTTGAAAAAATAAAGAAAATCTCACGATTTTAAGAACTATAAATTGAAAAATACGGATTATTAAACCAATATCTTGTAACGGTTTTGGATTCAGCATACCTTAACTTTTACTTTACATATCGAATTCTACATACTAGCTACCTTGGGGGTGTGGATTAAAAAAAAGTAGCAGCATGACCTTCCCTAAGGTTCAAGCTTTCTCCATATCAAATTTCATCAGGCATTCAGGCAGTATGGTTTTTCTAGTCAAACTACATTGTCAAGTCATTAAATAGGGTAGAAAAACTTCTCTACCCTATTACTGAACAAATTAAATAAATGCCTAATAAAAACTTTACATACAAAATATATTGAAATAAAATAATTATCTGTCTCTGCCTACCCCTCTTGGGACAAAAGATGTGATGATAGATAAATAGACAGAGATAAACAGATAATTAGTACTCAACTTATGAGAACAAAATATAAATAGTTTATGTATGATGTAGTTCATGAAAGATGTATATATTGAAAGATACAAGTGCTCCATCCCCTCGGCATACACCTAGAGAAAGAAGACAGTTATGTATGTTCATGCAATAATGACCTCCCTATTACCAAATTACCATAAAATAACCAGATACCCAAAACCATGAGAAAGTACCCAAACCACCAAAAATAGTCTACAAAACTCAAACCTCACGCGGGGTCTTAAAACCCAGCCCTATATTGCGAGTATGCCGCTGTTGCGACTTTTTTAGGCCACCCTTCTTGGCCAAAAATACTGTCGGCTGCTTCTGGAATGATTTCTCCGTCTACAAAATAAAAAACAACACGTTTATAACACATTACCTCTCGCGGGGTCTTAAACCCGAGGCCTACATCCTTATGGTAACGTAACTGTTTCTTTTTTTGTCCAGCCCCCTTCTTCCTGTTGAGGAAGACCGTAGGTTGCTTTTGGAACGCTCTCTCAGTCTGAAATACCCATTAGTTAACAAGAGCTGGCATCAACAAATAAAAACAAAATTAGAATGTGTCAGCTTTTGATAATCAACCTATAACTGTAAAATTAAAGAAATTATGAAACAAACAGTATTTTATTTTGACAACTTTTGTTCAGGGTTTCTAAATATCATGCACTGATCTGAAGATATCATGTTATTATTAATTTTAGTAATGAGGTGGGGGTGAGATCAAAAGTTAAAATAATCAACTTAACTTAAGCCTTGAGGAGGAACTTTTTGGTAGCAACATAACATAACATAACATAACCTAACTTTTTGGAACAAAATAACTACCTATACAAATTGTTATATTACTTACATAAAAGTATAATATATAGCAAACTACATATACTAGAAATTATTAACTTTCATGTTAAATACAGATTTATTGGAAATAAGATCAATAAAGCGGCCCCACGTGGAACGCGATTAGAAAACTTTTGTTTAGACATTGCACATGCAATTTTATAAATTATAATGTTTATCTATATATTATTCAAGAAAAACTATCACTTTTAGGGCTAAATTAAGTACATTTGTAGATTTATTTCATATGAAAAGCGAAGAGACTTACCTGATCCGCCATGTTGCTTGACAACCACAAATTAAAAAGAAAATGTCAGTGTTGCCAGCATGTATAAAATGAACGAAAATTCATAACCTCAAATAAATACCACAGAGCAAGAAATAACCTCAAAAAACAAAACCGAAAAACAAACCAAGCAGCAGCTGATCTGATTGATTGACTGTCAGTCAAGAAATATAACTTGACCGAGCAAGTCTCCTCCAGTCTTTGAGTATTTAAGGGGCGGTGGTCAAGGTCATCTTGTATCTGTCAAAAATATGGTAAATCTAAGTTAATCCTGGAAACGTGAGTTTAATTATACAAAATCTCCTCACCCCAAAAGGATTGTTATTATTTGAAATTGGATTCAGCCATATTTTTATTATTCATGGGTTCTTAAGTGCCGTTGTTTTCGATCGTAAACGTATCGAAGGTGAGGAGATTTTGTATAATTAAACTCACGTTTCCAGGATTAACTTAGATTTACCATATTTTTGACAGATACAAGATGACTGAGAGCCAAGGGTCCTTAAGACTGGAGGCGGGAAGAGCTAAATCACCGAAGGATATAATCACTACGTTCTCTCCTATAGTACTACATATGTTATGTCATAAAAAAAGAATGACTCTTAGGGCCTAAATAAAACTGTATAATTTTATTATTGCTTTACTTTATATTGTAATTTGTTACTTTAAGATGTATTAATACTTATTTATAATTAAGATTTGAATTTCACTTTATCTATTCTACTAGCGGACCCGGCAGACGTTGTCCTGCCCAAACGTTGACTTGCCCGCACTACCCCTACCCCTACTCTTACCCCTACCCTACCCCTACCCCTACCCCTAACCCTAACCCTAACCCTATATAAAAAAAATATTTAGGGGTGGACCACCCTTAACATTTAGGGGGATGAAAAATAGATGTTGTCCGATTCTCAACCCTAACGGATATGCATACAAAATTTCATAAGGATCGGTCAAGCCATTTCGGAGGAGTATGGGAACGAACATTGTGACAGGAGAATTTTATATATTAGATTTTAATATTGTCCACACGCGAAGCCGGGGTGGATAGCTAGTACAAACATATTAGAAATAGCTGTTTCCCACGACTTCTAATTTCAAAATGTTGACACTTCATACATAGCTTTTGTCATGTTCACCTCTGCCCACCCCGTTCCCGTCGTCATGCCGTGATAATAAAAAGTATCCTATGTTACTTCTAATACCTCCAAGAATATATGTGCAAAATTTCATGATGATCGGTTAAGTAGTTTTTGCGTGAAAGCGTAACAAACAAACTTACATTCGCATTTATATTAATAGGGATTACAGTGAAACCTTGTTAAGTGAGACATCAAGGGACCTGCAAATTTGTCTCACTTATGTCCAGTGTCTTAGATATCCAGGTATAAATAAATATCTGTCTCATTTACAGAGGGTTCCATTAATAGAGGTCAGAATACAGGTTATTTTGAGGTGCGATTATTAAATAAAATTGTATCAATTACTATAAAAATCTGTCATTTTAGTTTGTCTATTGGAAGTATCCTGTATTAGCCATCAGATGTTTTTCGATGTTATAAATTTTATCAAATGTGCTTTGGTCATCAATTGATGTCATTTCAAAATAACTGTGCAAAGTTTCTAGTACTTTTACTGCTTCGCGTTTAGACATTTTTAATAAATTTTACATTTAGTATACATATTATAAAAAAAAACAATACAATACAGTTGACTTAAGGTAATCGGTTATGTTTGTTTGTATTTGATTGCTAGTAGCTGAAACCTGTTTCTCGATAGTACTGACAAACAAAGCATGTGCGAAAGAAATTCAAAAGTTTGTAAACAAACGTGTCGAAACCTGTCCTAACCTGATAAATTATCTCACTTATGCAGGCAATTGAGCTACAGAGTCCCAATTATAGAGGTTTAAACATCGAAAAAATCCTAGAAATCAAATCTCATTTAACCAGGTTCGAAAAGTCCCAATAACAGAGGTAATTCGATGAAAAAGTGCCGGGACCTCAATAGGTTTCTCACTTATCCAGGTCCCACTTAACCAGGTTTCACTGTATATTAAAAGAATTATAAAAAACAATAGCGCGGACATGCTCCTATTGAATTTACTCATTTAGTTCATTCATCAGGTCTTACAAGTTTCCAGATTTTCCATTTTATGGTAAAATTGCTAGTTACTGAAACAGCATTGCTCTATCTCTACTAGTTTAGTAGATCTTTATGGTCCATCATGACGTCGTCATATTTTCCGAGATAATTAGGTTTTAATCCCGTACATAAACTATTTATCCTCTAAGTTTCATACAAATACATTCAGCCGTTTATAGACGTGACAACAAACATTAAAACTTCCGCATTAATAGCATTAGAAAGAAATCATTCATTCATATCGATCAATCATTCAGATTGCCACAACCCTAAATACGTCACGCAATATCCAAAGAGGATATAATATCCTGCGTACCACGGTATTTTTCTCTCGTTTATTTGTCGCAACGGCTTGCATTATGTTTCGGAGATTATGCTAAAATACAAACATATTAATTATAAATAATAGTTGCACATGATAGGAGACATCATGTTCTCGGAAAATGGATGTGTTGGATCGCTTTTTACACATAGAAACAGCACAATTAACTATTTTTCTAGAGCTCTGTCTCGCGCACAGATAACTATATTTGGTCTCGCGACACATAACGACACCAAATGAAAAACGGTCGCGCCTAAACCACTTTTATATAACGCTCTTGGCCAACTGGTCGAAAAATTTGGCAGAGGGGATCGCCCGTTAATGGCGTCTCCTGTCTTAAATACTCAAAGCCTCCAGTAGTCCAGTCTAAAATTCTAAATACACTACATACAATATGTTATAACATTATACCCCTGCCACACACTCGTCGAGTGGCATGGGAAGTAGCGAGGAAAGGAGCGAGAGACGTAGTGTGGCCACGTTACTCGCCATGCCGCACGCCATACTCCTCGTCATGCCAACTGCTCCCTGTTTTGTCGATTGTGGCTGGCCACACACTCGCGCGCACGCAGACCGCATCGAGCGCTCAACACGAAATCACGTCACGCGACATTTTTAACCGACTTGAAAAAAAAAGGAGGTTTCTCAATTCGACCGTATATATTATATATTTTTTATGTGTCTTGGCGGATAACTTCGTCGTTTATGAACCGATTTTGATGATTCTTTTTTTGTTGGAAAGGAGATATCTCAAGGGTGGTACCATGATAAGGAAACCAAGATCTGATATGGCATCCCAGAGAAATCGAGGGGAACCTTCGAAAATCGTAGTGGCGACTAGTGTGGCGCGTTTGTTAATTATTTTTTTCATTAAGTATTTTAAGACTATTGTTTAGCTAAAAATTTTCATACAAAATTAGTACAAAATACCCCACTAAACATAATCCGTTCTTGCTGTTTTTTTTATATGTTATAGAGACAAGTAAAAACTAGGTCGACTCGTTTTTGTTTTTTTCATATTGCTTATAAATTGAGAAATAATTAATCCTCAAAAACAGTTTTTTTAACAAAAAAACTTCCTCATACTTATCTCGTGATAATTGTGAAACTAATCAAAATTTTGAAAAAATCAAAACGAGCCGACTTAGTTTATGATGTAACAAAACGATAGAGACTAAAATCAAAAAAATTCGTTAACGTTTAGGTATAGAAAAACGTTAACACCTAAACACCTATTTTGCGCGTAATTCAAGACAATTTCGTCAGAAGCCTGCAACTCTCTCTATCGCACACGTGTAAGTGAACGCGGGGTGACTGATGAGATAGCAAATATTCGAAAACGCACAGCGCCAGAACTCTGTGACTAAACGATACTCTTAAAGCACTACTATTTAATGAAGATCTGGAGTCGACCTGATGATGGAGCCGAAAGACAGTCGAGGGAACTCCTCAACGATTTACAGCAATTACCTGGTGTTTGGACTTAATTAATTTCTATTGATGAGAACTTTGCACCCATATGGGTTATATTACGTCTACCCATCACTAAAATGCTCAAAATATTTTTTTTAACAAAATAAAACCGACTTCAAACAGGAAACTAAAAAGTAAAAAGTAAATTTACTTAGCACAAAGTAACTCGTATTTTGATTTTTAGTTAATCAGAAATAAATAAATAAAATAAATATTAAAATTATAAAAATTTTGAAGTAAGAAATTATAAATATTTCGTCGTGTTGATGAAGAGTGTTGGTGCCAAATTAAGATACAAAATTAAGTTAACATCTAAGAACAAAAGTGTTCTTTGTGTGAACATGTTCAATACAATGTTCAATATTATCTATGTTTGTATGTAGGTACTGATGATCGTAGGTTCCTAATGAATTGTCTACTCTAGATTAGTGAATTTGGGAACTAAGTTGTTTCTAATTTGACACCAACCGTCTTCAAATTCTTCGACGAAATATTTATTACCTATTTCTTACTTCAAAATTATAAAATACTTACTGCTATGCTATTACTTTGTGCTAAGTAAATTTATTTTTTAGTTTCCTGTTTGAAGTCGGTTTTTTTTTGTTAAAAATTATTTTATTTAACACACTTTTATTAATTAATCATGTATATTTGTAAACGTATATTTCTTTTTACATTTATATAATTAGCTATACTATAAATGCATAGCGCGCACGCTGCCACAGTTTCAACCTAGTGCGGAGCGACGCGATTAATTGCGCGAGTAGAGCAGTGTGTGGACAGACAGGGCAACATCGCGGCAGCGCGAGGAGCATAGTGTGGCGTTAGGTGTGGCGAGTGTCTGGCAGGGGTATTATAATGTAGGTAGAAATAACATGACTCAAAGCTCGGAGACTCATCAAAGACATTATAAAGCAGAATCATCAAATAAAATAAATACTTACGTCATTCCATACTCCATCATGTGGATAATTCGCATTCGCATCACTAATCCAACTAGAGCTGGTCGTTTTTTTGACAAACTGCTTCAAGAAACAGATTTTTGCCATGTAACGAACGAACGCTTTTATGACAGAAGGAAAATCAGTTTTTTTTAAAAATCAGGTTTATTGCTTCGGCGATTCAACTGTACGTACGTACAATAGAGCCTGGTCGTTTTTTTTGACTAACCGTTTCAAGAATCAGATTTTTGCAACCATTTACATATTGCGCTTGTGTGTGTAGTCACTACACTGTAGTGCCTGTGAGAAGTGTGAGAGGTTCTAGCTTCCTATTAATGAAATAATTTTTAAAATCGATTCTATAGTTTCAGAGATTACCCCTACATCAAATCTTATAAACTGTACCTCTTTATAATATTAGTATAGATTAGATACATGTACCCATAACACATGCTTTGGGGTTCCGTGTTATCATATTTAGAACCGCGACATCTTTCGTTTCGACTCGAAGGCCAAACCGATGAATCCATACAGGGCCAGCCAGGGAAGGAATGCACGGCCCGAGTGTGTCCAACAGCATAATGACCGACCCAGCAATTTGCTCGGCATTCTAGTGTTGGACATTCTCGGGCCGTGCATTCCTTTTCATTACCGATTTTCATTAGACTGATATGGTACAGACTGTCGAATAAACGGTTTTTTTGAATGAATGAATATAATATGTAGTATGTACGATTTACGCCTTATGAATAAAAAGCCGTTTCTTTTGGCACTGCTTTTCGAAGCAGTTTGTCGATTTATAAAATGGGTTACGTTCCGTTTCACGTAAAATACGAAACGACCCAGCTCTAAATCCAACCAAGGAATATTAATAACCACAGACTTTTTTTTTTTGTTAATTTGTTCCTTTTCAGGATATAACCACAGACTATTATATGTAAATAACCTAACCAAAGAGAATCCAAAATGGCCATCGGAGTAGATACGTCAAAGTGGAAACCAAGAAAATTAAGAGGAACTCCAGCTCATGTAGTACGAAATAGAATAGCTTACGGCATTTTAAGTTTCGGTGTTATTTGTGGATTGATATTTCAGTAGGTATCTTTAAATTCAATAACACTGTTATTGTTGTAATATTTTGAGGTTATGTTTTGGTTTTGCAAATGTAATATATTTTTAAATAATCTCATTTTGATGGTGGCTAGATTGTTAATAATTAACGGTATATTTCCTTAAGTATTTATTGTTTTATATCTTTAAAGAACTATTATAGAAAACTGGAATGGCTGTTTCTAGTTTTACTTATGTAGTTGCAGTAAAATATATATTAGATACTATACTTGTAAGAAGTTATAAGTAAGTTAATGTTTGACATATTGTATATGTAATGTTATATTATTTTTAGTTTTTCACCTGTCACATATAATCTGAGAAAAGCTGCAGAAGTTTTGTATGAAGAATCAGAAGAGGAAATTGAAAGAAAGCAAATGATAACCACCTTCCTCAGACACAGGACTGGGGACCAGTTCAGAAGACAGGCGGAAGAAGAGAAGAGTCTGGCTCTTCCACACAAATAGATGTGAACCTAATATGAACAAAAATAGTAGGTAGGTTTCTTTATGTTTAATTCATTAAATTGTTAATAAAATATTCAGTTTTACAGCAATGTTTTTTTTTGTTCCCAGACTAGATGGTACCTCTTCACAGGGCACTGTTAGTAAATACTTTTCTAGAAATTCTGACCCTGATGAGAGTTCAGATTTTCAGGAACGCAAATACAAATTCAAAAGGACTGACACACAGAAACCAAAAGCTAAAAGCAAACCAAAGCAAAGAAAGAGAGGGAAGGGACAGAAAGACATTAGAAGTGCTCTTAAAGGGGGGAAAAGTGATTTAGTTACATATACAGAAGATTTTAAGAAAGTCTGCCGTGAATCTGGTATTGATGTTGATACAGAACAGCTGCAGATTGCTATAGCTATATCGAAATCACTGAATAATGTTAATGAAAACTCAGATGATATTACACAATCAACAAGTTCTGTAGAACAATGCAACAGAATTAAAAAAACATTGCTTGAGTATGGTTTTAAAATTCCACAAAATAAGAAAACTATAGTTACTAAAAGATCAAGAGGCATTAAGAAACATAGTAAATTACTGCATACTAGTGATGAAGTAAGACAACAACTCATTATAGATAAATATTCACAATTGCTATTTTCATTTAATATTCCAGCATCAGATACAACAAATAATACTGAAATAACTGATAGCGACAGTAATTATTTGTACAGTTTAAGTACACAACAAACATATTCATCTCTTAGAGACAATTCAATATTTTATGTTAAAAGTTTATTTCAAGAATCTACAGCTAAGTTGGGTAATTTGTTGAAAGATTGGTCTAAAATACCTGGTAGGACCTTGAGTCCAACTCCCAAAAAGCAGCTAACAAAGCCATTCTCCATGATGTCTATTGAACAGGAACAGTTGGATGGTATACTTAGTGGTAAAATGCAATTTAGTAATGCAATATATAGTAATGTAGAGCTTAGTAATAGAGGAAATAGTCCAATGGCAGAACTAAATCCAAATGAGCAAACTTCAATCAATAAATTAGAACAGGAAGAGAATAAAATTGATAATAATTATCAAATCATGCATGTGCCCATAAGATGTCAATCTCCAGATTTATTTGATGATATGTCAACTATATTGGATTCTAGTAGCGAGGAAATTGTTTTAGAAGAAAAAACTCAAAAAGTTGAAGATATACAAACAGTTTGTCATAATACATTTTCAAATAATGAACTTCAAAATTTAAAGAATGTGAATCACGAAAATAATGATATAGCAGTTTCAATCATACAAACAAATACAAATGCTGACTTCATATTTAATGTTAGTGATGATGTAAGTTTAAATCGTGAGTGTATACATAGATTACAAGATATCAATGAAGAACCTATTAACGATCTGACACAGAGTTCTGATTCTGATGATTGCTCTTTACCTTATGTGGTTGTAGGTAAATATAATCGTGATTCTAAGATAGACTCTTCAGTGAATGTAGATTGTATCAACAAAGCTAACAACTCATCTAGTTCAAATAGTCATTTTAATGAGTACATATATCAGCACTCTGATCACAGCAGTGTTGATAATAATTCGATTTGTATCTCAAATAATATAGGTATAGCTGACATGGGTTACAAAGGAGATAAATGTCAATTTGAAATTGATTTGACACAATCATCCCCTGATGAAGATAAAGTCTGTGTAGAGAAGTTTACAAATGAAGACAGTTTAAATGGAGTAAAAGCTTATAATAAATTTAGTGAAGAGCTTATAAATTATAATGATGTTGATATTGAAGTAAAATCAGATAGTCTTGACAAAAATGAAATACAAATTGTTGACAATTTAAGCAATTCTCCATATAAGCCAATTAGTCTCCACAGTGTCCCAGAAGATCTATTTTCCTCTCAATCCAACATAGCATCTGAAAATTCAATTGAAATCTCAAGTAATATAGATTTACCTGACATAAATCGAAAAGCTGAAAAATCTAAATTTGAAATTGATTTAACACAATCATCCCCTGATGAAGATAATATCTGCATAAAGAACTCTACAATTAAAGACTGTATAAATGGAGATATAGCTTATAATACAGTTGGTGCAGAATCTATAGATTATGATGTGTATGTTGATAATGATGTAAAATTTGATAAAAATGGAGGACAAAATTTAAGCAATTCTCCACATAAGTCAACTAGTTTTCACAGTACCCTAGAAGATATAGTTTCTTCTCAATCATCCAACATAGCATTTGAAATATCTGATGAAGAACTGGATTATTCAATGAACAAATCTAAGTATTGCAAAGAAAACAGTTTTGATTGTGATAAACCAGATAACATGACTGAAAATATTTATAACAGCTTACCACATCAGAACTTCTCAAGAATAAGTAATTTTAAACCAAACAATACATTCAATAGATCATTCAGTGACAGTTTTTTGCCTGCAGTTAACATAAAAGATACAAAATTAAAGGCAAAAACACCTGTTAAATCTTGTAAATCTCAAAATACTACTCCGGTAAAGAAAGCAAGTGAAGAAATTTCCATTCAAACTCCTAAAAATAGTGAATACACAATAAAAACTCAAAATGTTACCCCTATGTTGAACTATGATACTTTAGCTACTCCACAAATGAATAAGGAATTAGATAAATATGGATTGAAGCCATTTAAAAGAAAAAGAGGTAAGATATCATTATTTTAGTGTTATTAGATTAGATTAGATATTCTATCCAATACAACACACTGTATGAAATCAGATTTTACCATCTGTTGCTTTGTTATAGTCAGCATTTCATGTCCTCAAAGTGACTTATAATAATTTTGATGACATTTGATACTACTTTTCTGCCCATGGATTTTTAATCGCCCAACCCTATTAACATACTAATTTCATGCAATAATTTTTTTTTAGTTTATCTAGGGATATTGAAATGAAAGTCTAAGCTGTGTTTCTTCAAAATCTTTGAGCTGTTTCTGAAAACTATCCTGAACAAACATTGATCTATACAGACACTTACATTTTGTTTATTCGTATAGATTTGGGAGTTATAAATCAATCTAGATCTAGGTACATTAAGTGCAGCAACAGGCTTGCCACCTGTTCTGTTCAATATGTACAACTGGCAAAAAGTGGACACTGTTACTGGTGTCTCTGGCCACACTGGGTATAAAGGTGGTGAAGGAGTCTTTGTTGTTTTTTTTTCTTTTTCTTTTTTCTACATTTTATTTGGCTATTTAAAGGCCATGTCAGTCCTGTTGAAAATAACCATTAATTTACAATAAATATTTACAATGATCACAAAAAAAATCTAGATAGGTTAGAATTTTCCTTAAATAAATGATTAAATATATAATAAATAAACTCACGTTTCCAGGATTAACTTAGATTTACCATATTTTTGACAGATACAAGATGACTGAGAGCCAAGGGTCCTTAAGTGTTATGATAAAGAAGGAAAATTTTGTCTTCCAGCTATACAACTGTTAAAGCATTTATACAATCAAACGCATCCCATCATAGAAATAACTGTTGACGATGTACCAAACAAAAAGTTTAAACCAAGTACTTCGGAAGATGTTGATTTGGAAACAGCGGCCACAGTTTGTGATAATATATATGTATGTACAAATGAGGTGCCGGTCTTGAAAGAAGTAGCATGCGATCCAGATGAATGGGTGTTTCAAAAGAAGGAAAAATCTAAAGTAAGTGAAGATGATTCTATCTATAGTGCGCGCCAAATATATTGAAGCAGATTCAAGACTAGACTGGGGAGGACTTCCATACAAATAGTATAGTATAGTAATAGTACTACATTCAAATGATAAATGCTTTACTAAGTATTGCTCTTGGGTGTTAGACTATAGCTCTCTTTTGTTTGTCTGATGTCCCACAAGAGAAAAACAAAACATCCAAATGATTCTACGTCATGTCATGGCGACCGACGCACGCGTTCCGTCGTGACATGTTGGGGAATCCGGTTTAATACCGCCCGCGCTGTGATTAATAAGACATTTATTTATTTTATTTAATTATAAAAAGAAACTTACAGCTATATAAATAATAGGTGTTAAATATGTAGGTATCCGTATACAAAGCCAATTAAGTTTCCTAGTTAATTGTACGAAATAATAGCTATATCTCAATGCACGTGTGTGTGTGTGTGTGTGTGTGCGAGTTGGCGTGTGTGTGTGTACGAGTTGGCGTGTGTGTGTGTGTGTGCGAGTTAGCGTGTGTGTGTGTGTGTGTGTGTGTTTGGAGAAGTGGGGGTGGGGGTTGTGTATTACACTTGATATTTTTTTTAATACTATTTTATTTTTATTTTTTGTTTATCAACTATTGATCTAATAATTTTATTTATTAGATACAATACATATCACGGTCAACGGGATCATCTTAGCTACCGATTAATCGTCATATTTATACTATAACATTGGCGGAATCATCAAAACCCTGATGGAGCCATAGGAAAAAAAATAGAATAGAAAACATCCAAATATATAAAACTGACAATCAACGCACAGCCTAAATTACTAAAGATATAAATATGACAATTGAATAATATTCCTTAGGTGCACTAGAAAGCATTTTTCGAAAATCAACCCCTAGGCTATGCTATGGGGGTGAAATGGGGCGAAAACTTTTACGTAAAATACAACGTGTACGAAGTCGCAGGCAACTGCTAGTTGTATATTTTATTACCTTTCATACAACTCGCTACTCTGTTTACATCTCCAAATGAACACAGCTTGAACCACTGTTATTCATAGTTTTAAGTTTTTAATTACCAGGGACTGGTTTAAGCTATACCTACAGATTTGTATTTTTTTTACTATTTGCAGATATCATCGTGTCGGGTGCCCCTTCACATATCGTTTCACAACTATGTGAGTTGTCGACGTTATCTCAGGGAGGCCATATTGCGGTATGAACCCGTCAGTATAGATGTTGTTCATAAAGATCTGGTTGGGTACGGGTTCAGATATGATCCAAAGGTATGGTTTTCTAAACATAAATTGATTCTACACAATTGATTCCTACATTATTTTGTTATATATCTGACAAGCTTCTGTCCGCGGTTTCACCCGCGTGGAAATAGATCCAAAAAGAAATAATCCCGTGGCTGTAATTTGCCCCTCCCCCGCCCGCTTTCGCGGTATAAAAAGTAGTATATGTCATTCTCTGACCCCTAAACTAACACTATGGGAAAAATCCCGTGAAAAACAAATCTATCCCACGGGAAACATACATTTTTCCGGATAAGCAAGATCGCCTATGTGCTATTCCAGACTATAATCTATTCCTGTGCGAAATTTCATCCAGATCCGTTCAGCCGTTCTGGCGTGATTGATTAACAAACATCCATAGATTTCATCCATAACTTTCGCGTTTATAATATTAGTGGGATAGATTAGATTAACACACACAGGAGCTTACTTTTCCCGGACTTGATTGACTAGTACTGTTAACACCATTGAGGTATTATGTGTTAACACTAAGCTCCTAAACGGCCTAAACCTTCCTTGTGATGAATCAATCTATCTACTTAATCGTAAAAACTGCATCAAAATCCGTTGCAGGTAGTTTTTGCGTGACACGGGAGACAGACACGCGGCGGGAGACATTGTTTTGTAATATGTTGTGGAGTGCGTCTGTCTGTGCGTTTCTATGTAGGTAACTACGGAATGGATTTTGTTCTATTTTTTACGATTACAATGAAGGTTATTAAAATGATGCAGAGTAGTTTTTATGTAGGACTAATACATATGGTGCGTCGGTGGCCGAGTGGTTAAGAACTAGGCGGACCATGGTGCGATCCTATATAATTATAATCTTATGTCATAGAGTACTAAGCCTATAGAGGGGCCATAGACGGGCTCCCCCTTTCGCCTATTTTTTCCCCTTTGACCAGTTATACTGACCAGGTGCGCAGTAATAAGTTACCTTAGATTTCGTTGGTATCGTTTTGTGTCGCGAGACAGAGCTCTAGGAAAATAGTTAATTGTGATGTTTTAAACGGGAAAGGCGATGATCTAGGGCGTCAAACTTAGTGTTTCCAATCATTAATTATAATTATTATGTTTGTATTTTAACATAATCATCATATAACGTAAAATCCGTTGCGACAATAAAACGACAGAAAAATACAGTGGTACAGGGGCTAGTACTAGGCGTTTACCTCCCCCCCCGCCAAAAGTGGCAGAAAAAAATGATCGGTTATTTACACCCTTCACGTCTCCTTTGGTAAATACTCAAAGTCTTATGTAGATACTATCAAGTGCAGGATTGGAAGGACACTCGGTTAGTACTCAAATCCAACCTCAACTTCATTAACTTTAGATTGAGTACCTATTGAAAATAAATAAATAATATTTTATGATAAGTACTAGCGGACCTGGCAGACGTTGTCCTGCCCAAACGTTGGCTTGCCTGCACTACTCATACGCTTATCACTTAGGAGTATGAAAAATAGATTACAACCGATCGTGGGCCCTACCAAATATACACAAAAAAAAATCATAAAAATCGGTCAAGCCGTTTCGCAGGAGTATGGCAACTAACTTGTGACACGGGATATTTTTATTCTAATACAATCTGAATGAATAAGGAAACGCGTGAAGTGTTGAGCGAAACTTTTTTAACTGCAGTATATCCACCTGCAGAGGTTTTTTCCATCTAAATATACCTCACAGAACTGGCCACGCGTGAATGCTATCGGCTAAAAGAGGAAGACTTTGTCTTCAGCTGGGTACCCTGGGAGGGACCGATAACACTGTTTCGGAAACCGTAAGGAAACACGTGAAGAAACAAAAATAGAAAGGTCGGTACCTAAATCTGCAAGTCTCCTTCACACTCTTTTTGAGAAGTTTTGAAGTTTGGAGCTTATAGTTCATTATGAAATGTAAATGTCGCTATCACTATTAACTTTATTTTTCCAGGATTTACTGAAATTCATGGACAAGAAATGCATCACTGTGAAAACTGCAGATAATAACAAGAAGCGGACTAAACATTAAACACTATTGGACTTTCTAAATTGAGCACAGAATATTTTGTCTCAGAAAATACAGATAACTACTGAAGGAAAGAAAAAATCTACAAGCTAAATTGGACTCTAAATCCAACAAGCAAGCGCTCGGCATTGGAGTAAGGTTGCAAGGCTATGCAGTTATATTTTTACATTTCTGTGCATCATTTATAAAATTATGTGATGGGAATCATACTCATTTTTGAGATATTGTATTAAAAGTCCAGTCAACGAGGATTTTATTTTATGGTATGATACCGCCAAGCAACGAATGTCAAAAGCTCTTGGCGAGAATTATACCTTGACAATAATTTCCCCGTCTCTGATACTTGGCAGTTTTAGTCCCAACATCATAGTGCAACGAGCTCGTTTAAACGTTGTCCATATCTCTTTAGAAAGATGTTAGATGGGTGCATTGCGAAAATAATCGATAATATAACCAAGGATAAGATAGGTCAATATTCAAATACCAGAAACATGAGAAAGAACAATTTCGCTACAGATTTTGTCTTGCGAAAGTGCATGAAACGGAATTTAGTAAACGTAAGTTTTGTTATTAGGTATTCAAAATTGTGTGATGTTGTGTACAGTGTACACTCCTTACGTAAAGCCAGCTGTTTATTTGTACTTTTAGAGGTAACTTTGGATTTCTTTTCTAACGAGAAAATATCAAGAAATCGCGTTTTTGGTCCATATGTGTATTAATTACAAAAAAATAATGGTACAGTGTTGTCGATACAGCAAGTGCTTATGCGAGGCAATGTAAGGTAGTATCGACCCTTAGTTTATGACAAGTAAGGGGCAAAATACAAGACATCCATAATGTATAATATCCTAGTCTATTTTATCAAACTAGTACGTATCAAGTTTCACAAATAGGGGAATTATCCAGTGCGGACTCGTGGTCACACTGGTATCATTATCACACTATCTGAACTACGCTCCTCCCTAATTTTAACCCGTACGACGAGCGTGGTCCGGATAATGCAAAAATTAAAAAATCATAGTTGCACCAGTGTGACAAAACGGTGTGACCACAAGTCGGTCGCTGAATTATCATATACAAACCTTACATTGATTTGACTATATATGTATGTAAGAGTTAGCGAGGTATGAATTATGATATATTGTTTTATAGGTAGGTACTTATACATAGGTTTTATAATTATTATGGATTTTGTGTACAAAATAAAAGATTTAAATAATAATGTTGCATCATTTATATTTATTTTAATGTATCCTCTATTATGGTCCAGAGTTCAATTCATACAAATGAAACAGATATTCCAAAATTTTCTGGGCAACCTTTCAAAATGTTAAAACCTTACGAACATTTAAAAAAAATGCCTAATTGGTCCAGTGTTTGTCAAGTAAACTTACCAATGAACAGCATTTTTTACTTATTTATTTATAATGAGAAACTTACAGCTATACAATTATTAAATAAATATATCTAAAGTATCAAATATCGATATGAACACTCCGGTGTACAAGATGATCCTATTCTAGGGTTTAAAAAAAGTTAATATTTAAATGAAGCACGTTAAATTTGAAATTCGGAGTATAACACAAGCTAGCCAGATAAATTTGCTACTCACATTGTTTAGGTACCTTCAAATTTATGGTCATTCTCCCTTAAGGTAGATCATCTTGTACCTACACCTTTCCCCTAATTCTACAAGAATAATAATACATTATAACTACAAAAGTCAGTCTCTGATGTACAATAAAGTTAATACAAAACTAGTAATTTAACATCTACGAAATAACAAAAAAATGCATACTTCTCTTGCTTCATCCACATCCATACAATTCATACATGCAACAATTTGAATTTGAATCTTCGGAGATTCTGAAACTATAAGAGATCGAGAAATATGTTCTAAGGAACAATTTCGTCGATTATAAAGTTAAGAAAACTGTAGATTTAAAAAAAGTGATTTAGTGATAATAGTAGTTTATGATACGGGATCATAATAGGGGTAATTAAAACATAAGTGGAATATAGCATCCACGAGTGTTTTAATTCCAAGTTATGTGCCCGTTCATACACTACTTTATCTAATCCCATGCAATAGTACAAAAAAAAATGGAACCACACATATCCTTTGCCCTTTCTGCATTTAAAAAAAAAACAACATTACGATATCGTTTTTGTATGAAAACTTCGGTACTATAATACATTATAGTATCGAAGTTTGACATATTAGAGACGCGTGTATGTAAAACATATCATTATGAAGTATAATTCGATTTTGTAATAGAGATTTTACGTTATAAGAGTAGATAAAAAAACTTACGTTATTTTAATAAGAAAAATAATTGTGCGGGTTACAATTAAAATGAAATGTTGTTTTTAATTATTTTATGCAATTCCGAAAGTTTTGTCTATCAGATTTAAAAAAAAATCTATGATGGGAGTTTTTTTTTGTTCGACATGTTTCCTTAGATCACATCCCTCTATCTATACTAATAAATAATATTACAAAGAGGTAAAGTAAGTTTGGATTTAGGGAATCTCAAACTACTGAATCGATGCTAAAAATTCTTTCACGAATAGGAAGCTACATTAACCCTGTCCGTGGTCCAATTCTAAAAACGTACAAATAACGATTTTTGTAGAACATATTATCTCGTACATACCTACTACCAGTATGTACTTGTTAGGCACGTTCTCCTGAATACCAAAAGTGAGGTAGTAGACTTTCAAAGTGGTGGAGGGGGTAGCTATGACGTAATAAAGATGGCGGCATCGGCACAACTACTGGACCGATTTACTTGGTTAAGGCGTCAAATCAAAGTGTTTTAAATGTAGAATAATTAACTTCCTACATTGGTTAAAATGAGATATTATAGAAAAATAACTTTTCGTAAAAAAACTAAGTTCTTCTAAAAAGTATTAAAATCTGAACGCATCTAGCATGTTGCCATTACTATTTAAAAAAATTAAAACGTTTGGTTGTTATTGACAGGCTGGCGCAACTTCGAACAAAAAATTGGTTCTATGAAAATTGAGCCAATATTAATGGCGTCGTATCGCCATCTTTTTCACTCCATGGTGCTATCTCTGTCTATCGCTGTCAAAGTTGCAAATGGCGGCAAATTTGTTTTGTCTTATTTTTGTTTTGAAATATTAATAAATAAATATATAATGTGATGCTTAAATCGTGCTTGTAATATATTAATTGTAAATATAATATAGTAAGTTATAGTAAATAAGTATATTGTTTTACAATAATTGTATTCAATAATTATGAATGAACACATAAACAGTGTGCAATATGTGGTACAAGAGGCGGCCGCGTAGACGGTATCAAGCGAATATTTATGACAATATTCCCAATAAATAAGGATCGGTAAGTTATTAGCCATTCATATTAATTTAATTAAGTAATTATTCTTTAAAAATTTCATATTAAACGAACAGCATTTTGCTGAAAAATAGTGATGTACTTTGCATATTGTACAGTTTATCGATATCGATATTCTGACTCAAACATATTTGTTTCACATTCCACAAAACTAACCCATTATAACCCGAACCAAATAAATTGAGCCATTTCTTTTTGCTGCAGCAAATTTACTTTATGCTTTCCAGATTGACGTGCATATTGGTGATTTTTAAACAATCGTTCAAATCCAGCTATGTTTGTGTCTCTTAAAGACTCGTTGTAACATCGTTTTTGCACACCTCTTAATACAATAAAAAAATCATTTATACTTATAGGTACCGGAACGGTTCTTGAGCGGTGGTCGTTAGATGCGCAGAACACTATTTTTGGGTCTGCTTGACGGTATGAGGTATTCATTTTAATTTTACCAGCAGCAAAAAGCAATCGTAAAAACAAACACCAATAAATCAATTATAATAAATATACAAGTTATATTGCACTCGAATTACATATGCGCAAACATTCCCCCACTTTTTCGTCGAGCGCTCAAGAACCGTCCCGGTACCTATACTACTAGTTATTACTTACCAAAATACGCCTAATACTCATTATTTTACAGGTACGCAATTCTATAAGTGTTCCTATCATTGCCTAAATTCACTTCGGGAAGCGGTGCTGAAATAATTACCTAAGATGGGTCTTAGATTAGGTCATTATATATTATTAAATTTCAATTTAATAACCTATTTCACTGTAATATTGATAGGTGTATTGTTTTTAAGAGGTCGGTGAATTGTATTTGTATATGAGTTGTTTTTTTAGGTTAAACACAAATAAATTATAGAAAAATATGTGAAGTTTTATTGAAATGAAAGATCAAAGAAGTTGAAATTTAATAATTCCTCCCAGACCCTTGATCTACTACGTAGTTTATTCAAATCCTATAAAAAAATGGTTGTGAATTACCATACATTTCAACTTCTTCGATTATACTAATCAACAAAACCGAGATTTTAAAAGTAGGTAGGTGCTGATCCAGGTTCTGCATATTTTTATCGATATCGACAAAAATATTTCTGTAGGAAGGACAGCACTAGCCGTATGTTTTGACTTTTGTAGTTGGTAGCACTGATTTCCTATTTTCCCTCCTTAATGTTGTTAGGTTGGCAGTATCTTTCGGCCCTAATTTCTTCGATTTCATTTTAATGTATGGCAGTCCCGTCTCTTATTAAAGAACATAGTGATTGCTACTTACTCTATGGTTATTGATAGTCAAATTCAAATCGGCCGTTACATTTTTCGTCAATGTCACTTTTTCCGTGTTATAAATTAAAATATTTGATTGTTTTTTTTTCTGTTTTCGGTAAGTTTGCATGTAATTTACGTGTGTACCTACGTTTATATTAATATTAATAACCCAACTAGTAAAGTAATCCTATAACGAAAAATTTATAAGTACATATTTAAGAGACTTATGAAACTCCTATAGAAGAATTGAAAATGCCGTTGTTACAGGCCCAGTTAGACTACAAAAACGTTTAGTATTGTAATTTAGTCTTGTTAATTGTTATAAGACTTAATTTATATGACAGTTATAAGTCATGTGTTCTATAAGTGCAAATAGTCTGAGGAAAACCACTGTTAGCATTTCACAAGAGTATTTAATTTGTAACACACTTATCTATTGCTATTAGAAAACTAAAAGTCTTATAGAAGCATGCACTAGAATATTATAAAACCCCAGTATGTACAGTCTTACAAGACTAGCAGCACTAGACAAGATCGTTACAAGATGGAAATTACTATTAACTGTCTAGATTCTAGAACAATATTGCTATAATAAATATATTGTCATTTTCGGTGTACAAATTGTGATTTCCATTTACGATCGGAATTATTGTTAATTAATACATTATAAAATGGATATAAATAAATGGAAACAGTTTAAAAGAAGTGGTGGCTACAGAAGAAAGGTTATTAACAGATATCAAGAATTCAAACAGTCCGGTTCCATATTGTCAGAAAAAAGTTCAAGAAAATAAGGGTTCAGTGCTGGATAATAATTTAACACCAATGGACAGTGACAGTGATCATGCAGAAGCATATTGTGGTTATATAAACGATTTCATTGAATATGAAACTGACAATGACGATGAAAGCACAGATTACGATAAAAAATTTGAATTACGTAATGGTATTAAAAGTTGGGTTATTAAATTCAATATATCACATTTACCCTCTTTTTATTAAAGTTAAAAATTAAAGAAATTTGGTCTTTGTTGTGTTAAGGCTTAGGCTTCAATTTTCCACACCCGGTACTATCTCCATTTTTACCGACTGATCAACTACTTACCTATACTTACTATATACTTACCAAATATTATTCCATGGATTTCGCATTCACCCTCTAAATAATGGTTATTAATTGTGTATATGGAGCAGTTTTGGCACCAGAAAATATTTTGATATAATAAATATATTATATTGTCTTCAGAGCATAATATCAAGTGCACAGGCTTATTTTTATTATTACTGGAAACCTGGAAACCACACCCGTGGAAACATACACTCAATACAAAATGTGTTATTTTCCATGGCCATTTACAATTATTCTTTAGTAAATGTTGAATGAAGTTGAGAGGCAGTTAGTGGGCCATTTGAAATTATTGGAAACTTTTTGGCTTAACGCCTTGCTTTTGAATTAGCTGAAAGGAACGGGCTTGCTCATACTTTTAACAGAGACAAGAAACGCGCTGGACAAGAATAGTTGGATGGCTTTTTAAATAGAAATACTGATATTTCTCTGCGTACGCCAGAACCTACTTCTGCAGCGCGAGCTCAAGCATTTAAAAACTTATTAAAGCTCACAACTTTGAGCCGCATCGAATATTCAACGTAGATTAATCTGGCCTTACGACAGTGCAAAAACCGCAAAAAATTTTAGGTACTAAAGGTAGAAAGCAAATTGGCTGCCTCACCAGTGCTGAGAGAGGATCCAATGTTACAGTGCTTCGTTGTATAAATGCTATTGTATAGGGAGACTAAGGTTCCTCCTCGATAAAATGAAAGGAAAGTTACTCAGGGTAGGTTTTAGATTAGCCACTGATAATAAACATTGTTTAGAACATACTTTATTAGCGTTTCTACAAAGTTATTTACACTGAGAACACATTTACACACAGAAAACATACTACTTTAATGTACATAATATAAACTAGAACCCGAGTCGTAAGGGTGGATAGCGTGGACACAGACACGTACGCGCCGCTATGAGTAGGTAACACGACTGGCGGCGCGGGAGTTTTAACGGACGAAATCCTGGAGGTGAGGGGGGACGCGGCGCGCACGACGGGAAGGGTGGATAGGTGCGATAGCGCGGAGAGAGCTTGCTATATCCTCCCCCTCCAAGTCACACGAACGCCTCGCGTGCGACTTGGCAGGCCTACCCCTTTTCCTACTATGAACGATAGGACCCTCGTGTCCTACATACGGGGTTAAGACACTGGCATGGTACTTTCCTCGAGTCACGCCCTCCCGATCCTTGACCTCAAATGTGGATGGAGTGACACACTTACTAATTACATAAGGGCCTTCACGGCGCGGAGCAAATTTACTGGTGAAACCTTTCGAGGCTTGGCTCAACATGTGGGTCCCTACGAGGACGAGGTCGCCTTCCTTCCAGCAAGGTCCTGGGCGACGATGACGATCCGCTTCATTTTTGCGAACGTCTTGTTGGTGTTCCACCCTCCACTTGGCGTCTTGTAAATGAGTGGCGAAGTTCACCAAGTAGGGGGTGATCTGCGGAACGTAATTTTCTTGTTCCACAATAGCTCGAAGATCATGGCCCACGACCACAGGCGAGCGAAATTCGCGAGCGAATGTTAGAAAGGCGGCGGATTTGCCGGTACCTTGATTTGGAGAAGTGTTTAGTGCGAAGCGTATCGCCGGTATTCCTTCAGGCCAACGACGATGCTCCGGGTGAATCAGCATGGCAAGCATCTGTTTTAAATCTCTGTTTTTACGTTCGGCCGGGTTGGCCTCAGGATGGTATACTGGAATGAGATTCTGTTTGACACCAAGCACGTGCATAGCTTTTTGCATAACTGCCGATATAAATTGCGAACCGTTGTCTGAGATGACACGCCTAGGAAAACCATATCTCATGAAAACTTCTTCAATGAGAACCTTGGCACAAGTTTCAGCCGTTGCGTCGGTCAGAGGAAAAAGCTCCAACCATCTACTAGCAGTGTCCTCTATAAGAAATATCCACTTTTCTCCTTGACTTCCTTCTGGAAGAGGACCAAACAGGTCCATGGCGAGGACTTCAAAACGCTGCTGCGGGACTGGAGTTTGCAAAAGACCAGCGGGCTTAAGATTTGAAGGCTTGAATTTCTGACAAAGGTCGCAGGCCTTAATATATTGAGCGATATATTGGCGCATATTTGGGAAATAATATCTTTCCTTGATTTTTCTGACTGTTCGATCTAAGCCCAAATGACCGGCGGTAGGCGCATCATGTAGTTCTTTCATGATTTCGTCGCGCATAGACACAGGTACCACCAGCTGGGGCTCCTCGGATTCTCCATCCGGATCACAGCGAAAAAGAACACCTTGGGAGAGGTAATAACCTCGATTTGTCCAACGGAGTGAATCATCATTTTCCTCGAAGTCCACGAATATTTTCTTAATTTCGGGGTCTTCGAGTTGAGCAGCACGAATCTCTTCCGGGCTGCGATGAGGTAAGTCGATAGAAACGGGACAAACCTCGCAGGTAGGGGCATGGTCGGATGCTTTATGCACGGGACGACTCAACGTGTCGGCGACTACATTTACCCTTCCTGGAGTGTATTCAACGTCAATGTTGTAAGCTTGAATTTTTAGAGCCCAACGGGCTAAACGACCACTGGGAGTTTTAAGGGAAAGGAGCCATTTCAGCGGCTGATGGTCGGTAGCGACGCGAATGGAAGCTCCCTCAAGATAGCCTCGGAATTTATCGAGAGCCCACACTACCGCCAATGCTTCCCGCTCGGTGGTGTTATAATTACGTTCAGCATTATTTAGTAATCGACTAGCATACTCGATAGGTCTCTCGTCCTTGGGCTCGGAGCCCTGCATTAATACAGCACCCAGAGCGTACGCACTTGCATCAGTGCGCAATATGAACGGCTCTTCAAAATTGGGCTGTCGCAAAATGGGACTGGTGGTAAGCTTCTGTTTTAACTCATCGTGAGCTTTCGTTTCAACTTCCCCCCAATTCCAACGTCGATTCTTTTTTGTTAAATCGGTAAGAGGACGGGCGATGTCAGAGAACTGTGGGATAAACTTGCGGAACCAGGCGCAGGTTTGTAAAAAAGTCCTCAACTCCTTAAGATTGGAAGGTGGCACCCGCTCCAGTACTGCTTGGATCTTCATCGGGTCCGGTCCAATACCTTGCGCTGATATTACATGTCCCAAATAGGTAACTCGTTCTCTGGCGAAGACACATTTATCACGATTTGCTTTAAGTTTAAATTGACGTAATCGATTAAAAACCTGTTGTAGATCCTTTACATGGGAATCCAGGTCATCGGATATTACCAAGATGTCGTCGAGGTAGGCAGCAACTGTTACATTCTGCAAGCCAGAGCGGAAACGGTCCATCAGCCTTTGAAACGTGGACGGAGAATTCTTTAAGCCAAATGGCATGCGTCGAAATTGAAACGTTCCAAACGGAGATGTGAATGCCGTCTTATGGCGATCCTCGGGAGCAACTTCGATTTGCCAATATCCAGATTTTAGGTCAATTGTACTCATAACACTGTTAATTTTAGTAGCCTGTAAAAGATCGTCAATGACTGGTAGGGGATACTTATCGGTTCGCGTCACGGCATTGAGTCGTCGGTAATCAACGCAGAAACGGACTTCACCGTTCTTTTTTGGTACAAGGACGACAGGAGAGGCCCATTCTGATTCGGCCCCCTCGATAACGTTCTCCTCCAGCATCTTGTCGATTTCGTCTCGTATAAGCTGTTTTTTTATAGGATTAACGCGGTAGGGTGGGACGGCAACGGGCGGATTGCTCCCCGTATCGATACGGTGAACAGCGAAAGGTGACGGACCTCCCCCTGGCTCGAAGATATCTTCATTTCTTCGAAGGAGTGTGGTCAGCTGATCCTTTTGAAGCCCCGTCAGAGAAGAGCCCTCGCCCTCGCGGAGACCAACAGATGAACAACCCAGTTCGCGGTCTACATTTTCATATTGCATGTCAAAGAAACGGGTAGAAGTTGGCAAGGTCCAACGACCTTGACCAAAGTCAAGCACCAAGCCAGTGTCTTGGATGAAGTTCATTCCTAACAATGATTCAGTCGCACCTGGCAAAACTATAAAGAGTGTTGACACTACTATTTCATGCACTGTTACATTCACGCGTGCAGTATCGACAAATAACAATTTTTTAGACCCATCGGCTAGCTTTATTAGAGTCTCTAATTTCACAAACTTTTGACCGTGACGGATCAAATGCGCGGTTAAACTCATACTTGCGACGGATTGTTTGGCGGCGGTGTCGATGATCGCACTACCGACGGAACCAAATATTTTAACATTTAAAATTGGTCGCACACGCGGATCACTTTGTTTAGAACTGTCGGCGGTCACTGATTGAAAAGCGGCTGACGGCGTCGTCATGGAGGATGAAGTCTTCTTCTCCTTACAGGTTTCACATTTTGACCGGATCACACCGGGAGCACCACAACCAAAACAGGTAATCGGAGGGCGAGGAAATGTTGTACCTGACTCGCTTTCGTTAACACTAATCAGTGTGGCATTATTTATTTTTGCCAATCGTGGGCAAGAATCTCGAGTGTGACCGGAGCATCGACAGTACACACATCGGGATTTATTATACGTAAGTGAAGTAGACGGACTATACGACGTCACATTTTTATTAGCATTGTTAAGTGAGGTAGTCGGACTATAATGCGTCGTGCGGGTATGAGGTGTAGCAGGATCACGTCGCAGCGGCAACATCCGAGCTTCCTCTGCAATGTCTTCAACGCATCGCGCACGCTGAAGCAAGTCGGTGAACGATGAAAACGAATTACGTGGCACTTTCTCACGTATCCGCCTGTTGAGCAGCCCGTACACCATGTCAAGCTGCACCGGGTTCTCCGGCAATGTATAAGGCGGTAACTGGGATAGTAAGGCTCTTGCCTTACACACGAACACATCGGTATTTTCAGTACCCTGTTCGTGACTGAAAAGCTCCCGATAAATTTTGTGAGGAGGTAAGCGTGGACCATAGGTTTGTTGTAGTAACAGCATAGCGTCCTCCCAGGTATTTATTGTATGTTTTACGCCTTGCCACCACGTGGCGGTAAATTCGGTGAACAGCATAGGGAGACCTCGTAGAGCTATGTCATTGTTCACTAGAAGACAATCTTTATATATGTTCACAGCATCGATGAACGTGTTGACGTCGCCCTGCCCACTAAAGCGACTAGTACAGCCAGACAGGTTCGTTGAGGGGCCGGGATGCGGCGGTTGATTTGATCGTAAAGATTGTAGTAAAGTACTTAACTGTTGGTCCGTCATTACCAACGGAGTAGGAGTGTGCGCAGTCGCTGGTGAAGGAAACCCGACCCCCGGCGCAACAGGCACCGGTTGGGCGGGCGGCGTATGCTGTGCGTCCGATGTCAACGACACAGGCTCGTTGAACAGGGCGCACTGCAGGGCAGGCGGCTCCGACAAAACAGGCGCGATGGACAAGACGTCCGACGCCGACGATGCGAGCTCGCCAAGAGAACTCATACTGTTCGCCTTTGATCTTGTTAACACCATTATATTGTCAAACAAGAGTTCACAGGACACACGCAACTTTCGCGGTTATTGCACAACAACTTTTCACAGACGCGAATATGTTGCGTCACACTTTTTACGGTTTTTATTTTGAAAGTATGTAGTGTTCTTATAACTTTGAGAGAAACGGCAGCACGTTGGTCGCCAATTTTATAGGGAGACTAAGGTTCCTCCTCGATAAAATGAAAGGAAAGTGTCTCAGGGTAGGTTTTAGATTAGCCACTGATAATAAACATTGTTTAGAACATACTTTATTAGCGTTTCTACAAAGTTATTTACACTGAGAACACATTTACACACAGAAAACATACTACTTTAATGTACATAATATAAACTAGAACCCGAGTCGTAAGGGTGGATAGCGTGGACACAGACACGTACGCGCCGCTATGAGTAGGTAACACGACTGGCGGCGCGGGAGTTTTAACGGACGAAATCCTGGAGGTGAGGGGGGACGCGGCGCGCACGACGGGAAGGGTGGATAGGTGCGATAGCGCGGAGAGAGCTTGCTATAATTGGGGCATACATCCCACCATGCATGATATTTCCCCGAAGAACATGAAAAAAGAACTTGTGGATGAAGCACCTACTGGGAGTCTTGAGACTAGCCCAATAATCGAGTTAGATGAATGCTGAGATATTTGTGAAATGTGTAACGTTGTGCTCATTTAGTTAATAAATGAGACCACTTTTTCTTAATGAGGTTTGAATAGTTGCTAACCTCCTTGCTAAAATAGTTGTTAACCTCCTTACAAAATAAGTTACTGACTACCTATAATTTAGGAATTTTTCAAAATAATCTGAATTTGGAACAGTGTCTGCTATTTGTTTATTTTCTTCCATTTTTAGTCAATTCCGTTTTAGCATTGCTAAGTAGCACACCTATTTCATAATGTCAATAATTTAATACAGTGAACTAATTGCAACAAGCTGATAAAAATATACTATAAAGGAGCATGATATTTCGTACTCCTTTTTACTCCTTACTTTATATCCTTTTTACTCCTTCATTCCTTTGGCTCCTTTGGATCCTTTTTGTCTTTTGTCCTTCCTTTCCTTTTAATATATTCTTTTCCTGAAGTAAAAATAATATAATCTACATAAAAACTTGAAATAAAACAATATGGAGTAAAATATTCATTTATTATTGTGGCTAGTTCCCCACTAAGCGACAAATGGTTAAAACATTTCCAATCACATACAAAATCCAGCAAAGAGTATCCAGTCCTTTATATTTGTGATAGGCATGCAAGCCACAAAAGCATTGAAGCTATGACGTATGCCAAAGAAAATGGAATCTACATGTTATGTCTGCCTCCACACTGCACACATCGTATGCAGCCGCTGGATTTATGGACCTTTAAAAAGAAATCTCGAAGTGGTTAAAGAATCACCCAGGTCGAGTAGTGACTCATCAGCAAATAGGACATTTATTTAACCAAGCATATGGTAAAACTGCAACGGTCCAGAATGTAAGCAATGGTTTTAAATTCCTGAAGATGTTGTAGCACCTATCCCAGATCCATTAGCAGCATACAGTAATGATATAAACAGCCAAATAACGAACAACACACAATAACTGCTACGCTAACCAGCATTCCGTTTAGCGAAGAACATCCTAGTGGTACAGGTGATTCTTTTAACATCCTTACCGATATTGATATGTCTCTTGGACAAAATACAACTGAAATAACAGCGGATCGTAATATAAGACCTGGCACTTCTAAGGCTTTATTAAAATTTCCTGTTAAAGTAATTTCGCCGGTACCACATGGACAATTTATTCAGAGGCAAGGCAAATGAAAGCAGAAAACTCGCAAGTCGCACTGGCATACTGTCTACTGCTAACATGGAAGAAATAAAATCTAAAAAGGCCCCAACTATTCCTTCAGAAAATAAGAAAAATGCAGTAAAAAGGCACTTTTTGAAATAAATGTTGAGGTCGGTTTTATTGTTTTTATTTTTTTACATGGATGCTATTCAGTTAAAAGATTATTAAGGTTAAAGTTAATGAACCAGTGATTATTATTAATAATAAAAACTGATTGTAATTGTTTTAAATAAAGATATATGATTATAAAACAAAACGGTATGTCGTTTTGTACATACTTCCCCTACCTATATTATTTTCATCAGGTGCAATTTATTAGTGTTTTTGATAGTTATTGAGCAATTTCATATTCAGAAAATAAATATGTCATCGAGAAGACCACTGTCTGATCATCGTGAACTTCAAAACATTTTAGAAAATTGGTCGGATATTGAATCGGATGACGATGATAACCTTTTGTGCCATCTCAAGTCAGTATATCAGAACTTCCTGATGACGACATCATTGACCGCAGGTTAGAAGAAATTTTTGCAAGTAGTTTGCAAAATGTTGACGACAATGTAGTGGATAGTTTTCATAATGCTGACAATCATACAGATGCCGCCGTCGTAATGTTCCTTTCATTGAATCTTACTATCTAGAGACCAGAAAGAACTGATGAAGACTGGAAAATAAAAAAATATATTTTCGGATACCTCTACTCCAGCTTCCGCAACGGATCCTTTTTACAACAAGCCCGATATTTCGTCATCATTTAGCTTGAACTGATTCAAGAAAATACTAGAGAATATACATCTAAATGATAATACAACTGAAGCGCCGTGAGATTCTGTAAACTTTGACAGGTTACATAAACTAAGACCTCTAATAGATCACTTAAAAAAAGGCTGAAGAATCTGGAATTTATTCAGTGGACGAATGCATGGTCAAGTTCAAAAGTCGATCTTCAATGAAACAGTACATGCCTATTGGTCAGGCCAATTTTGTATTACAAAATACATAGGTACACACAACACGCCACACATATTTCATACATTTTCCTACCTACCTTCCGTTTTCCTTATAACGGCCCCGCCAGTGTCTGCCAAGTGCCCGGACGGTCCAAACGTTGTTCGCATCGCGCCGCAATCGAGTCGCTATCCTCATCCGTTGAGCCGCCGCATCGCCCACTCAAATTAACGCAAGGACAATAAGTGTTTATACGCAACCCGCAATTTAGTTAGTAAGCTAGGTTAAGAAGAAATTTGTGGTGAAAGGGATAAACAGCCAACAACGAACCGAAGCACAGCGACCTATGGATAAAAGAACATCATCAAGGTAAGGGGCTGTTAATCTATAAGATATGAGCTCGTTGCGATGCACGTTCTGGATACTTGTATTGTTTTTTTTTATAAATTAATTATGGATATATCCTATTAGCTCGCAATGGCTCGCATCCGATTAAGGGTAAATATCTCGCTCAGGATACAAAATATTTAAATAGTTGGAATCGAAAAAACGGTTATAAGTAAGTATGTAGGACCGTCTGGCTAAAGTAAACCGGTTATTTTGTAGTATAAGTAGGTATACAAACTACGCAAGAGAAAATAGCGTGAAAATCCAAATCTTGAAATTCAAAATTAAATTTTGTTTAAGAATATGGTTGCTGCCATTCTAGAACCTGGTCAAGGTAATGTAGGATGAAGTCCTCTTTAAGGCGAGGTGCGACTTGTGGACTTACGGTGGCCTTTTCAGGGACACACATAAAGTTGAAGAGGAATAACGTCAATATGCTATTATTAAATTTTGTTCAAGAAATTGTTTGTTGCGAGGTGCGACTTACGGAGGACTTACGGTAGCTTTTACATTGAAAGTGACACTCTTGGAGAACAACTAAGAGTTTTCTGCAGCACTAAATTTACCGTTGATTACTCCAAAGACTTACAAAGCCAGTCACTGTAAGCTTAAAACAAACTGGGAAAGAGTCTCAGTTGAGACTATGAATCAAACAGCGGCAAAAGAAAGAGAGATAGCTATTGCTGAAAAACACTTAGACAAAAACGGGATACCAATCATAGACGTAATAGTCGATGGATGTTGGTCTAAGCGGACTTACAAAAAAAACTTAGCTTTATCTGCTCTGAAAAGCCTGATATGCTCGCTGAAAACTTAGATAATGAAAAAGACTTTTGAAAGAAGAGATTTGAAAAAAAAACAGGCAAAAAATTGAACGAAAAACCCTCCTACAAGGTTCTTGCTGTGAGTGGCTGGAGATTAGGGGAAGCCTTTTAACAGCTTCAAACTTTGGGAAAGTAGTGAAAAGACTGAAGAATATTAGTTGTTAAAATCTTTTAAAGGATATATTGTATAAAGATTCTATATCTCACGTTAATTCAATAAAGCATGGTAAAAACAATGAAAAAATCACCTATAAAAACAACAAAAGTTCAATTTAGACTTTGTGTGTCTTTATAGACGAAGAAATTCAATTTCTTGGAGCCACGTCTGATGGCTTGATAGGAAATGACACAATTCTAGAAATAAAGTGCCCCAATAACAGCATTCAACAAAAGTGTGTAAGAAGCAGTAGAAAATAAAAATATAGCATTTTATAAAATGATTATAAACCAAAAACATGCCTGGTATTTTCAAATTCAAGGACAATTGCATATCACCAACAGGTCTAAATGTTTGTTTGCCATTTGGACGGGAGAAGATTGACCTCTATGGATAGAAATAGTATTTAAAGATGATAGTTTTTAGGCAAATAATATGAGACACAAACTGTGTAGATTTTATATAGAACGAGCGGACCCGGCAGACGTTGTCCTGCCCAAACGTTGGCTTGCCTGCACTACCCCTACCACTAACTTTGGCTATATTATTTCTCGTAAAAAGTAAAGGATAAAAAATGGTTATTGTGGGTTATCCCTAAGAGATAGACATATACCATTGCTGACTTTTTTGTAGACCTTTTTAAGGTGTACAATACTGTAGTATATTATTTTGATCTATCTCGTAGGGTTCAGCCAGCGTTTGCAATGTAAGCGCAAAAAATGTGTTTATTTACGACATCACATTAGAAACCTCTAAAATTATCAGTGTTTTTCTACTATATTATGCATTTTATATATACATATAAACCTTCCTCTTGAATCACTCTATCTATTAAAACCGCATCAAAATCCGTTGCGTAGTTTTAAAGATTTAAGCATACATAGGGATATAGGGACAGAGAAAGCGACTTTGTTTTATACTATGTAGTGATATATAGAATGTTTGCTTCCTTAATTACAAAAAATAAGGGATCCTCAGTTTATTCAGTAAGCAATCTAAGAAAAGCAACAAAAGGAAATTTCGGTCATCCAATTCATTAGTGGAACATTTCGAAAAAAGTGAAATTTTGTTTTTTTATCGTATTGTGTTTGGTTTTGCGCAAGCTTTTTATTTCACTATCGGAACAAGTCGAAACTTATCGTAAAAAGAGTAAAACTGGTATAGAATCGTAATAATTTGTATCTTGTTCGGGTTCATTACTAGCGTTTTTCGAGATGGTCCATTATTGAAACAGACTTACAAAGTTGATTTCTGAATTATTCCAATGACAACTGTCAATAGTCATTTGGATGAACGTCAGTAAATACCGGTCTTTTTCTTATTTAACAACGCTATTTTATAGTTTTACGAAGTCTTTGGTTTTACGTACTTAATTCAATATTATTAATAATGGATTATAACAGTAGAGCTGGAAAAATGTTACAAATGATTCAACAGAAGACTGCACAAAATGACTGTAAGTATTTTTATTTATATTTTATTTTATTAATTTATTTATTTAAACTTATATAAACGTATTTAAGTAATAAATTAATTGATATAAGTCAATACATTCCTTCAATTGTAGGCCAGTGATTTTAATTATTATTGTACTTTTAGCCTCATCGCCAGTGAATAAATCATCTTTGTGTCACATGGTAGACAATGAAGTTAATGAGGACTTGCAATCAGATGGTCACATCACCAAGCAAATTTCCAGAAATTCCAAACCAAGTATGTATTTTATTTGTTAAATAATCATCATCATTTTATGTATACCTAGATTTAAAAACAATTACCTACACATTTCAGGTGTATCTACAGAAGACGACATGAATAAGATGGATGTACAAGTTAATAAAGTTTTGCCAAATAATAACCATGTAGATATTTTAGAAATTTCTAGTATTTCTGTTCTAGATATGTATTAAGATTGTTTGTTTTATAAATATAATATTATACTTCACCTTACATTTATTTTAAAACAATAAAATTGTATATTCCAGGTGTATCTACAGAGGTTGATATTATGATGGGCTCAGAAGTACAAGTTAATACTGATCAGGAAATTCCTAGCAACTCTAATTCAGGTATGTTTTAAGATTCTCAGCTTATAAATATTATGTACCCATTGCACCTTGCTATTACACTAAAATATTATTACTTGCCAGATGTACCTAAAGAGGATGAAACTATGATGAGCTCAGAAGTACAAGTTAATATTGCTCAGGAAACTCCTAGCAATTTTAATACAGGTATGTTTTTAGATTCATAACAATTATAAATATTATGTATTTGCACATTTCTTTGATATTAAAAATAAATTTGTATTTCAGGTATATCTCCTGAGGACAATGGTATGATAGACTCAGAAGTGCCAGTTAGTAATGCCCTGCCAAATAATAACCATGATGACATTCAAGACATTTCCAGTAATTCCAACCTAGGTAATTTATTATCTATATAGTTTAAACCAGGGAGTTGTGGGTTAAACAAACAAGTTCTCTAATATTTTAAGTAATTTATTTATTAAAATATTTTAGGTGAAGACAGCATAACCAAACGCAAGTCCAGATCAAGATTAAGGAACCCTGATAACTGGGCTAAAAATATAAAAAAGTTAAGGAAAAATACTGGACAATCATATACAACTGTATCTGGCACAAATATACCTGCTAAAAAAATGAAGTCTCCATGCAAGTCTAATTGTCGCTATAAGTGTACAGAAAGAATCAGTGCAACTGAAAGGGAAACTTTGTTTAATGATTTCTGGCAACTTGGGGATTTACAAAGACAAAGATGGTATGTACATAAATGCATGGAAACTAATAAACCGAAATTTGAATTGAATCAAGCATATGTAAACTATTTTTTTCTAATACATTAGATATTGGGCATTCTTTTTTACACACCATTATCACAAAGGCTGAATCTAATGACATTATAAGAAAGGATTTAAGAGGAAACCATGGCAATAAGGGAAAACGTTTACCTGATATAATTAAAGATGGTATTCGAGTACATATAAATTTGTACCCCAGAAAAGAATCGCACTATTGTCGTGCTCTAGAACTTTTTTAGATGGAGATTTAAATTTATGTATGCTCTATAGACAATATAAAAAGTGGAGTACAGAAAACAACAAACCAATGGCAAAACAAAGTATGTATGAGTTGATTTTTAGAACGGAGTTCAATATTTCATTCCATAAACCGAAAAAAGATTTATGCTCTACATGTACATCTTATCAAAATGCAACAGGCGAACTGACTACGATTTGCATCAAAATGAAAAAGAATTGTGCAGAGCTGAGAAATCGAAAGACATTTTAGATTCAAGCATAAATGAGAATAATAAAATTCTTGTCTGTTTTGATTTACAAGCCATAATGCAGACGCCATCCGTAAGTGATAACAGATTCTTTTATAAAATGTGTATAACTCAACTTTTTTTAACATGACTGAGAAAACCTGCATTTATCTGTTTTTAAAACAATATTGCATTGGAAAGGATGAATTTTTTTTACAGTGACAATTGTTCTGCCCAAAATAAGAACAAGTACCTTATGTCACTATATTTTTATGCTATAACAGTTTTGGGTGTTAGGTCAATTACCCATAAATATTTAATTGTCGGCCACACCCAAAATGAAGGGGATAGCATCCATGCTACCATCGAACGTGAGAAATCCCGCGTATTAAAGAATAGTGCAATTTTTGTGCCATCTCATTGGACAAGCATAATACAATGTGCTAAGAAACATGGGACATCTTATGAAGTTTATGAATTGGACTACACTGAATTTATTGATCTTAAAGTACTTGTAAATAGTTATGGTAAAAATTTTACAGAAGACGTTGATGGGGAGCGTGTTATATGGAACAATATAAAGAAAATTTTCATGCAAAAAAGTAACCCATTTTTAATATTTTATACTAATACGTACAGAGATGATACTTTGAAATCTATTAATGTACGTCAAAAAATGCGAGCCAAAGTTAACACTGCCTTGTCTCTACCTTATAAATACCAAGAGCCGCCTGGAATTAGTGTAAATAAGAAAAAAGATTTAATAAATCTCTGTGAATCAAACGCGATTCCTCGGGTTCATTGGGATTAGTACCGTAATTTAACCACAAACAAAAATGGCAATGATGTTGCAGATGAATAATTTTTGTTTTATATTGTAAAATTATCCTGTATATAGTAAGTTTCTTAAATAAAATAAAGCTTTATTATAAAACATAATGATCATTTCTGTTTAGTTCAATAAAAAGCAAGAGAGAAGTTGGTAGTAAAAGGTATATTTATTTTAGTCTCTTTTTCTGAGGTCTAGCATTGACGTCTCTTTTCCTTTTTATTATTTTCAGACAGCAGTCTTAACATTTCATTTATTTGTCTCACTATTCCTGTTCATTACTAGAACAATTCTACTTGTTGTTGCATTCATTCAGTACAATTCATGAGAAAACTCTAGTTCTGTAATGGAATATTTCACAAAAACCTAATTTATTTCAAAACCAGTAAAAATTTATAAACACAAATATTAGTTTTAATAATTTACATTATTATTGCACATAATTACAATCAATATTAATATATTATGCAAACTTGAAAGTTTGAAAAATCACTTTCAGTTAAATGTGTAACAATAATCTTCATTATCCACAAATTAGTCAATTTCGAAATGTTCCACTAATGAATTGGATGATCGATTTTACAATCAGTCAAAAACAGTGAAGCGAAAACATGTAAATGATCATAAAGAAATTATATCAAAAGTATATTGCTGAGGGCTACCTTCCGTAGAAATAAACCATTTTATGTGATACGGCCAAAACTAAGTAGGAAATCGTGATACGTGTGCGTGTCTTAAACATAGCAAGTTATTGTTCAATGCTCAAAAATTGTGCATAAACTCGGGGTACTTACAACACATGACTTAGAAGATTTAGTAACTTCTGTGTCTTGTAGTACTAAATCGTATAACTGTATGTATGGTAATTGTTTTATTTGTAAACATAAAGTACCCACTCTCAAAACCGAAATAGTTACTGAAACAGAATGTTCATGGTTGCAATGGGAACTACAAGAACATCCGTTTAGAACACAGAACAATGATGGCACAATAAAATATAATAAAACCAAAAAATATACAAAAGCAGTGAAATAAGGCACAATTCCCGAGCTAGCCAAAGCATTTCTCATCCTCAAGTAATTATTTTTAAGAAACATTAATTTAATATTATACACCAGCATGCTATGTACAGAGAGACAATTGACAATTTAAAAGAAAATGAGGCTTGTATACTAATTGATTTTTTTGAAAATACCAGTGCAAAATGTCGCAAGATATACAATCTCTACACTTTGGTGCCTCTATGGTACAAATAAAACAGTGTGGGGAACACTGGAATTATTTATACTAAACACCATAAACCGAAAAGTTTCGTTTCAGTTTCGCCATCTAAGGAATCGCTGATAAAATCCAATATAAAATTTTGGTAGTACAGCGAGCGGTGACGTGACGGACGTCTTAATTGACAGCAGCTCGTTTTTCTTGCCGCATAAACCCTAACCTAACGCTCAGTTGCGCGGGGTAGGTGACTATTGTAAGGAACATGGAATTGTAATGTTGTCTTTCCCACCCCACTGCTCGCATAAATTGCAACCAGTAGATCGCTCAGTAAATGGGCCATTAAAAAAATCAGTAAACTCAGCTTGCGATGCGTGGATGAGGAATAATCCTGGCAAAACAATGTAAATTTACGACATACCGTCAATTGTGGCTAAAGAATATCCATTGGCTTTGGCATTGACTTCCACTAATATACATGCTGGCTTTCGTTGCACTGGAATATACCACTACAATAGAGACATCTTTACAGAACTGGATTTCAGCCCCTCATTTGTCACGGATAGACCCATTCTGGATCAGAACATTCAATCCACTGACTCCGAAAATATATTGTTATCAATATTAGTTGCGGAAACCGAGCCCGTTAACCAGAACCAGAACCCCGTGAAAGGTCATCAAACATGCAACGTCTCAATGAGAATGTACCATTTTACATATATATATAACGTTTGTGATATACAATTAAATACCACTGTAGATAAAATAGCTATAACGAAAATGTCCCGAAAACACCTTTTCGCAGAACCTTAATAATTAATCTACTCCAAAAAAAAACCTCAACTTACATCCGATGAGAGATCTGAGACAGATTTTATTTGTGATTAATTTAATTTAGATTTTGTGGTTATTAATTTTACAAATGTTTTTCAATTTTATGTTCAAGTTTACTGTGTTTGGTTTTTAGTTACATTAACATAATTATGTTCTGCTGAGATGTTACCATTTAATTTTTTTTTTCTATGTAAAACATTGTGTTTCATTTCTTCAGATCTCTGGTACAATTAGCCAATTAAGGGGACATTTGTAACATTTCTCCTGTTCTGTTCAAAAGCTAATAAGTATTTACTATTGTATTGTTGCTAGAGATATATAGATAATGCTAAACTGTAGCCAAATAAGCTAAGTATCATTGAATGATAGCACTATTGCCTAAATATTAATAATTTACTCACAGTTTAATGTTAAAATTCAAATGGTACTATTGTCCCCGTTCTACCCTACACGCACCCATTTTTTTAATACATTTTCACATATATGACTGCGTGGATGACAGGCAGTTGCAATTTCAATAAAATGTATTGTTTTCCGTGTCTAATGTTTTCGGTCTGGACTCGCACGGGCTTTGCGGACATCAACAACTTGGTAAATTCTGCCAAGAAACACGTTCAGACTGAAAAACATATTCGTAGCTGCTTGTTACTCCAAGAATTCGGAACTTTTTCGGAGACTTTTTTTCAAACTCATTCGAAGCCCATAATAGAAAAGTAGATCGCAACCGTGAACTGGTGAAACGATTATTGATACTGTAGTTTTATTAGGAAAACAAGAATTATCATTTCGAGCGCATGATGAAAAATTTAAATCCGATAACCGCGGAAATTTTATAGAAACCTTATTGTACCTAGGGTTACTATTTAGAAATTTAAAAAGTCCTGTCAAAAAGCCGGACACTCCAATAAAAGTCCGAACATTTTAGTCACAAAAAAGTGTATACGAGCTATATGTGGTGTTGGACCATTGGTATCATGCAGACCGCTATTCCAGAACTTAAATTTGTTGACTCTTTCCAGTTTATATATTTTCGAAATGTGCATATTTGTGAAACGGAGCCCACTGTTTTTCCAAAAGAAGGGTGACATCTGTTTATTTAATTCAAGATACAAGAACGACTTGATTCTCCCATTATTCAAAACGGCGAAGGTGTCAAGGAACTGTATGGGAATGGCTGTCACGCTTTATAATAAACTGCCAAAGGACATTAAAAATATTGAACAAATAATAACGTTCAAGCGAGTTTTGCGTGAATGGCTGGTGGGACATTGTTTCTACACTGTAAAAGAATACTTGACAAATAAATATTAGAATTTTCTTACTCGTAGATTAGAATATAATATGTTGTTTATGCTTGTGCTTTAGAATATAATAATGTATTGGTGTCATGTAATATGGAAGTAATAATGTGCCACTTACTGTATTTTGCATACCAGGAATCTGGTGAAAGTGCCTAGGCTTTCTGCAAATAAATATCTTTCTTTCTTTCTTTCACAAAATGCAAACATTGCGCACGTAGTAGTTACAGTGGAATGGTAGGTAGTAGGTACCCAAGTAGCACAAAGAAGCCATATAATGGCTATTTTACGGCATTCGTGTATCGTTTTAGACGTTTATAATGCCTCTTTAATACTAATTTGGGCACAAATTATACAGCCTTGGGTTCACTTAGTTGTTTAATGGCATTAAAGAAGCATTATACTAGCATTTATAGAGCTGGTTCATGGTTTTATAGGTGTTCACAATCAGAATTTAAATATATTCTATGTCATTGAAAAAACCAGGGGACGACAGGTACCTTAACTTCATTAAAGATATCCTAATTTAACTTTAAAAAAGCTGAGCATCTACAAAAATCCCGCCAGAACTCTCGAAAGCCACACATCGTGTATCACTTTTATGATACACTCAAGAAAGTTGTTCATGAAAGCAAGTTGGAAGGAAAGCCAGAGTACATTTTATAATTGTGACAAAAGTGGGTCGAGGAAGCTGAGAAAGCTAACATAGTATTGCTTAGATTTCTCAGTCATATGACTGATCGAATCCAACCATTGGACAAATATGTTTATGGACCAGTCAAAAAGCTTGGGTAAAAAAACTTATTGAATACGGAGTTAAACAAATGGGGAAAGGATCAGGAAGATTGACCCGAGACCAGTTTAGAGAATTGTTAGGAGAAGTTTATAACATCGCATTTAAATCAAACAATATTATAGCGGGGTTCACGACAACAGGGCTGTTTCCTGTAGATCCTACAAAATTTCCTATACATATTTTTGACTCTGAAGACCTCAGGATGTACAATTTGATCTTAATTGATTTGTTTAGAATAAAAATGAACAGCACATACAATAAGTTTACCTATATAATACATTATCTTAAAAAAAATGTTAGCAATTAACACAAAAATCTAAGTAAGCTTATTTATACTTATGAATAAACACATCAAAGAAAATTAAACACAACAACTTTTTAACATCAATGTAATATTATATTATTAATATTATAGCTTACTTAGATTTTTGTGTTATTTACCAATACAATAAATTACGCTCTTAAGAGTGTAGTGTACCGCGTCCATACAAACGGAGAAAACGTTTTACTACCCCTAAATATCATTTAATTTTAACGATTTTGTAATATGTTACTGACATAATGAAAAACTACGTACGTATTTTTTCCTTTTTTCAAAATTCGTAATAGGTCAAAAGTTATAAGCCCCTCAAATCTGGGTTTTTTTGGTTCATAACTTGCTCGTAATAAACCGTCTGTATTTGAGAAACAAAGCAAAATTTCAAAAAAAGCAAAACGTACGTACGTAGATTATAATCTGCTAAAACGTTTGACACCAAAATTATAAGGTTTCGTTATAGTTTAGTAGGTGTAAATCGTTTTCCCCCAAAACGCAATTTTCAACGAAGAACATACCTACGAACACTCACGAGCTGCAGTGTTCTCTGTCGCACTGATGCCCGTGGGAAGAGCGCGCTTGAGACAGAATATGATTTTCTAAATACCTATTTCGCTGCGTACGCTGAGCTACACGATCCTCTTAAGCGTTCATATCAAACGCGATGCGCAGGGGTAGTAGTTTCCTTTAATAGTAAGAAAATAATGTCGACTGTCCGTCAAAACATTTACAATGAGGCGCCTGGTGACCTACTTAAAAAATATGAATACCAACAAGATAGGAAAAGTTATAACAATAGACAGGTTGTAAGAAAAAATTACCGTTATTCGGCACAGAAGACACTAGATATGAATTATGGAGAGAAGGCAGATGAACCGGATATGGACCCGGAGACCTACGAGATGGCAAAAAATAATTTTCTTGAAAATTTTGAAAAAACTGAAGAAGAAAAGCGTGACAGAGAGGAGAACAGTTCTACAAAGTGATAGCGGAGAGTGGTTACAGCTAAGAAGAAATTCTGAGCTGCTTTTGGAAAAGTAGTAAAAATAAATATTCATAACAGCTGCAAGAACATAGTAAAAAATATGTTATATAAACCCAATATAAATACCATGTTGCGTCAATTTGTCATGGCAAGAAAAAATAAAGCACTGCTCTGAAACAATTATCAAGTATGTTAGATATAAAGATTGCACAGTGTGGACTTTTTATTGTCGAGAAACACCCTTTCCGGGGTGCAACGCCAGACGGGATAATAGACGAAAACACAATTGTGGAAGTCAAATATCCCGTTGCACCCTATAAAATTGTCCTCACTGAAGCCATTCAGCAAGTCAAAACGAAAAAATAAACAAAATGAGGAAATATCCGTCAATAAAAAGACGATCAATTTTGGTATGAAACTATGGAACCTATATCTTTTTATTTCGATTGCTTATTACCTGAATTGATCGATCTACAATTTATACGCAAACTACCAATCTATTAGAGACCCAGTTTATGTAAAAGCTACACGTAAAGTGTATAAGAAATCATGGACAAAGATAACATAGACAATACAATGATAGACAGTGGATTTACACTAGGGGCCACAGGGGCCAGTGCCCAGGGCGACAAATTTCCAGGGGCGGCAAAATTCGGAAAGAAAAAAAATTTTTTCGCGTTAGATCGAAAATGTTTGATTGTATTGAGAACATTTTCACATTTAACGTTTATTTATTTCATTTATAATACAAAGAAAAAAATATTCATTTAATTAATGAAAAAACATATGTAGGATTTAAGTAATTTTTCACGGTGCCCCAGGGCGGCACTAAGGGCCCTGACAGTGGCACTAATACGGAGTGTACTCATAGATTTTAATAGTTATTAGGGTCGAATTTTTAAATAAATGTCTTATTTTTTTTATTTTTATATTTTTTTTTTCTCTTCACGGGTTGCCTTACAGCTCCCGAAAACCGTGTTACGGTTCCAGGGTACCCAGCGGAAGACCAAGTCTCCCTCGTTTAGCCGATGGTATTTGTGAGGTTATATCTAACCAGTGGCTAGTTCTGTTGAGATATATTTAGATGGAAAATCCTCTAAGTGTTGGTTTGTCGGATTATGTACATAAGTTTTTAATTAAAAAAACCCATTGGTACATGGCCGGGATCCGTATATAATTTTCGCCGTATAAGTTTTATTTTTGAATTTATTAGACAACTTTACGCTCTGTTACACACTTGCATTATTAAACTCGTTAAACTTAAAAATATAATATATTTTTTACGGGTATGTGGACATAGATCCCATTGTGCTCAGATTTAAATGCAACAAAATTACTAAAATTGTATACCTAATGACAGTGTGGAGCCTAAAGTCAGTCGCTCAATGTTTTACCACATATTTATCGTGTGATGCATGTAATACCTGTGTATTAATGAATATTCAATATGGTGGCAATGTGGTGGACAAAATAAAAATAGCCATATCCTACATACCATTAAGTTCTGGCTAATGAATTTATGAATGGCTAAGTTTCCTTCCTGCTGACAGCTTCGGGCGTGTGGAAAAACAAGTGAAAAAGCATACTTTTCTAACGAGAAAGGAAGAGTTTTTTTAAATATCTTTGAGCAGCATGGAGCAACAAATAATATAAATAAAGATTGGAAGCTGCCATTTTGGTTATAAAAGATTTGGAAGAAAGTTACAAAAAGTTGCCAGCAATTCAAACTAAAAAACGTATTCAGTTCAAGAAGTTATTGTCCAACAGGGGTCGATCCTTTTATATCCACTATAAATTTGAAACTGAAAGTGACCGTTATGAAAGGAAAACGCTTCCTCGAATTTGAATACTCATCACATCTGAAGGGGTGCGTTGTAACCAGACTTTTCATCCAGAGCTTCGCTGTTAAAAATACATTTGATCTGAGGAAGAATAGAGCACACGTTCCTGTTCTTCCCACTAAAACAGCAAACAATAGCCCAGTGCCAATCAACAAAAAGAAGATAGAATATATTAGAAAAACTCTTCAATACATTCCATATCAGCACATAGAATTTTTCAACAATAATAGTGGAAAACTGGCCTACAAATGACACAGAAGTTGTTCAAAGCAATGAATAAATGGTTACTAGTGATAGATATATAGTTTGTGAAATGTCAACCACCGTAGCAAGACCTTTTAACAAATAGCTTTCGTATGTCAGCATTTAATTCAGTTCACGCTTTAAGCCATCCAGGTATTAGGACTACCCGTAAAATGGTCAGCGACAAGTTTTATTGGCATAATATACGTCGGAACTTGGACAAAAGCTTGTATTCAATGCCAGAAAGCTAAAATAAGGTACTTGATACAAATAAAGCCTACGTTCTAATACGGCCTATTTATTAGAAAACTCAGATAAATAAATCCAACCGCAAAAATACTTCACGGGCAACATACACTCCCTATAACCCGAAGAGCGTAACGTTTCGGGTTCCCCACGCCATTTGGCACGCGCATCCTTCGAACGAGGTGGGCGATTTTCTGCTGCGTTATAAAAATCTCGTAATTTCGTGGTAAGTTTTCGCTTAAAATTACGCTGTTTTAGTTTAGGCTTCTCTAAGTAATTGTTTCATAATATTTATAACTAGCTATCCATTAACTTAATCTGTACATTTGACTATAGATGCATTAATTGTAAATTTTTATAGACAACTTGAGCGTGTTATCTAGTGTTGCCCAAAATCGGTCTTCAAGACCGCCTAATTGTAGCAAGACCAAGACTGACCCTGCAAGATTTGAGCAAGAACAAGACTGAGCCTGCAAGACTCTTGCGTCTGAGATTTGAGCGTTATTGAGTAGCTAGGTATTTTGGTTCCAATACCGATATTGATGGACGTTGCCTAGTATCACACATAAACAAAATATGTAGGTACCTACCAATACACATGTGATAAAATGTAGCACAAAATAAAATTAAAAAATAAATTTATTTCTAGAAAGGTTAGCGAAATACGCATTAACAAATACCGAAAATCGAAAAATTATATTCATAATAAATGTATAGATTCGCTCATTCAATGCAATACGCTCTCGTTCCTGACTCAGGAATCCTGAGGAACACCACAGTTTCTGTACACGTGGTGACAACTCTTCCATTCTATTAATTCTATTTAAGGTGAGGGCCTATATCTTGACTTGACAATGTCTTTAAAATATTGTCAAGTTAATTTTATTAATTTGAATATGTCAATGTCAATGTAAGCTTAAAATGTAACTACTCTGTTGCGTTATTCTAAGATCTAAACTAACGTGTCGTGTTTAATAAATAGCAATAGGCTATTGGATAATTGCAAGACTTGCGAGACTCTTGCTGCAAGACCGAGACCAAGACTGGGAGTGCAAGACCAAGACCAAGAACAAAACTGGCTAAGTCTCGTCTTGGCCTTGCATTTTGGCAACACTAGTGTTATCGAATAAAGCCTAGGCCTTATTTCAGCACGGTAGGCCATATTAGTGACCGGCATTAATGAGAATCCCGGAAGTTATATATGATTTATTTCATTACAGATACTTATGTGTAACAAGTCGACAAGAACATCCAATGTCTGTCTTAAAGCAAAAACGCGCAACTTGGACGGAAGACAACTTGGCAGCGGCAGTTTTTGCGGTACGTAACGGATTGTCGACTTACAAAGCATCGGACGGATCAATATGGCATTCCGCGAAGAACTATTAGAAACCACGTAGAAAATGGGAATATTTACAAAAGTTTAGGAAGACACACTATACTTACACGAGATCAAGAGAAAGATTTTGTCAGACGTATTATAAAATTTTCTGACCTAGGTATACCTAGTGTCACATAGTATACTACTCTGTGGCACACCTTAGTCTATGTGTCAACATGCCGCGATGTACGGCACTAATTATATAGGCTATGTATTATAACATGTCCGCCCACAGTAACCTTCCAGAATATCAAGTCTTTTAATCGGGTCTCCTACATTATCTCTAAAATGTTTTGATATAATTTTAGAATATATAGGTACATAAGATATAAAATTGCATTCTATAATTATTCATTAACTACGATTTCTGTCATTTTCAAAATCACTATTATCAAAATATATAAAATTAAATTCTATAATTATTCATTTGCTATAATTTTTTTTACCCTAAAATCGATTTCTGTAATTTTCAAAATCACTATTATCAAAATATATAAAATTACATTCAATAATTATTTATTTGCTATAATTTTTCTTTTGTCTAAAATCGATATCCGTAATTTTCAAAATCATTATTATCAAAATATATAACATTAAATGATCTAATTTATAATTTGCTATAATTTTCGTTTTATCTAAAATTGTTTTCTATAATTTTCAAGATGTCTAAATTATTAAAAGGTACAACATTTAATAATCTAATGATTAATTTGCTATATTTTTTCCAGTTTATTTGCGAAATATTTATTAATATATAAAAATCTTCCTTTCTTATTATAAATAATATATATATAGGTATCATGTCCGTTATCAACAAGTGATGGTTGTTTAGGTATTTATGAGTTTCTGGCGCTTCGCCGTCCGCTGCCGCGGAACGCTCGCTTCGCTCGCTCGTCTCGCTTCGCTCGCTCGTCTCGCGCTCTGTTTTAGCACTATTCGAACCACGCTCGTCGCTTCGCTCCTCGCTAACCTATTTTTATTTACAAATTAGGGGAATAGGAATCGAAAATTACTGCAACAGACATTAACAAAATCCACTGTTTTTTAATAATAAGTAGTACTTATTTAAGTCGATTACATTATAGAAAATTATTTTTTATGATTATATATTTGTAAATGTAAATAGAATGAAGTTATACGTTTAAAAATATAGTGAGTACCCTTATTTTAACAACCCATTAGAATAAATGATATTATAGATTAATAAAGTTATAGAAAATGAATTTATATATTTAGAAAATTATAATAACTGCAATTATAGAAAAGTAACCATTAGTGCAACTTAAATTAGAGATTATAAAAATTATAAGACATGAGATTATATATTTTCAAAATTATAGTAACAGCAATTATAGAAAAGTAGCCATTAGTGCAATTGAAAATAGACATTATAAAAATTATAGGACTTGAAATTATAGATTTTGAAAATTATGGCAACTGCAATTATAGAAAACAATACGTTATAGGAATTAATATTATAGATTTAAAAAAATATATCAAACAAATTTATAGATTTTTAAAATTACAGGATCTAAATTTATAGAAAATGAATATTTATAGCAAGTAAAATTATAGCTTGTGAAATTATATATTTTATTTTAGAGCATTTGAGAGGATACCCTTTTAATCTATATCCATCGCTACAATCGACCATCAACACAAAGCATAACATGGTGTCAGAAGTCAAAATAAAGAAGCAACAGTCAAGCCAATAATTGTGAGTAACAAATAGTCAAAATGCCACAAACATCGATGGCCACAAACAACGCAAACAACGCAACCACCGTCACAATAGTCACAAGGTCAAAGTCCAAGGCTGAACTCCTGGCTTGAACCTATCAACTTATCAACTAACAATATACCTCTAGAATTTAAAAACTTTAATGTTTTGAGTCCGTATTTTGTTTTATATAACCTCAATTTAAAGGCATTTCTAAGTTTGAATCGTACAGGCCTTAATACGTGTAGTCGATTTATAAAGGCCAAAGTCAGTGTTTTCGAAACTCAATTATTTTGCTCAGATTTAGTTAGAAACAGTTATACTTTATCTTAGATTCCTACAATTAAATAATAAAATATGCTAATTAACCATGTTTTTATTTGTTAGCCTTAATATTTATTGAAATATAAGCATTTAAAATTAGGTAGGCCTTATTTGTATCAAGTACCTTACAACGCCCAACAACGCCACACTTCTTCGGAAATAGGCGTTTCGAGCATGTCCATATAGATCTAGTCGGACCACTGCCCACAACTGCAGACGGCCATCGATACTTATTGACCATTATAGACAGATGCACGGGTTGGCCAGAAGCATTCCCATTATTAGACATTACGGCAAAAATAGTATCAAAAACATTCTACGTAAGCTGGATCGCACGTTTTGGTTTCCCGGTCAAGCTTACTAGCGACCAGGGCAAACAATTCGAAAGTAATTTATTTATCGAATTAACTAAGTATTTAGGTATAGACAAAATCCTCACAACACCATATCACCCCCAAAGCAACGGAACCGTAGAACGGTGGCACAGATCTTTGAAAACCAGCGCTCAGAGCCAGATTACAAAAGAGTAACTGGATACGCGAATTGCCTACGGTATTACTAGGTCTACGCGCAGTTCCCCGTACGGACACACACGTCAGCGCAGCTGAAATGACGTATAGACAAAATATAAGACTCCCATCAGGCGACTTCTACGAATCGTGTGACAAAAACACTCTTGACCCTTCCGAATATAGTACGTATACAAAATTAGGGAAACCAACAAATTGAAACCCAAACCTATCCAGTACTTTATTTGTCCATCCCGGTTTAAAAACTTGCACTCATGTTTTCGTAAGAAGTGAGGTAAACAAGAGTTCACTTTCCCCTCCTTACGAAGGGCCATACAGCGTCATAAGCAGAGGAGATAAAACTCTCACTCTCTACCAAGTAGACAAACGGTTATATCAATAGATAGGCTTAAACCCGCATACATTTTAAATGAGGACTTTGTTACCAAGGAACATTCAAGAACGTTTCACGACGAGTCACTTATACTGCCGTCAGCACCACCGGCACGCACTAATATAAATGTGCAACGTCAAATGCGAAGTGGCCCGCGTTATTAAATTGCCAAATTGCAAAAATGTAAATAATTACAACACATAAGTTTAAATTTAAGCATTATTTGTAGGTCAAACCCTAGTATATATAAAAGCTAACATACCGATATTTTTCCAATTCTACTATATTTTTTTACTACTAGTGTCTTATATATTTTTAATAATAAAACAATTTTTAAACCATTATCATAACAATGGGGAAAACCTATAGTAAAACCGAAGAAATAACGGTAGCCCAAGCTGGCGCTAACACCGCCTAACATAAGTCCGATAGAGAACCACATCTAGATGTATGGATCAGTGATAATAGTAGCTGTTCTCATAATTCTATTAATAATTTTCACATTCTGTATTATACAAGTGTAAAACCACGTTTAAACTATATCTTCGCAAGAAACTAAAAAGGAACGCACTCAACGTGCAAGCACCAGCCACAACAAAAAACGCAAGTGTTGTACATTTAAAAAAGTTTAGGGACAAGTGTTGTGGTTAATTGGCAATCTAGTGACAAGTGAACTACCGTGTAAGAACCTTTGTAAAGTACCTTAAGTCTAGTTAAAATTTTTTTGTTAATCATTACAAAATTCTTTAACAATTAACAAATTTTAATGTAGGTAATATCTTTTATTTTTCTTGCATCAACTCATTAATTTGACACCTGCACGTCAGCACGTAGTCATACATTGGAGTTTCAAATTACTCCATTGTTACCGCAGTTTATACAGTAGGGTGACAATATTTTAAAATATTAATTCCTAAAATGGCCTAGGATGGCCATGAATTGTAATCTTTATATTTTTTTTTCTCAAACAATTTATACTTAAGAATATTACCTTAACTATATAGATATAACTTTTTTTTTGTAAGAGGGAGGACTACTGTGGCGACATAATGCGTACAACATTTTTATAACTAGTTTGCACCGTGTAAACGGGAACGCACCGACCGACCGAACCGAGCAGAGTCTTCGTAGGTTTCGTCCGAACCAGACCACCCCGCGCTAAAACTGCTCGCACAGTATTTCTCCATCCTCATGTGTCTCTATTGTAACTAACTTTGACATAAACACCATATTATTGTTTAACGAACTCGCATTTTCTTTGCCGAACCTTCTGATAAAAAATCCCAATACAATAAACCAAACGTCGGCAAACAGTCTTTGGGACATAATTTGAATAAACAAAATTTTGCACCTGTTCTGTTTGACAGAGCAATCAATTACAGAAGATTCCATCAGGAGCGGTTTTCGTGCTGGGAATAAAAAAGTATTTTTTTTCTTCTTTTAGTTTTTTGTAATATCTAATTTTATTTAAGTTGTACATGAACAAACTTCCTAGTTAATTATTCTACATTTAAAACACCTTGATTTGACACCTTAACCAAGTAAATCGGCCCAGTAGTGATGCCGATGCCGCCATCTTTATTACGTCATAGCTACCCCCTCCACCACTTTTAGTATTCAGGAGAACGTGCCTAACAAGTACATCCTTGTAGTAGGTACGTATGTCCTACGGAATCGGCCTCAGAATCGATTGGGCCACGTCCTAGGCTACATTTTATTTTCTTCGAAAATACCACGGGCAAAGCCGGGGGCGGAGAACTAGTCCTGTATAACATAACATCTTTAACTGCAAGTATCACGTGATGTGTCACTTGGTCAACATGCCAGCTTGCACTAGTACTTGCCGCGTCGCGTTGTTGATGTGTCGAAATCTATCTGGACCTAGTTGGATGCCGCCGTACCTGAGAAAAAACAGAAAAATATTATTATTTATTATAAATATATTGTAGTTGAATTGGAAAACGGTTGGAGCCAAATTAGGATACATTCTCTATATTGAATTTGAAATGAAATTGAAAGGAGAGTGAAAGCGGGAAGCAAGTGGTGGACTAAACAATGTATGCAGAAATACACAACTTACAACTAAAAGTAAAATTAATATACATAATGCTGTTTTAGTTCCATCACTATTACGGAAGCGAGACTTGGGTATGGAATAAGAAGCATGAAAGTAAGATAAATGCAGTGGAAATGCAGTCTCTATGTAGAATATACTAAAATAAAGAAAAGTAATTTACGCTGGTTTGAACACGTTGAAAGAATGAAGGAAATTAAAGAAAATGCTAGCAGAGGACGACGAATATATTGATCGATGGCAATATTAAAAGTACACACAATCGCCGAGCATGTATGAAAGGTATGATGAATATAAAAGAAGCGAAAGGGGAAATGTCAGGATCGTAGCAAATTGCATTCGATTGTCTCTGCCAACCCCTCTTGGGATGTAAATACAAATAAACTTACCATCTCGAGACCACGACCAGGGTATTCTTCTGATCCAATATCTGTAACAGATGCAGCATCCTGCCCCCAGCGTGCCCTTCACCATCATCGTCGCAGTCTTGCAAGATAGTGGCGCCTCTCTCTATCCTATATGCGTACATATTATGTGTGGCATTTAGGATTTTCTTGTTTTGCTTTAGCATAGTCAGAACGGCGCTGGAAATTAAATAAGTTGATTTAAGTTAATATTTCTGCGTCAAGTGGATAGGTGGCAAGCCTGTTGCTGCACTTAATGGATCTAGATGTGTCACTTCTTTAACAGACGTAAGTAGTTATTTGAATCTCTTATATCCAGAAGAAAAGTCACAAATGAAATGAGTAGTTTTGAAAAAAAAAAAGGAAAATAAATAGCACCCGAAACTTTCAAAATAAAAAAACAGTTCCTATATATCGTCTTTTAAGAATTTACGATTCAATGAAAACTTATTTAAAAAACCGGCCAAGTGCGAGCCGGACTCGCGCACGAAGGGTTCCGTACCATTATCTATAACAACGGCAAAAAATCACGTTCGTTGTATGGGAGCCCCCTTAAATATTTATTTTATTCTGTTTTTTAGTATTTGTTGTTATAACGGCAACATAAATACATCATCTGTGAAAATTTCAACTGTCTAACTATCACGGTTCATGAGATACAGCCTGGTGACAGACGGACGGACAGACAGACAGACGGACGGACAGCGGAGTCTTAGTAATAGGGTTTCCGTTTTTACCCTTTGGGTACGGAATCATAAAAAGGGGTCTCCTACATTATCTCTAAAATGTTTTGATATAATTTTGGAATATATAGGTACATAAGATATAAAATTACATTCTATAATTATTCATTTGCTATAATTTAAATTTAAAAATTATAAATACTGCAATTATAGAAAAGTAACCATTAGTGCAACTGAAATTAGAGATTATAAAAATTATAGGACTTGAAATTATAGATTTTGAAAATTATGGCAACTGCAATTATAGAAAACAATACGTTATAGGAATTAATATTATAGATTTAAAAAAATATATCAAACAAATTTATAGATTTTTATAAATTACAGGACATAAATTTATAGAAAATGAATATTTATAGCAACTAAAATTATAGCTTCTGAAATTATATATTTTATTTTAGAGCATTTGAGAGGATACCCATAAAAAGACATGCAAAGTTTGTTTACCAAATAAGACAAGACTAGGTTTCCACGTCATGTCATGGCGACCAACTCACGCGTCCCGATGTGATAGTTGTGATTAGGGCATATTACGGTCGGCGGGATCATCTTAAATACCGATTTCGGCTTTATATTTGACATTGGCAAATCACCGATTAACATTGGTGGAGTCATAATAAAAGAAGAAGAAGACAAGAATAGAAAAACGTACCTTAGTCTAATTTATTAACTTATTCACTCGAATCGAAATAGTAATGATAACTTACTGTATATCTTCCATAGTATGAACAATGGCTGCATGACCCTGGAATGAACTTTTCCGATCAACGATCACCTCCCCATGTGTTATTTCTGGACATTTGATGACTATCTAAAACCAATTGGTGGCAGTATTAGCCTAGGCCTATACTCTGTTCAATATAAGATCAAGATGGTATGCGCGTGACAGGTAAATCACCATAAAAGTTTGTTTTTCAATATTTTTAAACAAGGTTCATAAGTACAGAATAACTGCAAATATCACAATATTACTTAACAGGATAGAACACTGTTTTGTATTAATAAGAATAATATTTAAGACGATACATTCAAATAAAATCATAGTTTGAGGGGCGTGGCCTAGCTGCATACGATACTCTAGCGCTACCCAGCGCTACGTGATCGATTGGTCTCTCCGCTGAATCTCTCTCTGTCGCATTGAATAGAAACAAAAGAGAAGAGGCGCACGGAAGGTGCTTGGAACAAACGTCCTAAGTGACAAATCAAAAATAATTTATTTAAATTAAAGGAGTAGCTTTATTGAAAATCTAAATTAACATCTCACTTTAGTAATAGATGATACAAATTTGTACTTAATTTAATAAACAATACTTCATGTACTACTGAGAAATTTGAAAAGGAGACTATTTTCAAAGGCTACTTTGCAATTTTTTTCTATCGAGCAAAGTTTCTTAAAACATGTTTTATGATTAACAGATTATTATGAAATATGATAAATTATAACATGTAATTTTTCTATATTTCTAAGAGCTTTAGGTTTCACTCAAAACGATTTGAAAAATATGATTTAATATGAAGGTAGCCTCTTAAACAACTATTTTCTTAATTTTACTAGTGAGTTAACAACAATTTTATTATTTACACAAATACCTTACTATAATCACTTATCTATTACAGATAGATATATGTTACTGTGGACTTCTTTGTAGATAATTTTATTCTACACAATTCTTTCCTACATCATTTTGTTATATCTCTGACGGATTAGACAGAATACGCCATTAAAACCTTGCTGGGGTTAACTTTTTCCCAGACTTGATTCACTTATACTGTTAATGCTCAGCTCCTATACATGATAGATCTATGTTTAATATTCGTAAACCTTCCCGGTGAATCAACCTGTCTAATATTGAAAACCGCATCAAAATCCGTTCAGTAGTTTTTGCGTGAAATGGTCACAGACAGACAGACGTGGCAGGGGACTTTTATAATAATATGTAGTAATGATCAGTCATCATACAGCTGAAAGAATGAAGATCGATTAGAAAGGTTGCACTATGGCAGAATTGAAAGAAATGGCAGGATCATAGCAAATGGCATTTGATTGTCTCTGCCTACCCCTCATCGGATAAAGGCGTGATGACAGATAGACGAAGCATACAGTCCTAGGTTCAAATCCCAAGATGATTTTTAGTAAAACTAGATTTAATGGAAATGGAGGCCTTTCAATCTCAAAATAACTCAACAGAAATAGCCACTCCTTAGATGGCTTCAAAAAATATCATCATTGACTAAATTAAGATTTGTCTTTTGCTAAGTACCCTGGGGCAGGATTATTCGAAATCCATGTCACAGAAAAATATTGTATCAAATGTAGTTTAAAATCTACGAGCAACAAAAGGAATAAAGCGCTAAGCTAAGTTCATTTTTTTTTTCTTTTTTCACGGGTTGCCTTACAGCTCCCGAAACCGTGTTACGGTCCCATGGTACCCAACGAAAGAAATTGGCTACCTGCAATGCCTTTTAATATTCTAGTTATATTACCTCTGCCTCTTGTGCTAGTTTCAGTTCTGCTTCAGCCGCTTTATCTTTTTTAACTTCATTTTTGATGGACTGCAATGTCTCTCTGATTTTCTCCACCCATTGGAAAACCACTGTCTCACCAGTATTTTCTCTGTAAAAACAATAATAATAGGTATTGAACAAGTAAAAAGAAAAGAGGCACTGGTTGCAGTGTTGGACCCAAAGAGTAATACAGTATATACAGGTTGGTTGGACCCAAATCTGATGATCCTGAGTTAATTTTTTTTATAGAGAAGATGACATGTGACCTTGCCACCGCCTGATTATTAAGCATAGGTGGTTGGTGCATGAATGCGCGACTGGCAGAGCATAATACAGTCCGCCAGTCGCGCCCACTATACCGGACCGTAGAGATGCTTTTTCACGCTTCGCCTAAAAGACCCCAGGTTGTAGGAAGAATGAAAGACCGACGCCGGAATTTCGTTCCACTTTTTAACAATGCGACACAGGAACGAGTCAATGAATTTTTTCGTTCGTATGCAGAACGTGTCCACTGTGTGAGGATGAAATCATATCCTTATCTACTACCTACTAAAATGTATTTACAAACGTCAATAGATGGCGCTGTATTATACTTTCCACTACGGAAATGTGTTAATTCCAGAGTTATTTTTAGGTTGACTCAATGTTATTGAGAAAAAATCTAACTAAGTACATATATTTAAATTATCTAAAATATCAGATTTATTTGTAAGTGCCAACATTTCAAAGAAGAGCAAATGCCTTGTATTACAAAGCATGCTCCACAAACTCGGCGAAATATCTCACCAAAAGTTTGGGCGAGACCCACGTCCACGAATATGCCCTCTACACTATCGTGTCATTAGTGATCTACAAACTATGGATTTGAGCGACTATCCGACTAACCGGCCCTAAAATGACCGACTATATGAAAGTGTCCGAATAGTCTGCTTTTCCGATTGGTCGCCGACTATTCGGTCGATAGATCCCCGTTCCCCGTAACAAGTACTTTTTGATTGTTTAAGATTGGTTAATTTACTAAAAAAATCTTTTTATAACAACCCATTGGTACATGGTCTGTTGTGGGGATCGAACCCGCGACTTCTCAGTTATGAGCCGACGTTTTACCCACTCGACCACGGATGCCCTCATTTATTTGCTAATTTAATACAATTTTTATTTTTAAATGGAAAATAAACTATTTTGTTTGGTCCCTTCAGGTTTTTTATAAAGAGTGTTTACCTACTGTAGGTTTTTCTAGATTCTTGTAAAAATTAAAATATTTCTTAACTACCCCCAAAGAAATTTGAACCAAACAATAATATTATTAGTTCAGTGTGTATTTAGTTGGGTGTGTGTCATGTTTTTTTTTTTTTTTTTTTTTTATGGCAATCGTTCACGTTGTAATTTTCATGGTTTCATTATAATATTCTGGGAAGGCGCCTACAGGGTTGAAAATGGTTGTAATATGAGAGTAAAGTTTAGAAACGTGGTACCTAGATAGCTGGTAACTGAGAGAGATAGGAGATGGAGGTGGGTCGCATAGATCTTTTTATATCAATTTTTGAAAATTAAAACATAAATTGAAAAGAAAAATTAAAGTTTAGAAACATGCTACCTTGACAGGGGGTAGAGATGGGGGAGACGCTGGCGGGGTTGATCTAAGCCATCCCTATGCAGAAAGAAGTGAGGAAACTTATAATTTCTATTTTTGGTGCAAATTATGTGCTTTTCCGCGTCATATGCCTAACCTATTTTTGGTGTACCTACATCAAAAATGATTTTCAGTAGTGACTAAAGATTGCAACTGCTCCGGCGTTGCGGAAAGTGCAGACTTGGGTGTAACAAATCGCAGGCACTGCTGCCCTCCCTCCACAACAGGTGGAATTAAGACAAGTAACATTTTGAATGGCCGGATTTAAAAAAAGTAGCCTATGTCCTTTCCTAGGTTTCAAGCTTCCTGGTGGTTTAATAGTATAGATTTTAGGATAGGTCCTTTTAAAAATAATATATATTTCAATTCTATTTAAGAAGTGATAGCTTTAGAGTCTAAAGTTTAGACCCATTAAATGCAGCAACAGATTTACCATCTGTTCTGTTTAGAAGAGGCAACTGGCTAAATTTAAACACTGTTAATGGTGTCTCTGGCCATGCCACAATGTGTGTATGCTTCGATCAATATAAAAGAAATAGATGGAGCAACAGGACTTCTCAGCAGCGTGTCACATATCATAAAGCTCTGCCCATACAAATATTATCTCTTTGTTTCACTATTTTCTTCCTGTTTTTGCACATTTATATGGCATAGTGCTGAGATACTCCTTCTATTTATTTTATACTATCTGTGCACAGTGCTACTGCATCTATGCTAGTCGTAGCGTGATTTTATATAGCTTATAACCTTCCTTAAGAAATGGGATATCAAATGCAAAAATATTTTTTCAAATCCCGACTGATAGTTCCAAGATTTTAACAAACTCTTCAGCTTTCTTATTTGTATAGTTTGATTGAAGTGTAATAATAATAGTGTGCAAATATAATACTTACAAAGAAACTTGATCCAATGCTAAATGTAAGTTGTGTTTATCTTTTCTTTCCATAGTTGGTGCAGACAGCTCAAACTTCGGAGGCGCATCACTCGGGTAGTCTGGAGGTAAATTTACATATAGTATAGCCTCAATACCATTTTCAACTACACTTATGCTATATGATTGTGAACTTTCTATTTCACATTTAAAATCTTGGCCATATATCGAACTTAGGGCTTCAACTTCGTCAACCTGGAGAAAAAATAAAAATTATTACTAGCTTTCTGCCGCTGGCTTCGATAATTTATTATTCATTGAGAATTTAAAGTATTGACTTCATTTAATTTAATAATTTTGTTGTTAAGGGCAAGAAGGTTTAGTTAGTAAAAAACCATAAAAACAATGTGGATAAGAAGAGGAATTGAAAAGGTAGGTTTTGTATTTAATACGGCTAACAAAGAATAGGTTCTTAATTACCTGTTTTGTTAAATTATCGGTTTCCATTTTGTGTTTATACTCAAAAACAAATAATTGTATTATCTATACTTAAAAGTATAACTTAATGGTAATTAATTAATTATATTTGAATGTTTTTGCTTTTCTTTACAAGAACTCCCAGTATCGCAGAGCAAGTAAAAAAAGAGTACTCTTTCTCTTTGACAAGAACTTCACAAACTTGACATTTTTTGACAGTAAAAAGAATTTCGAAATGTCAAGGAATATTTTTTTTTATAACATTTATTCCATGAAAAGGCAAAGGTAAAAAATAAGGAAATGAACGAACAAGAATATTAAACTCCTTGTGAACGAACGATATATTTTTTTATAAATTCTTTCCGTTCGAAATAAGCTATGGTATACAAACATACTGTCAGTTAAAAAGGCAATTTTTACCACTAAAATTTCCTAAGAAGCAACACGACATCATAACAAACTATTATGTATATTTTTCTTCACGGGTTACCTTACAGCTCCCGAAACCCAAGTCTCCCTCGTTTAGCCGATGGTATTTGTGAGGCTATATCTAACGAGTAACGAGTGGCAAGTTCTGTTGAGATATATTTAGATGGAAAAGCCTCTAATTGTGGTTTGTCGGATTATGCAGGTACATAAGTTTTTAATTAAAAACCCCATTGGTACATGGCCGGGATCCGTGATCGAACCGGGCGTCTGCCTAGTTAATATACTTAATTAAAATTATAAATAACACACGACTACTCGCTTGGAGCTCAGATAACAGACTGAAACTTTGCGGCTTTTTGTGAAAAATTTATGATCAAAATCAAACTCATCAAAAACTAATGAAATTATACGTTTAATACAATTTTTGGTTGCCATAGTGCGTCTTTTGATTAGTTGGTACTTAAGAAGTAACTTAACATTTTAAAGATTGCAGAAGATCTGTTTTTCTTTTTGAAGATCAGTTTTTCTAATTCCTAAGGTCCACTTGCGCGTTCCTGGGTTATCCTATTAAACTCTGGGTTAGTTGCAAATCAAGGGTTAAACTAATAATTAGTGGTAATAAATTATTAGTTTAACCCTTGATTTGCAACTAACCCAGAGTTTAATAGGATAACCCAGGAACGCGCAAGTGGGCCTTAAGAGTGGTTCGTCGGGCGCAACGATCACGTCATGCAAGACAACGACGGCGCTTTGTCCGTTCTTGCTGCAGAAGTGAGAAGGGCATAATGCATCGCTTCTCGGAATAAATGACGTAAGCGGCACATTACAAATAAATAATTTATTAAAATACGATCACATGCAGGGAAACATCTTCTTAATCAATACTAAAAACTGAATTTACCTACAGATTCGTATAAAATTTAAACGTAAATCCCTTTAGAGTATGGTCGTATGACTAAAAAAGTGTTTTGAAGAGGTGATTTCAAAAATGTAAGTTATCGAGAAAATTTTAACCAATCATGTTTTCATCCTACACAATACTAGATAATAATAGAAAATACTACTCTAGTTTTCGATGCCCAAATTGTATGTTCATAGCGTTCGTAAAATTCGGGAATTTCAGTTTAGAAATCAACCGAAATTATTCGTTCCTCCCCTTAGAACAATCTCTAAGTCTAGGTAAATGTGGGGACATTATGGTAAGGTATGTATTTAATTAAAATGAAAAACCATATCATGTCACATTAATTTAATTTGTATTATTAACAACTAGGTACGAAATTATTCTTTATGAAAATTGTTATATTACTAGCTAGAATACATTTATACAGAATATAAAGAAAACTCTTTGAAAAACATACCCAGATGCAATAACAAGCACGTAGCCAGGGGGAGGGTCCAGTGGGTCCGGACCCCCCCCCCTGAAATCCGTCACCGACACTTTTTGAAATTGAGAATTTTAATAAGTAGGTAATTACTATCAGTTCAAACTGAGCTGATGAGGTCGAGTCAAGCGATCTAGGATATTGGCCTATTGCAGAAAAGATGTAATAAAAGGTAAAGTCGTACTTTATGTTTTATATTTTCAAAATAATAGCTTGGTTGGTGGTTAATAGATTCCAATCAAATGTGAATAACTTAAGAAACAATATTATTATTAAATTATACATATTAAATTCACTGACACATTAACGTTTAATAAATGTAAAAAATAAAAATAATTTCATTATACATATTATAAATATTATACTTAAGTACCTACATAAAAATATACTTAAATTAAAATTTTATTTAACAAACTGAATAAACTAATGTCTAAACTATGTACTTAACAACAAGTAATGGATATAAGAATTCAGGCTTCAACTTCTTGCTCTACAATATGTCCTCAGTGTTAAAACAGACCATAAGACCCGAGGTCCATATCAAGAACGATACTTAATATGGTAAAGAGAAATTCGTTTATACCATCACCATACAAACTGAAGGCCGGGAGATGATGATACAAAGAAAGGAAAAAAGAAAAGAAAACTAAGGGAAAAAACCTGGTGCTATCACCATGATATGGAAGGTGTAAGGTGTGTGCCACATAGGATTAAAATGTTTTAACGAGTATAACAATGTGAATGAACTGAATTCTGACTAATTAATGTAAAAAAAAAAAGCGAAAACAAAGCCGGGGACAGAGAACTAGTCCTGTATAACATAACATCCATCACGTGATGCGTCACTTGGTAAAAATGCCAGCTTGCACTAGCACTTGCCGCGCCGCATTGTTTATGTGTCGAAATCTATGTGGACCTAGTTGGATGCCGCCGTACCTGAGGAAAAACAGAAAAATATTATTATTTAATATAAATATATGAATATAGTCGTTGAATTGGAAGACGGTTGGAGCCAAATTAGGATACATTCTCTATATTGAATTTGAAATGAAATTGAAAGGAGAGTGAAAGCGGGAAGCAAATGGTGGACTAAACAATGTATGCAGAAATACACAACTTGAAACTAAAAGTAAAATTAATATACATGCTGTTTCATAACAGTACATCACTTAGGTACTTATGGACATGGAAGCGAGACTTGGGTATGGAATAAGAAGCATGAAAGTAAGACAAATGCAGTGGATATGCGGTCTCTATGTAGAATATGTGATATAAAATGTATGGTCCGCATCCGGAACGACGTCATTAAAGAATAATGCGGAGTGAAAGATGATATTGTGACTAAAATAAAGAAAAGTAGTTTACGCTGGTTTGAACACGTTGAAAGAATGAAGGATGAAAGATTAACTAAAAAACTATGGCTGAAATTAAAGAAAATACTGACAGAGGACGATCTGGCTGTACTTTTATTGAGCATATAAAAATATATTGATCGATGGCAATATTAAAAGTACACACAATCGCCGAGCATGTATGAAAGGTATGATGAATATAAAAGAAGCGAAAGAGGTATGTCAGGATCGTAGCAAATGGTCTCTGCTGACCCCTTCTGGGATAAAAGGCGTTATGATAGATAGGTCCGTTTATTGTGGAAGGCTTAATCCAAAAACGGAGCGGATGTAAATACAAATAAACTTACCATCTCGAGACCACGACCAGGGTATTCTTCTGATTCAATATCTGTAACAGATGCAGCATCCTGCCCCCAGCGTGCCCTTCACCATCATCGTCGCAGTCTTGCAGGATAGAGGCGCCTCTCTCTATCCTGTATGCGTATATATTATGTGTGGCATTTCCAATTTTCTTGTTTTGTTTTAGCGTTGTCAGAACGGCGCTGGAAATTAAATAAGTTGATTTAAGTTAATATTTCTGCGTCAAATTGACAGGTGGCAAGCCTGTTGCTGCACTATGGACCTAGATGTGTCACTTCTTAGACGTAAGTTGTTATCTGAATCTCTTATATGGCCGCAGAAGAAAAGTTTTGAAAAATTTGGAATATAAATAGCACCAGAAACTTTCAAAATAAAAAAAACAGCGTAGATATATAGGAAATATATCTACGCTTTCCGTTCCCGGCTTCGCCCGTGGATATTTTCGAACAAAATAAAATATAAGCATTTATTTATTATTCATACGTGAAATAACTTTTAGTATCGGTTCAGTAGTATGAGACCCCCCCTACATGTATTGGTCGATGAAAATATTAAAAGTACACACAATCGCCGAACATGTATGGAAGTCAAAGGTATGATGAATATAAAAGAAGCAAAAGAGGTATGTCAGGATCGTAACAAATGGCATTCGATATGTCTCTGCCTACCCCTCTTGGGATAAAAGGCGTGATGATAGATAGATGTAATAAAATACAATCATATATTTATATATCAATAAATAAGACACAGTTCTGACTTAATTCAATGAAAACTTATTTAACAGCAAGCTGTTAGCGCAATTAACTCAGATAACTACACTGCAGAAAGAATCGATAAAATAATCAAGGCTAAGATAAGATAGACCAATATTGACGTACCAGAAACATGAGAAAGAACGGTTACACAAAAAATCGGCCTTGCGAAAATACACAAAACGGATATAATGCTCTTCCAATATTATACAAAAACTATTAGAAATAGCAAGTTGTAGTTAATGTTTTCATAAAGTGGGACAAATACGAGAAAATGGTACCTTAGTAAATATATTAAGAGAACTCAAGTCGCAAAATCGGTTGAAAATACGCTCGAAATTGATGACTTTCAGGACTTCATGAAACTAAGGTGTAACTTGATTTTCTTTTTTTTTAATTCAACTGTGTCAAATATATTTATCTTTCGAAAGCTATTTAAATTTCGAAACTAAGACATATAGTTTATCGCGTAATTTAAGAAGTCGTGCAGCATGTAATTTGTATGGGACATATAATTTGTAGGCGTCTCCAAAGTTTGTTTACCAAATAAGATGTTTGCGCCAGTTTGTTGCGACTGGCTGTATGAACGGGCATACCAACGTTCCTTTTTTTCCTCTTAAATCCGCCCTGACTGAACGCTTTGACTGTGGCTGATGTGACTGACAGTCGCTCGAGTGGCAGAAAACCCGTTCGGCAGTGATTTGAATTTCCTCGAATATAATTAAAAATACTCGCAATTTAGAGCTTCAAATATACGCACGCAAACTACAATATTTATATTTCGCCATCCGCAATAAGTTTATAATAAGGAACAGAGCCGGCCGGCTAGTGAATGAACCAGATACAGCTGAGAGGAACCTACTGCATGCCAATTGCCCGCACCGCAGCCTGGAGCACGGGATTGAAGGTCCCGGCAGCATCAGAGCTTACAGGTTAGTGCAAATCCTCTGGACAGAAACACCTTGTTCCCCAGCTGTCCGGAATTTCCACATCCTATCTCCAGGTGTACCACAAAAATACAGTCCACTTAAAATAAGCCGCAACAAATTGGTCCAAATCCGAGCCTGGATATACCAGGATATTGGTCTGGTTAAAATAGGAAATATTCCTGGAATAACCTGTCCATTAGTTTTATTTAATTGGCATGTAGGTATAAGTTATTTAAAGTGTGATTTCTGCTGTTTGGCTATATTCATTCCTAACTTATTATTACAACCGGTCCGCGCTATATATATACTTGCAGTCATACCATAAGGCAACTGTCCTCAAGGGGAGACTAGTTAGTAGATAGTAGTTTAGTTTACCGCTTTAGTTAAGTTTAGTTAATTTCATTTATTTTTCCTACCGCACAATACCTATTTAGGTCATTTACCGCTTACCTTCTAATTTTAAATATTAATTTAATAATTTATATTACAATTTAATTAAATTAAATTAATCATATCATGGCTACATCAGAAGTAGAAGGTACAAAAAGGACAGACCCACAAGTGAGAAGATTGTTGGCTAAGCGAGAAGCCCTGTCTGCTCGCATCAATGTTATTTATAATTTATCAAGGGAGGCTCATTTAAATGAAGCAAACAAAGAAACATTCTTGTCCTCTGTTGCCACTTTGGATCACCTTTATACACAATTTGAGGTGGTTGTGGATGAGTGTAATACCTGTATTTTGGAATTAAATCCTAAGGATACACCGAACTACCAGGTGTGGACCTCATTTGAGGATCTTTATTGTAGAATCAGGAGGGTCATATCTCAATTAGAAAATTCTGTGCCCGCACTACCTACCCAGGAAGTGGGAGGTGGAAGCAGGGATATACCTAAATCACAATCTAGGTTGCCACCCATAGAATTGGTATCATTTGATGGGGACATACGCACTTGGCCTCTTTTCTATCAACAATTTAAAGATGTTATACATAACAATTCTCAGCTTAGTAATAGTGAACGCGTGCACTATTTGGTAGGTAAGTTGTCAGGCAAGGCGCTGTCTGTCTGTTCAGGTATACCACCCACTGCTGAAAATTATGATATTATATGGAGGGCATTAATTGATAAATTTGAAAATACCCGCACTCTTGCCACTTCATACTTAGATCAATTATTTAATTTCAAACCGCTAACTGTAACTTCATCCTCTGGATTAGACTTATTTATTGAAACATTTACATCTGCAGTTAAGGCCCTGCAGCAACTAAACATTAATGATTTGTTAGATTTTGTATTTTTGTACATCGCTATGAAGAAGGTAGATAAGGACACAAAATTGATGTTTGAGATGTTTAATAGGAAGGAAAAGTTTCCTACATATGTTTCCTTTGTAGAATTTGTTAAGGAGCAGGCACATTTACTACCCGGATCAGCTCCAAGCCTTAACAATTCAATAACAAACATTAAACCGCAAAGATATAATACAAAATCATTTATCACCACCAATCCTTCGGGTTGTATATTGTGTAATGCTTTGGAACATGAACAATTGTATAGGTGTTCTCAGTTTGTTAAGATGACGCCTTACGAACGTTATCGATTTGTGAGGGACAACAGTTATTGTAATAATTGTCTGAGCACAAAGCACAAACATTCTGAGTGCAACTCACAGGGAGTATGCACTGTTTGTTCCAGTAGGCATCATACTATGCTCCATTTCAATAATAATAATAACAACATTAAACTGAATGATAATTCTTTGAAGGTTAAAAATACTCTGCCTCATATAACGCACTCTTACGTTTCTCGAACTGCAACCGCACCTACTCACGTTTCGCACACCGCACCTAGTAACGTTTCGCACACCGCACCTACTCACGTTTCGCACACCGCACCTAGTCACGTTTCACACACCGCACCTAGTCACGTTTCGCAAACCGCACCTACTCACGTTTCGCACACCGCACCTACTCACGTTTCGGACACCGCACCTAGCCACGTTTCGCACACCGCACCTAGTCACGTTTCGGACACCGTACCTAATCCCGTTTCGCACACCTCATCTATTCACATTTCGCACACCGCACCTACTTACGTTTCGCACACCGCACCCGCAACCAAATTTGGTTCTCAAACCGCACCCGCACGTATTAGTATTTCTCAAACCGCACCCGCACACACTAGCGTTTCTCAAACCGCACCCGCACACACTTGCGTTTCTCAAAACGTACCCGCTCCGCATGAGGGCTCATCCTCAATCTGTAATATTTCACGCAGTAGTGTGGATCGCCATGCCACCACTACTTTGCTAGGAACCGCAAAACTTAAAGTCATCGACAAATTCGGACGACAGCATTTTATAAGATGTTTGCTCGACCCCGGGTCACAAAGTGACTACATTTCCATGCCGTGTTGTGAACGGCTTTCGCTGACTATTTCTTCGCAAGCACGCTATTATAGTGTCTGCGGAATCGGTGGCGCTTCGCAGAAAATATTGGGAGACACCTCATTAATATTTACCCCGCGCTTTAATAGCGACAGGACATATTCAATTCAGCCTCTCGTAGTACCACGTGTTACTGGTTGTTTGCCAGACGCCATCGTGGACCGCTCGCGTATTTCGCTTCCCGCTAACCTTCTGCTTGCTGACGACGAATTCAGTCAGCCGGGAGATATAGACGTGTTGTTAGGAGTTAATATGTACACGCAATTAATATTATCTAACAAAATAATGGGTTCAAACGAGTCTCCAACCGCAATCGAAACAACTTTAGGTTATGTCCTAATGGGAGATGCACCCATAGATTATTCCTTTCCCACGACAAGTTATTCACATTGTGGTTTAAATCAATTTCCGCTTAATAGACTTGTTCAAAATGGCAATGTAGTTGAAGGAGGTGTATACATGGATGACTTAGCCTTTTCCGCTTGTGATGTTGCACAGGCTGAAGCTATAGCCCAGCAATCAATCGCACCGTTTCATCTTTCTGTTGAAGATATACCTGAGCAAAAAACGGTGTCTTTGACGGTTTCAAATCATAGAGATAACGAGCTTGTGATATTGGCCTCTAGGTTTTCCAACTATCATAAATTATTGCGCACAATAGTATTTATATTACGATTTATAAGGAAATTGCCCCGAAATCAATTTATCACATCTGTTGATATAAATGCCGCCGAGTTGATACTCATGAAGGCAGTTCAATACGAATCATTTGCTGATGATATAGCTAGTCTTCGTAAGGGTAATTTGTGTTCGCCCGCATTGCGCACCTTGGCACCTTTCTTACATGAAGGTATTTTACGCGTGGGAGGACGATTGCGTAACTCAAGTTTAGAATTCGCACATAAACATCAAATTTTACTTCCAAAAAAGGGTCATATAGTAGAATTGCTAATAGATTATTTCCACCGCAAAAATTTGCATGCAGGTCCGCAATTGCTGCTTGCACGGTTGCGAGAGAGATTTTGGATTTTATCCGCGCGTCGTATTATTCGAACCCGAGTGCATAAATGTGGCAATTGTTTTAAGTTGAATCCACGGCAGGCGTTCCCACCAATGGCGGATGTGCCCGCTTGTCGCGTGGAGAAGTGCCATGCTTTTGCACATACGGGTGTCGATTACGCAGGCCCACTCTACATATGTCACACTCGTAGGCGTGGAGTGAAAAGCGTAAAGTCCTACTTGTGTTTGTTTGTTTGTATGGTAACTCGTGCCGTTCATTTGGAATTGGCCACCGACTTAAGTTCTGCGTCATTTTTAGATGCCTTTAAATGGTTTATTTCCCGCCGTGGTGCCTGCAAGTGTATATATAGTGATAACGGAACTAATTTTGTTTCCTCAAAGTATTATTTAAGAGACCTCCACACGTTTTTGAAATCAGACGCATATTATAAGTCCTTTTCTGAAGAGCTTACTAAATCCGATATCGTGTGGAAATTAAACCCACCAAATGCACCCCATTTTGGAGGTATTTGGGAAGCTAATATTAAGTCGGTTAAAAGCCACTTATTTAGAGTCATTGGGAAGCAAATATTAACGTACGAGGAGATGCTAACACTATTGACACAAATTGAGGCTCTTTTAAACTCAAGACCGCTATATTTATTAAGTTCTGACCCGTCAGAACCATCCGCGCTTACTCCCGCACACTTCTTGTGTTCCGCACCGCTTGAATGTTTACCTGCAACTGATTTGACGGTTGAACGTGTTACACTGCTGTCTAGATTTTCTTTAATAGACTCTCTCGTCCAATCGTATTGGAGACGGTTCAAGACGGAGTATTTACACAACCTCCAAGCTAGACAGAAGTGGAACACTCCAACAAATCCAGTGTCTGTGGGTACCGTAGTTTTAGTAATAGTTCCTAACGCACCGCCCTTACAATGGCCGCTAGGTGTGGTTAGTCGTCTTCTGCCGGGTAGAGACGGTATTGTGCGTGTCGTTCAGGTGCGCACCAAAGGTACTCAATAGTACTCCCATTACCCTCTTCCTAGGCAAACAGCAGAGATTTGTTTAGATTTAGTTTATAATTTTTATAGATATTAGTTTTTTATTTTATTTTATTTGTTTTGATTTTATTTACTTGTTTATTATTTTTCGCATCCGCATCCGCATTCTGTTGAAGTTCCTTCAAGGCCGGGGGAGATGTTTGCGCCAGTTTGTTGCGACTGGCTGTATGAACGGGCATACCAACGTTCCTTTTTTTCCTCTTAAATCCGCCCTGACTGAACGCTTTGACTGTGGCTGATGTGACTGACAGTCGCTCGAGTGGCAGAAAACCCGTTCGGCAGTGATTTGAATTTCCTCGAATATAATTAAAAATACTCGCAATTTAGAGCTTCAAATATACGCACGCAAACTACAATATTTATATTTCGCCATCCGCAATAAGTTTATAATAAGGAACAGAGCCGGCCGGCTAGTGAATGAACCAGATACAGCTGAGAGGAACCTACTGCATGCCAATTGCCCGCACCGCAGCCTGGAGCACGGGATTGAAGGTCCCGGCAGCATCAGAGCTTACAGGTTAGTGCAAATCCTCTGGACAGAAACACCTTGTTCCCCAGCTGTCCGGAATTTCCACATCCTATCTCCAGGTGTACCACAAAAATACAGTCCACTTAAAATAAGCCGCAACATAAGACAAGACTAGAAAAACTTACCTTAGTCTAATTTATTAACTTATTCACTCGAGACATATAATAGTAATAACAACTTACTGTATATCTTCCATAGTATGAACAATGGCTGCATGACCCTGGAATGAACTTTTCCGATCAGCGATCACCTCCCCATGTGTTATTTCTGGACATTTGATGACTATCTGAAAGCAATTGGTGGCAGTATTAGCATAGGCCCTATACTCTGTTCAATGTAAGATAGTATGCGTGACAGTTAGCAAAAATAAGTTTTTTATTTCAATACTAGCTTTTGCCCGCGACTTCGTTCGCGTAGAATTGGAATAATGACGTAATTTATGTAAATAGGTACGGAGAGATTTCCCTTAATTTATCTTTTACCCCCGTAAATTCCCCGTCAGTCAGAAGTTCAAAAAGTATAAATTCGGTACCTATATATGAATATCTTCCCAGTCACGTAAAAATATTTCCCCATGCCCTATCTAACAATTTCTGAAGGGTTGTTTTATGTTTTGAAAAATATTTGTACCAAGTTTCAAGTTAATACACGCAGATAATACGATTTCCCTATACAAACTTTTACACCCCGTTGCACCCCTCCTTAAGGGTCGTTTTTAAAAATCCAAAAATACGTGTTTTATTATTTGTTTTGAAGAATATTTGTACCAAGTTTCAAGTTAATACACGCAGGTAATACGATTTCCCTATACAAACTTTTACACCCCGTTGCACCCCTCCTTAAGGGTCGTTTTTAAAAATCCAATAATACGTGTTTTATTATTTGTTTTGAAGAAAATTTGTACCGAGTTTCAAGTTAATGCACGCAGGTAATACGATTTCCCTATACATACTTCTACACCCCGTTGCAACCCTCCTTAAGGGTCGTTTTTAAAAATCCAAAAATACGTGTTTTATTATTTGTTTTGAATAATATTTGTACTAAGTTTCAAGTTAATACACGCAGGTAATACGATTTCCCTATACATACTTCTACACCCCGTTGCAACCCTCCTTAAGGGTCGTTTTTAAAAATCCAAAAATACGTGTTTTATTATTTGTTTTGAAGAATATTTGTACTAAGTTTCAAGTTGATTACCCGTAGGTAATACGATTTCCCTATACAAACTTCTACACCCCGTTGCACCTCTCCTTAAGGGTCGTTTTTAAAAATCCAAAAATACGTGTTTTATTATTTGTTTTGTAGAATATTTGTACCAAGTTTCAAGTTGATACACATAGGTTATCCCTATACAAACTTGTACATCCAGTTGCACCCCTCCTTAAGGGTAGTTTTTAAAAATCCAAAAATACGTGTTTTATTATTTGTTTTGAAGAATATTTGTACAAAGTTTCAATTTGTTACCTACACGATTTCCCTATAGAAACTTCTACACCCCGTTGCATCCCTCCTTAAGGGTCGTTTTTAAAAATCCAAAAATACGTGTTTTATTATTTGTTTTGAAGAATATTTGTACCAAGTTTCAAGTTAATACACGAAGGCAATACGATTTCCCTATACAAACTTCTACACTCCGTTTCACCCCTCCGTAAGGGTCGTGTTTTAAAATCCAAAAATACGCGTTTCATTATTTGTTTTGTAGAATATTTGTACCAAGTTTCAAGGTGATACCTACACGATTTCCCTATACAAACTTCTACACCCCGTTGCACCCCTCCTTAAGGGTCGTCTTTAAAAATCCATAAATACGTGTTTTATTTGTACCAAGTTTCAAGTTGAACAACGCAGGTAATACGATTTCCCTATACAAACTTCTACACCCCGTTGCACTTCTACTTAAGGGTTGTTTTTAAAAATCCAGAAATATGTATTTATTATTTGTATTGAAAAATATTTGTACCAAGTTTCAAGTTGATTCACGCAGGAAATAAGATTTTACATACAAACGTATTTACTCCATTTGACCCCCTTAGGGGTTGAATATCGAAATTTCCTTCCTTATTCCTTGTCTACATAATAAAGGGAACTTCTGTGCAAAATGTTAGCTTCATAGGTCCAAGGGTTTGGGCTGGGCGTTGATGGTCAGTGAATCGGAACTTCTTTTTATATATATAGATCAGCGATCGATGATATAGATTGATTCATTTACACATATGAGTCTCTTTTGTATTTTTAGGATGCGGTGGTCACACAATAAGAGGAAAAGAAAAAAGGATCCTGGCCATGTACCAATCGGTTTTTTATAATAAAAAATTGTATTGTACATAATCCGAAAAAACACATTTAGAGGCTTTTCCATCTTTGAATAGCTACATAAATACGTGCTTACTATTTACTACTTATCAATTAGAGCTATATATATATATATATATATATATATATATGCTATGGCTGACTTTTTTGTAGATCATTTTATACTAAACAATTCTTTCCTACATCATTTTGTTATATCTCTGACGATTAGACAGAATATATATGCCATTAAAACCTTGCTGGGGCTAACTTTTTCCCAGACTTCATTCACTTATACGGTTAATGCTCAGCTCCTATACATGATAGCTCCATGTTTAATACTCGTAAACCTTCCCGGTGAATCAACCTGTCTAATATTGAAAACCGCATAAAAATCCGTTCAGTAGTTTTTGCGTGAAAAGGTCACAGACAGACAGACAGATGTGGCAGGGGACTAATCATCGGGACTAATATGTAGTAATGATCAGTCATCATACATCATGAAAGAAAATGCTGACAGAGGATGACAGGATCATAGCAAATGGCATTAGAAATGTCTCTGCCTACCCCTCATTGGATAAAGGCGTGATGACAGATAGACAAAGTATACAGTACTGGGTTCAAATCCCAAGTTGATTTGTAGTAAAACTAGATTTAATGGAAACGTGGTGCAAGCCGCCCACGAGGCCTTTCAATCTCAAAATAACTCAACAGAAATAGCCACTCCTTAGTTAGATGGCTTCAAAAAATATCATCATTGACTAAATTAAGATTTGTCTTTTGCTAAGTACCATGGGGTAGGTAAAGCTGGGGTCCCGCGGCCCTATTTTTGACAGACCACAAGGTATAAAGACCGTAAAGATATGTGTGTGTAATTGGCTACCAGCAATGCCTTTTTTTAATATTCTAGTTATATTACCTCTGCTTCTTGTGCTAGTTTCAGTTCTGCTTTAGCCACTTTAGCCTTCCTATCTTTTTTAACTTTATTTTTGATGGACTGCAATGTCTCTCTGATTTTCTCCACCCATTGGTAAACCACTGTCTCGCCAGTATTTTCTCTGTAAAAAACAATAATAATAGGTATTGAACAAGTAAAAGAGGCAATGGTTGAAGAGTGTTGGACCTAGGGAATGCAATACCGGGATACCGAGATACCGGGATCCCGCATACATGTTGCGGGACTAATCTCGGTAGAAAAATTTGCGGGATACCGCTGGACTGGCGGGATTACAGAGAAGCGTAGTACATACGTGTTCTCTAAGGTGCGGGGCACCGAGCCCTAAGGGAACGGTGTAAAGGCGCGGGGCAAAGAATTCCTCACCCGCGCCCTTTGTTTGATTACTTATATTTTGCCAGTTTCAACTTATAATTATGACGCAATGCAATTATTTTTTCATTGAATATTGATTGTCATAGAATCTATAGATAAATCAAAATTAAACTGAACTTTATAAGAAATATTATGATTTTGGGCCCGGCATACGGTACCCTGCAAACACCTGCGTTACACCTGCGACCTTTTCTAATATTTTTATTTTTTATATTTATTTATTATACATATATTAATAAACAATTTAAAATGTACCAAAAAGCTTATTTATTTGGGTTAAAATTAAAACCATGAAAACGATGTCTATTAGGTCTTTATTACGATTATTTACGATTGATTTTAGAGGTTTAAGTTGACCCTGCGGGATCCCGCAAATACCTGGATCCATTACTAAGATGGTTCAGTCCCGCAAATACCGGGATTGAAATTATTTTGCGGGATTGCATTCCCTTGGACCCAAAGAGTAATACAGTATGTGTTTATGTTAAATAGTTTCTGAGTTATGAAGGGGTCAAAAGTGGCTCCAAATGGTTCGTGTAATATTACACACTGTGCTGCTCGCCATTTCTGTTGGACCCAAATCTGATGATCCTGAGTTAACGACATGTGACCTTGCCACCGCCTGATTATTAAGCATAGGTGGTTGGTCCATGAATGCGAGCGACTGGCAGATCATAATACATCGTTTACCGTTAAGAAAGAGCGCAAGGCGGCTGTAATATATTTCAAGCCTCTCGCCTGCCCTCTAAGTATTTCTGTGCAAATAATTTGTTCCCTTCTAATGTGAAAGTTATAAATATATTGTGAAAAGGCATCTCAACAATGCAATATTTTTGTTGCTAATAACTGTTGCGTCACAAACCCCGTCATAAAATAAATAGAGTATAGATTCCACAGGCGACCGACGCTCACGTTCCGTCGTGACATGATGTGGAATCCGGTTTAATCCCGCCCGCGCTGTGATAGTTTAGTTGTGATTAATAAGGCATGTGATAGTCGGCGGGATTATCTTAGCTACCGATTAATCGGTATATTGAAACTATAACGGCTATAATACTTGACATTGGCAAATCATCGACTAACATTATTGGTAGAGCCATATAAAAGAAGAAGAATAGAAGTTGGCGTGGCGAAAGGCTTATTTTTAGGTTGACTCAATGTTATTGAGAAAAAATCTAACTAAGTACATTGTAGGAAGGCTCCACGTTGGACGCCAATTTGTGAGATGGCTCCACGTTCCGGCGCCAATTCGTGGGAAGATGTTAATCTCAGGGGTTGTTTGATTCGAGGACGTTTAAGGAAAACTTTCTATAGTGTCACATAGAAATTCACTTTAATATATAACAGTCACAAAACATTCAGATACACACAGAAAACACAACACAATATATGACAGTCACAAAGCAGTCAGATATACACAGTAAATACAACATAAAAGGACATAGGACTCCCGTTTTTGCCCGAGTTGATAAACACACGTTATGCGTGTGAACTCCGAAAACCAACTTTAATATATATAACAGTCACCAAGCATTATAAGCACTAAAATACAACACGAAAGGGAATAGGGCTCCCGTTTCTTGCCCGAGTTGAAAAACACACGTTACCCGTGTGCTCCCAAAATTCCAACTAAACTGTCGCCGGGCGCACTCGGGCGCAGGCGACCAACGGTCGTTTTCCGTCGACCAACGAACGCACGCGTCGCGGGCGTGTCCTAAATTTAGGGTACCGCAGAGCATGGTTCCTACAACATATATTTAAATTATCTAAAATATCTGATTTATTTGTAAGTGCCAACATTTCAAAGAAGAGCAAATGCCTTGTATTACAAAGCATGCTCCACAAACTCGGCGAAACATCTCACTGAACGTTTGGGCGAGACCCACGTCCACGAATATGCCCTCTACACTATCGTGTCATTAGTGATCTACAGATTATGGATTTGGGCGACTATCCTACTAACGACTAATCGGCCCCAAAATAACCGACTATGAAAGTCTCCGAATAGTCTACTTTTCCAATTGGTCGCCGACTATTCGGTCGATAGATCCCCGTTCCCCGTAACAAGTACTGATTAATTGAGAATTTTCGATTGTTTAAGATTGGTTCATTTACTAAAAAAAACTTATTATAAAAACCCATTGGTACATGGTCGGTTGTGGGGATCAAATCCGCATTTTCTCAGTTGTGAGCCGACGTTTTACCCACTAGACCACCGACACCCTCATTTATTTGCTAATTTAATAAAAAAAACTCGCACGAAGGGTTCCCGTACCATTATCTATAAAAACGGCAAAAAAAAAACACGTTTTTATTATATAACTCAATATTCTGTGAATATTTCAAGCGTCTACCTGTTGCCGTTATCAATATCGAGCAAAAACGAGCAAAAAATCACGTTTGTTGTATAGGAGCCCCCTTAAATATTTATTTAATTGGCCATGCTACATATTTATGATATATTTTTTTTATAATTAATTTTGAAAATATAGCCCATTTTAAGAAACTAATTTCGATATTTTTGTTTTTGATATATTTTTAATATATTTTACAAATTTTACCCGCGAAAAGTAAACGTGACGTCACAAGAATTTGGAACAGGATAGACGTGACGCCTTTGTGATATACGCACGCGTCCGCCAGGACGTCATGGGGAATCCAGTTTAATCCCGCCCGCGCTGTAATAGTTGTGATTAGTCAGTGATTAATAGGACATATTACGGCCGGCGGGAGCTCGGCTTATTGTTACTGTGACGTCTATATTACTTGACATTGGCGGAATCATCAAAACCCTGATGGAGCCATTTTGAAAAAAAAAAATAGAAATAGAAAAAAATAATCTTAGCCACTACACATAAAAAGTGACAGTCAATCAAATTAACGTCAAGCAAACGTCAGTCAAGGTCGACTAACCTAAAAATTACGTGTTTATAATTATTTAAATTGAATAGTTTTTACAATGACAAGTAAATAGTGTTTCATCCCGTCATGTCCTAATAACAAAGAAAATAATTACACGTAAAATATAAATTTATAAAGATGTCATTCAAAGATTGACGATTACCCTTTTTTGTAGGCAAAGGTTTTTTTTTTCATACTTCTTATGATGACGTCATACATCGGTCAAATTAAGGTTATTGTTTATTATTGAATATCTTAAAAAGTATAGACTTAATTTAAAATCTGATAAATAGAAATTGTACTGAAAGCTTATATCTCGAAACGGTTTCGAGACCTTCGTTCATGTTCAAAAAGTTAGCATGGCCAATTCTGTTTTTTAGTATTTGTTGTTATAGCGGTAACAGAAGTATATCATCTGTGAAAATTTCAACTGTCTAACTATCACGGTTCATGAGATACAGCCTGGTGACAGACGGACAGACAGACAGACGGACGGACAGCGGAGTCTTAGTAATAGGGTTTCCGTTTTTACCCTTTGGGTACGGAACCCTAAAAAGTAAAATATACAGTAAGATTAGTATTTCCCGTTTCCTGTACCATCATAAGTGCCGAAAGTGTCCGATTCCTCTGTACCTCAAAAATATATTTTTTTATAATTTTTGGTCCAGTGGTCTTAATGAAGTAACTCAAAATTTCGTCGTCGTCCCTGTTTTCCTAGGTTTCTAAAGTTAAAATTCTGATTTTAATGAAGTTAGTGGATATCGATTCATAAATTACCAGTAAACTGCAGCTATTTTGAAAAATTATATAGATAGGTGCAAAAAAAATTGGTACGGAATCTTAATGCGTGCTCGACTCGCTCTTGGCCGGTTCGTGTCAAAAACACCGACAGAGAGGCGAGACTTAAATGAGCTAGACCGCACGAGGCAAAAAGAGACTCTCCTCCACACACTTGTGTTCGGCAACATTTGTTATTTATGTCTCGGCGAGCGTGTGGAGCGTCCTTAATATTTATGAAAACTGGCGTTTTTTGTTTTTTTCAAACTTCATTTCCGCAACAATCGAAAAACCCATCTGTGGGGATGAATAAAAAAAAAAGTACACTGACGCTTCTTGTTTTGCTTTTTAATTTTGTTGTTTTTATTTATAAATGTAAAATAAACTATTTGGTTTGGTCCCTTCAGGTTTTCCAACTGCTGCCATCGAATTGGACACAACACATAGCATAATTATAAATTCTGAGATGGGTAAGACTTTTTTGAGTACATCTTTTCTTGTTCTTTTATTGAGAATCTGTTAAAATTGTCATGGATCTCATATTGTTGTTGTGTTGTGTGTATAGTTATAAAAAACTTTTTGTAAATTTGAAACTTTTGTGGTCTTATTACAAGATTCTGGCAAGGCCTACAGGGTTGAAAATGGTTGTAATATGAGGGTAAAGTTTAGAAATGTGCTACCTCGATAGCAGGTAACTGAGAATTGTAGGGAATGGAGGCACAGATATAAGATAGAATATAGTTCTTTTTATATCAATTATTGAAAATTAAAAAATAAATTGAAAATAAAAATTAAAGTTTAGAAATTTGCTACCTTGACAGGGATGTGGGAGACGCTAGCTAGTTGATCTGAGCCATCCTTTGAAAAAAGAAGTGAAAAAACTTAAAATTTCTATTTTTGGTGCAAAGTATGTGCTTTTCCGCGTCATAATAATATGCCTAACCTATTTTTGGTGTACCTACATCAAAAATGTTTTTCAGTAGTGACTTAAGATTGCAACTGCTCCGGCGTTGCGGGAAGTGCAGATTTGTGTAACAAATCGCAGGCACCCGGCTGCCCTCCCTCCACACTTTATAAAAACACTAGGGTTAGGGCAGACAGAGACAAGTAACAGGTGGAATTAAGACAAGTAACATTATGAATGGCCAATTAACGTTTTTTTTCAATTTATGTTTTAATTATGAGGGTGATTTAAAAAAAATAGCCTATGTTCTTCCCTAGGGTTCAAGCTTACTGGTGGTTTAATAGTATAGATTTTAGGATACCCATAAAGCAAGGAATGTCCTTTTAAAAATAATATATATTTCAATTCTATTAAGAAGTGATAGCTTTAGACCCATTAAATGATAAATGCAGCAACAGATTTACCATCTGTTCTGTTTAGTAGAGGCTACTGGCTAAATATGAACACTGTTACTGGTGTCTCTGGCCATGCCACAAGGTATAAAGACAATGTGCTTTGATCAATATAAAAGAAATAGATAGAGCAACAGAACTTCTCAGCAGCGTGTCACATATCATAATGTTCTGCCCATACAAATATTACTTATCTCTTTATTTCGCTATTTTCTTCCTGATTTGCGCATTTGTATGGCAAAGTGCTGAGTGTTTTCTATTTCATTTACTAGAGCACGGCGGTTGCACCTGCGTTAATGATAACTGCTAGGCTCTGGGTTGTAGCCTATAACCTTCCTTAAGAAATGGGATGTCAAATGCAAAAATATTTTTCAAATCCCGACTGATAGTTCCAAGATTTTAACAAACTCTTCAGCTTTCTTATTTGTATAGTTTGATTGAAGTGTAATAATAATAGTGTGCAAATATAATACTTACAAAGAAACTTGATCCAATGCTAAATGTAAGTTGTGTTTATCTTTTCTTTCCATAGTTGGTGCAGACAGCTCAAACTTCGGAGGCGCATCACTCGGGTAGTCTGGAGGTAAGTTTACATATAGTATGGCCTCAATACCATTTTCAACTACACTTATGCTATATGATTGTAAACTTTCTATTTCACATTTAAAATCTTGGCCGTATATCGAACTTAGGGCTTCAACTTCGTCAAACTGGAAAGAAAAAAATAAAAATTATTACTAGCTTTCTGCCGCTGGCTTCGATAATTTATTATTCGTTGAGAATTTAAAGTATTGACTTCATTTAATTTAATAATTTTGTTAGGGGCAAGAAGGTTTAGTTAGTAAAAAACCATAAAAACAATGTGGATAAGAAAAGGAATTGAGAAGATAGTTCAAGGTAGACTCGTGTTTAATTTATTATTTACTTTTTATACAATACGGCTAACAAAAAATAGGTTCTTAATTACCTGTTTTGTTAAATTATCGGTTTCCATTTTGTGTTTATATGTACTCAAAAACAAATAATTGTAATATCTATACTTAAAAGTATAACTTAATAGAAATTTATTAATTATGTAAGCAAAATATTTGATTGTTTTTGGTTTTCTTTGCTTAAACATTATAAAGTTTTATAATGTTTAATAATGTCATTTTTTGACAGTGAAAATCTGTGAATTTCGAAATGTTAAGGAATTTTTTTTTTGTACCATTTATTTTTTGGTAGTATGAAAAAGCAAAGGTAAAAAATAAGGAAATGAACGAATTATATTTTTTTTATAAATTCTTTCCGTTCGAAATAAGCTATGGTATACAAACATACTGCCAGTTAAAAAAGCAATCTTGACCAATAAAATTTCCAAAGAAGCAACACGACGTCATAACAAACTATTATGTATATTTTTCTTCACGGGTTACCTTACAGCTCCCGAAACCCAAGTCTCCCTCGTTTAGCCGATGGTATTTGTGAGGCTATATCTAACGAGTAACGAGTGGCTAGTTCTGTTGAGATATATTTACATGGAAAAGCCTCTAATTGTGGTTTGTCGGATTATGTACTATCAACAAAATTCGCGCTAGCTCACCACAAAGGCTATTTTTGCATGTACGGCATAGTGTCATACTATAATGAATGTGTGTGTACGTCAAAGGTGAAGGTGTTATTATTACTTGCCAGGTTTTGTTAAAAATAAAATCATTGGAACGTATGCATAAAATTTCTATATCATAATATACCTAGAAGAAGAAATAGAACGAAAATAATAGAATTCGAAATAAAAATAATATTAAATAAATAACCTAAAAACAATTAATATTTAGTCGCTGCTCCACCAGCATCAATGACAGCGTCACATCGCCTACGCATAGATGCTACTAGCACTTCGCATAGGTCAGACCACGAAGCGACTCCCATACTTCGTCTAAGCATATATTATTTTATTATATTTTTAATAATATACCTATTTACATTTATATCTTTGATAGATGTAATTTATATAATTAGGTCCTTACATATGAAATTGGCGTTTTGTCGAACTGCCTACTTTGGTTTCAAATATCTGGCGTTTGGTTTGGATATTCAAATACAAATTTATTTCAAATTTAAGCTTATGTTTAGTAATTTATTTGTTTTAGCGTCATTTGATTTTTCTTTGACATCGTTCTGTTCACAAATTGGAAAACTTCGCGTTATTTACGAATACGAGTTCCACCGTGGCACCTGCGGTATAGAAACAGCTCGATGGGGCAGCTACTTCAATAGAAAGCACGGTACGTTTTTGGTTCCAAGATTTTCGTTTCGATGAGGCAGTCCAAACCGCCTTCAAAAATTTTATTGATTCTCGCTCCCACAATTTCTTCAGCAAAGAAATCTATTATTACCTATGAGATGGCAAAAGTGCATAGATAACAATGGTTCATACTTTGATTGATTAAATATATAATGTAATTTTTTTTTCATTTTGTTTTTTCCATATAAAACGCCAATTTCATATGTAATGACCTAATAATAGAGTCATTTTCTAAAATTTCAATATATAATGTTGTTTGACAGAATATTATGTAGTGTAGGTGTGTGTGTGTGTTTGTGTGTCAGCTGCGTGCACAGAACATTTTTGTTAAATGAGCTTGCACGAATTTGGCTGATAGTACATAAGTTTTTAATTAAAAACCCCATTGGTACATGGCCGGGATACGTGATCGAACCTAGTTAATATACTTAATTAAAATTATAAATAACACACACTACACTACTCGCTTGGAGCTCAGATAACAGACTGAAACTTTGCGGCTTTTTGTGAAAAATGTATGATCAAAATCAAACTCATCAAAAACTAATGAAATTATAAGTTTAATACAATTTTTGGTTGCCATAGTGCGTCTTTTGATTAGTTGGTACTTAAGAAGTAACTTAACATCAGTTTCAAGGTAGGCACCTAAGACTATTTGCGCGGGATTCAGCCAACAAACTGAAACTTTTCGTGAAAATGCAAAGAATATACTTATAAAGAACGAACGAATGATTGGAACTATCGGTATGTTTTATTGTTTAATAATACAAGAAAAAAGTAAAGTCACGTAAGTATTATAAAACTGTTAATATTTGTTTTCTTTTTGAGGATTAATTTCGCAATAAGCATAACTTTAAAACCGTAGTTGATTACTTATTAATTACAATGTCATTTTTATTTTCATGTAGCATAATTATTTAATAAGGGAATTAAATTATAAATAGCTATTATGCATAATTATAATTATGAGTCACCGTGGATATGAAATGCGAAATGAAATTGTATTACGTGTATCAAATTAAAGACAACATTATATTTATCAAAATAGCTTTGCATTGAATATTCTACAGGTCAAACAAAACAATATCGCCAGATAACTTAGCAGTCATGTTTTAAATATATGTATATCTATATAAATATATTTTTGTTATGTATATTCATTTCAGCAAAGCTACAAACACATGTTTGTTAATTTTCGGTTGCTATTTTACGAAAAATCTATTGTGAGGTTACGTAAATAATGATTTTATTTTCTTTATTTGGGTATATTTTTTCATAATGTAGGTATTTAAATCGCCTTAGGCATGAAATGATAAATTATTACTAAATATATTTAATTATACTAAATAAAAAATAACATGTAAATGGTTAAATAATTATCCAGCTACAAACCTGAGAACAGTTATTATTGTTTAAAAAAAAGAATTCAACTTATTTCAAACAAAGGAACTTTACCGGTTAATACAATACAATGCGGTATATTATTACAAACGAACACATGCGTATTTACAATTTTAAATACTTTAAGGTGTCTTTAATAGTTAATATAATAGACAAGCTGCTTACCTGTTTCTTAAAATTTGCCATTATATCTCCTTGTTATTATATCTCGCGACAACAACGTACTACTCTCCGGGAGCGCGGGAAACAAACTGAATTATATTTCTGAAAGAAATATGTACAGACAGACTGATAATGAACGAATGAAATGAATGAACTAAGAGCTTATTTTATTATTTCTTACCGTGCGGAAAAGGCAAAGGCTGCCAACAGTAAGTTGCCATAGAGTCAACAAACACTATTGTCAATGTTTATAAATTACCACGTATCCGCTTTTTTATAAATTACTAGCTTCGCCCGTGCAAATAATGTAACAATGTAATTTATCCCGAAGGATTTTCGGGGGAATAGTAGCATATTTATGTCAACTCTCCGGTGTTAAATCTACTTCTGTGCAAAATAACACGGGGGAGGAGGGGGTCTTTTTTAATACTTACCCAGAAAATATTTGTTATTTATCTATTCATAGTAAAACACTTTACCTATTTGTAGAGTAGAAATTAAGATTACAACTTGTAATGTATCTACAATAATCTACATGTTAAAATTGTAGGATAAAAAAAATTACCATGAATATAACTTAAGTAACCTTTGTCAGCAATACATATTAAAAAAAATTCGAAACTTTAGAAAATTAACTAGCTGATCGAATGATAATTTAATGCATTGCGTTTGGGTAAGTATTATAACATAGAACGGTAAATGGTAGGTAGGTATACCTACAAAAATATATCCTGTCTGTTAAATAAGCAAATGTTAGCAATTATTATCAAAGGAGAAGGATAAGGTCACAAAACTAGCACACAATTATGAAATTACGATTTTTTTTAAACCAGCCCCGCGAGCATGAGCGTGTAGAGAAAATCTACGGGGATTAGACAAATGTTAGTGTCAGTTCGTCTATTTGTGACATTTGTCACGTGATCCCTAGAGATTTTGTCTTTAGTCAAACTGAAGCAATGAAGATCTGTAGATTTTTTTATTTTAGAGGGCAGACATAGTTTTAAACGAAACTTCTTGGTGGTTAGGTATTGATTGTGTTCGCGACAGGGCGTCTTACGTGTACACAACAAATACCTAGACAACAGTGTACCTACGTTATACTGAAATAATGATCGTCTGTAATAGTGAATAGTTTAAATTAATAAATGTACGTGTATTGATAATTTGATAATGATGTCATTAGGATAGAAGTCGGCATTCCATAATGTTTTAAATTGTAAAGTTAGGAGAACAGAATTCTAAAGATTTTTTTTTCATTTGGACGGAAGCAATAACAGACATTGATTAAATAGTTACAATAGAAAGAACCCAGATAACAATAACTATTGAATTGAAAATACTTTTGTAGAATAGTCTATTCACTAATAAAATTAAACAATATCTAGGTATCTTTTTTAGAAATATTCGTTAATGAGTAAGTAACAAATGTAGATTCCGGGAAGCACGAGAACGAATTCACGTGGAAAGCTATTTCGCGGGTCACATATAGTCTGGGGCTTTAGGGTAATTCTATGTATGTACAGTTTTTCCCAGCTTTCGAATATAGCTTAGTCATGTAGTTCGACTTTGTTTAGATTCCCGCATAGTTCGATATCAATCGACCTAGGTTCATAATATATACCTCCTCCCACACGGTTTGCATAGTATGTCACAATAGCATAATAAGTATAGAATCGTGAAAACACTCATAGGGACGCTGACCTCACACCGATACTACTTCAACAGACAGTAGGTCCATTTAGCAGACCAGGTATAATAGGCATTATATAAATTATTACAAATATTAATTATTCACAAAACGAGATAACTTCAGCAATATCACTTCAACGTAGTTTTTATGTCATTAAAAAATTTAAAGAAAGAAAAAAAAGAAATTATATATCTTCTATCTATCATCACGCCTTTCATCCCAAGAGGGGTAGGCAGAGACAATCGAATGCCATTTGTTACGATCCTGACATTTCTCTTTTGCTTCTTTTATATTCATTATACCTTTCATACATGCTCAGCGATTGTGTGTACTTTTAATATTTCCATCGATCAACATATTTTTTATATGTTCAATAAAAGTAGGTACATCTAGGTCGTCCTCTGCCAGCATATCCTTTCACTTCGGCCATATAAACCTTTTTAGTCAATCTTTCATCCTTCATTTTTTCAACGTGTCCAAACCAGCGTAAACTACTTTTCGTCATTTTAGTCACAACATCATCTTTTACACCGCATTCTTCTCTAATGTCATCGTTCCGGATGCGGTCAATACGTTTTATATCACACATTCTAGGTAAAGACCGCATTTCCACTGCATTTATTTTACTTTCATGCTTCTTATTCCATACCCAAGTCTCGCTTCCATAAGTAAGTGATGGAACTATAACTGCATTATGTATGTTCATTTGACTTTTAGTTGTAAGTTGTTTATTTCTGCATACATTGTTTAGTCCACTAAATACCTTGCTTCCCGCTTTCACTCTCCTTTCAATTTCCTTGTCTATCTTTCCACTTCTTGTAAACATACTACCTATACCTAAATAAACATATTCATTGACTTGCTCTAATTTACATCCTTTCACACAAATGTTACACTCCGTCCTTAAAGAAATTAAATTAAAGAAATTAAATTGCACTTCAATTTGTAAAGAAATCAGAAAGTAGGTATAATTACCAAGGAATATACCACTCCATATCGAGATATTATTGTATAAATTCTGGTCTAATGGCACACGCATCAGCTAGTAGGTGACATATCATAGGTTCGAATTCTCGAAAAGTGTGAAATGTTTATTGTTGTTTATTTTCGTACCTATTCTAAAAGAACTCAAGTTTTTAAATATTAGATCAATTTATATTTTAAAATACAAAAGTAAAAGGCAAGCCGATAGGTGTTAATAATTCAGTGTGTAAAGAGACGATGATGGATTGAATAAAATTAACGTCTTTACTAATTACTGTCTTTAATTTCCACTTTGGACACAATTAAACAATTAAACAGAATTAAAATATTACACAGTTAAAACAAAGCGACCATTTCATTTGCTGGCCAACGCACCTCTCTTTCTGCCACCTGGCGGGCAAAAGACGTAACTACTAATCAATTGACTGTCTTCTTACAAGTGTTTATATTAATTAATAATCAGTAAGTATTCATCATACATTAGTGCTACGCATATCTGTCCCAATGTCTCCTCAACGCAATGACTTCCAAGTAAATTTCACAAGATCAGAAAAAACTGATCTTCATTTTAGAAGAGTCCCAATTTTATTCCATCGTCTATCCAACAAATTCAAATTCAAATTCAAAATATATTTATTTCGTAGGTACACAAGGCACACTTGAAACAGTCAATTAGAAATACAATACACTTTTGAATTAGCAGATTAACAGTAAAATACAATTTATATAATAAAATGTCTAAATAATATGTCACTAAAATACAATTACAATTAAAAAAAACAAAATTGAAACATGAAATCGATAGTTTAAAATTAATTTATATGCCTATCTAATTATTGAAACGAGACAGCCTGCCAGAACGATCACAAGCTATGCCCACGGATGCTTATCATCCAAGTACTCAGATATCTTATAATAACTTTTGTTAATTAATTTAAGTTTTATTGTAACTTTGAATGCATTAAATGGTAGATTTTGTATGTCAGAGGGGACCTTATTATAAAATTGGATACATAACCCCTTATAGGAATTTTTGATTTTGTGAAGTCGACTCACACAACCCACAAGTTTATCTTTATTTCTAGTATTGACGTTGTGTATGTCTCTATTTCTTTTATATGAATCAATGTTCTTTTTGACATAAATTAAATTTTCAAATATATATTGTGAAGGAAAGGTGAGAATGCCATAGTCCTTAAACTTATCTCTAAGAGACACTCTTGGTTTCAATTGGTAAATTGAACGCACAGCTCTTTTTTGCAAAACAAATATCGTATTTATACCCGCGGCGTTTCCCCACAGCAAAATGCCATAAGTCATCAGGCTGTGGAAATAACCGAAGTATACCAATCTAGCTGTATTTATGTTTGATATTTGTTTAATTCTTTTGACTGCATATGCAGCAGAGCTGAGCTTCTTCGCCAATTCACCAATATGAGAACCCCATTGTAATTTAGCATCCAAAGTAATGCCCAGGAATGTAGTAGATTCTACAAGTTCTACATTGTCATTTTTTATAACTATATTTGTGGGTACCTCCATTACATTAGGTAAAACAAATTTAATACATTTAGTTTTTTTTTCATTAAGTAACAAATTATTTGCAGTAAACCATTCTACTACTTGAGAGATAGTATTGTTCACATCGTCATAGTTTGGTTTTCGTCTGTTCATTTTAAATAGTAATGAAGTGTCATCAGCGAACAATACTATTTCATATTTGTCTTTTACAACGTTTGTTAAATCATTTATATAGACTAGAAATAGAAAAGGCCCGAGAATAGAGCCTTGGGGGACACCTATACTGACTGCGGACCCTGATGATGTACTACCATTTATATCAACCCTCTGGACTCTGTCACTTAAATATGAAGTCAAAAGGTCAAGAGCAGGACCAATTACACCATAATAATTTAATTTCTTTATTAGAATGTCATGTTGAACGCAGTCAAAGGCCTTGGACAAGTCGCAGAATACTCCTATGGCATCCCGCGAGTCTTCCCAAGCATCAAAAATATGATTTAAGAGCTCGATACCTGCGTCAGTTGTTGAGCGGCCCTTAGTAAAACCAAATTGCTTATTAGACATCAGTTTGTTACTGCAAAAATAAGTAACTAACTGGTTAAGCATAATTTTTTCAAAAATTTTACTTAGAGTCGGTAGGATTGATATAGGCCTAAAATTAGTGGGGTCTATTGTACTACCAACTTTAAATAAAGGTATGACTCTGCTGTGCTTCATCAAGTCTGGAAATTTACCATCATCAACACATCTATTAAAAATACAAGCTAAATGGGGTGATATACAGTCAATTACGGAGTCAATAATTTTGACTGACAAACCGTGAAGATCGGCAGTCTTTTTCTTATCTAAACTTTTGAATGCTTTTATGATGTCAATGGGATTTATATGACGAAATTTTAGATGACACCTACAAAGCTCAACACCTTGTTTAAGCAGCGATTCCGCTAGTGTGGGAGATGAATAAAGAGACTTGGTAGTCGAAATCGGAATATCAGCAAAAAACTTTTCAAAAGCTTCTGCAACTTCTAAAGGTGTACCCAAAACTCGATCATTAATTTTCAACCGAAAATCAGTGTTGCGAGCCTTGCTTTTTCCAGTTTCGCTATTTATAATTTCCCAAGATGTTTTTACTATGTCCTTACCATTTTTTAGTCTATTATTTACAAACATTGTCTTTGCCATGGCGCAAACACGTTTAAAAGTTTTCGAATATTGCCTAACATATTCATTAAAGCTTTCACTCTTTTTATGTGTCCTTTCTTCATAAAGCTCATATAGTTTTTGTCTACTTTTGTAAATACCTACCGTCGCCCAATCACAGAAAGCGAGAGAGTTATTTCTTTTGAGATTTTTCGATACAAAAACATTGTCACCTTCCCTTCTCAAGACATTAAAGACTAAACTATATAAAACATTGAGATCGTCACAATATGGCAGATAATCCAGTCCTGCCATTATTTTGCTCCTGTATATTTGAAGTCGTGTATCAGTTACAGGCACGTATGTGATATCTCTTTTCAGTGTCTTATCAATTGCTATATCAAAAGAGGCTAATTGACCACTATGATCTGAACTTAATGTATGGATTATTGACTTGTCACAAGGTTTAATATTAGTGAAAATGTTATCTATACAGGTAGCTGTTGTGCAGGTTATTCTAGTGGGCACTGAAAAAAGATTCACAAGATCATAGCACTTAAAGAAGGACATAAATCTACTACTTTGACCATTAACTTCTAATATATTTACATTAAAATCACCACAAATAACAATATATTTATTTGTTTTGCTAATCTTGCAAAGTACTTCATCCATTTTTTTTTCAAAGAATTCATATGATGAAGAAGGGGGTCTGTACACACATAGTACAACGAGCCGGTCAAGTTCCAAACAGGCCATCTCAATATTTCGCTCAACAGAGAGGTTTACAATATCGAGGCGCTCCTTACATTTAATATTGTCACGAATTATAATTAGACTACCGCCACGTATTGACCTCCCCCTGCTGAACGAACTTGCAATTCGGTGCTGTTTAAAGCCAAACATAAGCTCACAATCTTTAAGCCAGTGTTCAGTTATACACAATATATCAATTTCAGTGCAACTCATGAATAGTTCCACTTCTAATTCTTTGCCACTCATGCCCTGAATATTTTGATGTAACAGGTTAATACATTTACTATTTTTTATATTATTGTTCTTACAGTTATTTAAGGGCGTGGCTACACTTTGTAAATATTTTTTATTATTAATAGTACTGCCAGAGGTAGTCTCTGTTGTCCTAAAATTTAATTTAAATTATTTGGAATATTTTCCAAAGATTTATTTACATTTAATTGATGCTCAATAAAGCCTGTTGGTTGAACAATCGAAGTGATTGAGTTCAATAGAAAATAGCTTAACGTATTTGTTATTTGTCTCCTATTATATTTGGAAAGATAATAACTATCTTTAGTCATATAAAAATAATTAGTCCTTATAATATTATTACTATCAATTAAATTAAATTTATTTTCGTGTCGACATGTCAAATTATGTAATGTCATATTTAAATACTGTCTAATGTCATTTTCATGTTTTGAAAAATTGTGACTAAATGGAAATGTCAACATTATAACTTTATTAACATTCCTTAAGTTGTTCAACTTAGAAAAAAAATTAATTAATATTTTTTTATTCACATTTCCTCTTCTACCTATAAAAATTATTAAAGTTGTATTCTCTTTGAAACTGCTTGAGATAATAGTTTTTAATATACTTGAGTATGTGGCACCAGGCATACAATTGTTAATTATTGCCTGCCCCGTACACTGACTTAGCTGCAAACCCATGTCTTTGCCCATTTCATCGCTATACAATGCTACATTGAGTCTTTCTTTTGTTGAATGAAAACTCCCATTAACAGTATGAATGAAGGAAGTATGTTTAATTTCGTCACATGGCTCCTGCGTCAGAATCGACGAGTCTTTAGTCGAACACACTGGCAGGGACAAATCCGTCTGACAAATATTGTCAGGTGAGCTCGGAGGCACTATCGTCGTACGAGAGGTCTCATTTATCGGTGAAGGACAGACTCGAGGAATCGACACACAATTACATTGACAATTGTCAGTCAGTGAGTCGAATCTGTCCTTGTTGTATTTACATAGTTCCAGCAGACTGTCCATCGCCAGCACGTGCTCGCCGATCTCTGATTGGGCAGCTTCATATTTTTCATTTATATATTTTAAAGATTTATTCAGACTAGTAACCTCTAGTTGTAGACACTGTGCTTCGTGCTGACAAATTTTTAAATCAGTCAGTAATGATATGTTGACTGATTTTGTCTGATGTTGACTGTGCTTAATTTGTTTCCGAGTCTTTTTAATGCATCTAGTGATTCTGCAATATTTTTTCAGTTTGCTCCTGCTATAAAAATGTGTATTTGATTTTGTGTTTGACTCTGTGTTTGAGATGGAACAGTTTCACTATATATAATAGGGACGCCAGAGTCTTCAGAGTCGTGGTCTTTTCCATCATAACGAAATTTGCCTTAAAATTACTAGAAAAATATGAACATTGACGTAAAAAAAGTCTTGACAATGAGCTCGATCGGGAACATGGTTCTTTATTGCTAAATAATTTTTTTTCACCTTTTTTTTCTAAGTATCTCGAAAAGTGTTAAGTTTTAAGAAAAAAGGTTTAAATAAAAGTTGTTCGGACGATGATTAGGTATTTATAGGGATTAGGTATTTAAAAAAAAATAAAAAAATCCTTTCATTGATTAAACAAAGGAAAATGAAAAGAAGGCTCAAAACATTGAAGTATTAAATAACAATACTTCCAGTTCTCGAAATTCAATGAAAATCGAGTATGTTGTAGTCTTTGGTATGCTTAAGAATATGCCGCAAACTATGTCCGATCAAAAAATTTGCAACTGGACCCATTGCAAAATTGTTAATTTAAAATTTTAATTGTTTATAACGTTTGTCCTGCCAAAAATATCGCAATGAAACTTTATGGAATCTGTAAGTAGAGACTATCTTTAATCCCTCCGAATTTCAGATTTTTAACTGAATAAACAAAAAAGTTATTTAACAAAAACCCGTCGCTGTTGGCTATAGTTTGGAACGCCTCAGAAATTCCTAATTCCTAAGAGTGGTTCAGGCGAAACGATCACGTCATGCAAGACAACGACGGCGCTTTGTCCGTTCTTGCTGCAGAAGTGAGAAGGGCATAATGTATCGCTTCTCGGAATAAATGACGTAAGTGGCACATTACAAATAAATAATGTATTAAGAAACGATCACATGCAGGGAAACATCTTCTTATTCAATACTAAAAACTGAATTTACCTACAGATTCGTATAAAATTTAAACGTAAATCCCTTTAGAGTATGGTCGTATGACTAAAAAGGTGTTTTTGAAGAGGTGATTTCAAAAATTTAAGTTATCGTGAAAATTTTCACCAATCATGTTTTCATCCTACACAATACTAGATAAAATCCTCTAGTTTTCGATGCCCAAATTGTATGTTTAGAAATCAACCGAAATTATTCGTTCCTCCCCTTAGAACAATCTCTAAGTCTAGTAAATGTGGGTACAATATGGTAAGGTATGTATTTAATTAAAATGCAAAATCATATCATGTCACATTAATTTAATTTGTATTACTTAACAACTACGAAATTATTCTATATGAAAATTGTTAAAAATTACTAGCTAGAATACATTTATACAGAACATAAAGAAAACTCTTTGAAAAACATAGTTGCAATAAGTACACAAGGTAGGTATATATTATGTATCATATTAAATCAAATCAAAAGATATTTATTTTGTGGGTACACAAGGCACTCTTAAAATCATAGATAGCGGCCGCTAAATCTATGCTTGAAATAGTCTATTAGAAATATAGTTTAAAACTTTTGATTTAGTCGATTAAAAAAATACCTTGACAATTTTACAAAGTTTTCAATATACATTGTCGATTGAAAAAATACACATAAGTATGTAATAGTTAATATAAGAATATAAATTAATAACTAATAGCTTCATAACTATGGCACTATTTAATCACTTTACTTAATATATATCTTTAATATATAATAATAATAAATAATCTAATAATTGTACTTTATTTTATAATTTTATATCTAAATAATTATAGTGAAAATATGAAAACCGTAATAAATACGTAAAAGTAATTATGATAAGTACTATTATAGTTTTTCAATAAACTAGGATCGAATAATAGATTCCAATCAAATGTGAATAACTTAAGAAACAATATTATTATTAAATTATTCATATTAAATTCACTGACATATTAACGTTTAATAAATGAAAAAAATAAAAATAATTTCATTATACATATTATAAATATTACTTACCTACATAAAAATATACTTAAATTAAAATTTTATTTAACAAACTGAATAAACTAATGTCTAAACTATGTACTTAACAACAAGTAATGGATATAAGAATTCAGGCTTCACCTTCTTGCTCTACAATATGTCCTCAGTGTTAAAACAGACCATAAGACCCGAGGTCCATATCAAGAACGATACTTAATATGGTAAAGGGAAATTCGTTTATACCATCACCATACAAACGGAAGGCCGGGAGATGATGATACAAAGAAAGGAAAAAAGAAAAGAAAACTAAGGGAAAAAGACCTGGTGCTATCACCATGATATGGAAGGTGTAAGGTGTGTGCCACATAGGATTAAAATGTTTTAACGAGTATAACAATGTGAATGAACTGAATTCTGACTAATTAATGTAAAAAAAAATCCATCCATCCATCACGTGATGCGTCACTTGGTCAAAATACCAGCTTGCACTAGTACTTGGCGCGCCGCGTTGTTTATATGTCGAAATCTATGTGGACCTAGTTGGATGCCGCCGTACCTGAGGAAAAACAGAAAAATATTACTATTTAATATAAACATATTGTCGTTGAATTGGAAGACGGTTGGAGCCAAATTAGGATACATTCTCTATATTGAATTTGAAATGAAATTGAAAGGAGAGTGAAAGCGGGAAGCAAATGGTGGACTAAACAATGTATGCAGAAATACACAACTTACAACTAAAAGTAAAATTAAAATACATAATGGTGTTTTAGTTCCATCACTTAGGTACTTATGGACATGGAAGCGAGACTTGGGTATGGAATAAGAAGCATGACAGTAAGACAAATGCAGTGGATATGCGGTCTCTATGTAGAATATGTGATATAAAATGTATGGTCCGCATCCGGAACGACGTCATTAAAGAAGAATGCGGAGTGAAAGTGACTAAAATAAAGAAAAGTAGTTTACGCTGGTGAAAGATTAACTAAAAAGGTATATGGCTGAAATTAAAGAAAATACTGGCAGAGGACGACCTGGCTGTACTTTTATCGAGCATATAAAAATATATTGATCGATGGCAATATTAAAAGTACCTACACACAATCGCCGAGCATGTATGAAAGGTATGATGAATATAAAAGAAGCGAAAGAGGTATGTCAGGATCGTAGCAAATGGTCTCTGCCGACCCCTTCTGGGATAAAAGGCGTGATGATAGATAGGTCCGTTTATTGTGGAAGGCTTAATCCAAAAATGGAGCGGAGAAGAGGATGTAAATACAAATAAACTTACCATCTCGAGACCACGACCAGGGTATTCTTCTGATTCAATATCTGTAACAGATGCAGCATCCTGCCCCCAGCGTGCCCTTCACCATCATCGTCGCAGTCTTGCAGGATAGAGGCGCCTCTCTCTATCCTGTATGCGTATATATTATGTGTGGCATTTCCAATTTTCTTGTTTTGTTTTAGCGTTGTCAGAACGGCGCTGGAAATTAAATAAGTTGATTTAAGTTAATATTTCTGCGTCAAATTGACAGGTGGCAAGCCTGTTGCTGCACTATGGACCTAGATGTGTCACTTCTTAGACGTAAGTTGTTATCTGAATCTCTTATATGGCCGCAGAAGAAAAGTTTTGAAAAATTTGGAATATAAATAGCACCAGAAACTTTCAAAATAAAAAAAACAGTTCCTATATATGTACGCTTTCCGTTCCCGGCTTCGCCCGTGGATATTTTCGAACAAAATAAAATATAAGCCTTTATTTATTATTCATACGTGAAATAACTTTTAGTATCGGTTCAGTAGTATGAAGTCAAAGGTATGATGAATATAAAAGAAGCAAAAGAGGTATGTCAGGATCGTAACAAATGGCATTCGATATGTCTCTGCCTACCCCTCTTGGGATAAAAGGCGTGATGATAGATAGATGTAATAAAATACAATCATGTATTTATATATCAATAAATAAGACACAGTTCTGGTCGTCTCAAACCATTATCTACGCGGGGCGTGGGGTGGGTAGTCAATGGCTGACCAGCGCGGTGGTAAAAAGTGTCTTATTTGGTAAACAAACTGTACCTACCTTGACCTACCTACATGTCTTTTTGTGCTATGCGGTTGCATCCGCGATAATAGTTACTGCTCCGCCCCTTTGCGTCGTAGCGTGATGTTATATTATAGCCTATAAGCTTCCTCAAAAATTGGGCTATTTTATGCAAAAATATTTTTTTTAATCCGACTGACGAAACAAACAAACTATTCAGCTTTATTATTAGTAGGTTAATAGTTAACAAAATGTTAATTAATATGTAAAATTGTTAATATGACTTAATTCAATGAAAACTTATTTAAGAGCAAGCTGTTAGCGCAATTAACTCAGATAACTACACTGCAGAAAGAATCGATAAAATAATCAAGGCTAAGATAAGATAGACCAATATTCACGTACCAGAAACATGAGAAAGAACGGTTACACAAAAAATCGGCCTTGCGAAAATACACAAAACGGATATAATGCTCTTCCAATATTATACAATAACTATTAGAAATAGCAAGTTGTAGTTAATGTTTTCATAAAGTGGGACAAATACGAGAAAATGGTACCTTAGTAAATATATTAAGAGAACTCGAGTCGCAAAATCGGTTGAAAATACGCTCGAAATTGATGACTTCATGAAACTAAGGTGTAACTTGATTTTTTTTTTTTTAATTCAACTGTGTCAAATATATTTATCTTTCGAAAGCTATTTAAATTTCGAAACTAAGACATATAGTTTATCGCGTAATTTAAGAAGTCGTGCAGCATGTAATTTGTAGGCGTCTCCAAAGTTTATTTACCAAATAAGACAAGACTAGAAAAACTTACCTTAGTCTAATTTATTAACTTATTCACTCGAGACATATAATAGTAATAACAACTTACTGTATATCTTCCATAGTATGAACAATGGCTGCATGACCCTGGAATGAACTTTTCCGATCAGCGATCACCTCCCCATGTGTTATTTCTGGACATTTGATGACTATCTGAAAGCAATTGGTGGCAGTATTAGCATAGGCCCTATACTCTGTTCAATGTAAGATAGTATGCGTGACAGTTAGCAAAAATAAGTTTTTTATTTCAATATTGATTCATTTACACATATGAGTCTATTTTGTATTTTTAGGATGCGGTGGTCACACAATAAGAGGAAAAGAAAAAAGGATCCTGGCCATGTACCAATCGGTTTTTTATAATAAAAAATTGTATTGTACATAATCCGAAAAAACACATTTAGAGGCTTTTCCATCTTTGAATAGCTACATAAATACGTGCTTACTATTTACTACTTATCAATTAGAGCTATATATATATATATATATATGCTATGGCTGACTTTTTTGTAGATCATTTTATACTAAACAATTCTTTCCTACATCATTTTGTTATATCTCTGACGATTAGACAGAATATATATGCCATTAAAACCTTGCTGGGGCTAACTTTTTCCCAGACTTGATTCACTTATACGGTTAATGCTCAGCTCCTATACATGATAGCTCCATGTTTAATACTCGTAAACCTTCCCGGTGAATCAACCTGTCTAATATTGAAAACCGCATTAAAATCCGTTCAGTAGTTTTTGCGTGAAAAGGTCACATACAGACAGACAGATGTGGCAGGGGACTAATCATCGGGACTAATATGTAGTAATGATCAGTCATCATACCGCTGAAAGAATGAAGATTGATTAGAAAGGTTGCACTATGGCAGAATTGAAAGAAAATGCTGACAGAGGATGACAGGATCATAGCAAATTGCATTAGAAATGTCTCTGCCTACCCCTCATTGGATAAAGGCGTGATGACAGATAGACAAAGTATACAGTACTGGGTTCAAATCCCAAGTTGATTTGTAGTAAAACTAGATTTAATGGAAACGTGGTGCAAGCCGCCCACGAGACCTTTCAATCTCAAAATAACTCAACAGAAATAGCCACGCCTTAGATGGCTTCAAAAAATATCATCATTGACGAAATTAAGATTTGTCTTTTGCTAAGTACCATGGGGCAGGTAAATCTGGGGTCCAGCGGCCCTATTTATGACAGACCACAAGGTATAAAGACCGTAAAGATATGTATTCTAGTTATATTACCTCTGCTTTAGCCACTTTAGCCTTCTTATCTTTTTTAACTTTATTTTTGATGGACTGCAATGTCTCTCTGATTTTCTCCACCCATTGGTAAACCACTGTCTCGCCAGTATTTTCTCTGTAAAAAACAATAATATAATAGGTATTGAACAAGTAAAAAGAAAAGAGGCAATGGTTGAAGAGTGTTGGACCCAAAGAGTAATACAGTATGTGTTTATGTTAAATAGTTTCTGAGTTATGAAGGGGTCAAAAGTGGCTTCAAATGGTTAGTGTAATATTACACACTGTGCTGCTCGCCATTTCTGTTGGACCCAAATCTGATGATCCTGAGTTAACGACATGTGACCTTGCCACCGCCTGATTATTAAGTCCATGAATGCGAGCGACTGGCAGATCATAATATATCGTTTACCGTTCAGAAAGAGCGCAAGGCGGCTGTAATATATTTCAAGCCTCTCGCCTATGTACTCGCCTGCCCTCCAAGTATTTCTGTGCAAATAATTTGTTCCCTTCTAATGTGAAAGTTAAGTATAAATATATTGCGAAAAGGCATCTCAACAATGCAATATTTTTGTTGCTAATAACTGTTGCTGAAGAGTTTGTCACAAACCCCGTCATAAAATAAATAGAGTATAGATTCTACAGGCGACCGACGCTCACGTTCCGTCGTGACATGATGTGGAATCCGGTTTAATCCCGCCCGCGCTGTGATACTTTAGTTGTGATTAATAAGGCATGTGATAGTCGGCGGGATCATCTTAGTTTAAATCTTTAGATTAATCGGTATATTGTATTTTGATACTATAACGGCTATAATACTTGACATTGGCAAATCATCGACTAACATTGGTGGAGCCATATAAAAGAAGAAGAATAGAGTATAGTTGGCGTGGCGAAAGGCTTATTTTTAGGTTGACTCAATGTTATTGAGAAAAAATCTAACTAAGTAGGTGTCGTCGTCCCTGTTTTCCTAGGTTTCTAAAGTTAAAATTCTGATTTTAATAGAGTTAGTGGATATCGATTCATAAATTACCATTAAACTGCAGCTATTTTGAAAAATTATATAGGTGCAAAAAATTGATACGGAATCTTAATGCGAGCTCGACTCGTTCTTGGCCGGTTCGTGTCAAAAACACCGACAGAGAGGCGACACTAGATGAGCCGACACTAGATGAGCTAGACCGCTCGAGGCAAAACGAGACTCTCCTCCACACACTCGTGTTCGGCAACATTTGTTATGTCTCGGCGAGCGTGTGGAGCGTCCTTAATATTTATGAAAACTGGCGTTTTTTGTTTTTTTCAAATTCATTTCCGCAACAATCGAAATATGAACACTGTTACTGGTGTCTCTGGCCATGCCACAAGGTATAAGGGCAATGTGCTTTGATCAATATAAAACAAATAGATGGAGCAACAGAACTTCTCAGCAGCGTGTCACATATCACAATGCTCTGCCCATACAAATATTATCTCTTTATTTCGCTATTTTCTTCCTGATTTGCGCATTTGTATGGCAAAGTGCTGAGTGCTTTCTATTTCATTTACTAGAGCACGGCGGTTGCACCTGCGTTAATGATAACTGCTCGGCTCTATGGGTTGTAGCCTATAACCTTCCTTAAGAAATGGGATGTCAAATGCAAAAATATTTTTCAAATCCCGACTGATAGTTCCAAGATTTTAACAAACTCTTCAGCTTTCTTATTTGTATAGTTTGATTCTAGTGTAATAATAATAGTGTGCAAATATAATACTTACAAAGAAACTTGATCCAATGCTAAATGTAAGTTGTGTTTATCTTTTCTTTCCATAGTTGGTGCAGACAGCTCAAACTTCGGAGGCGCATCACTCGGGTAGTCTGGAGGTAAGTTTACATATAGTATGGCCTCAATACCATTTTCAACTACACTTATGCTATATGATTGTAAACTTTCTATTTCACATTTAAAATCTTGGCCGTATATTGAACTTAGGGCTTCAACTTCGTCAAACTGGAAAGAAAAAATAAAAATTATTACTAGCTTTCTGCCGCTGGCTTCGATAATTTATTATTCATTGAGAATTTAAAGTATTGACTTCATTTAATTTAATAATTTTGTTGTTAGGGGCAAGAAGGTTTAGTTAGTAAAAAACCATAAAAACAATGTGGATAAGAAGATGAATTGAGAAGGTAGACTCGTGTTTAATTTATTATTTACTTTTGTATACAATACGCTAACAAAAAATAGGTTCTTAATTACCTTTGCTTAAACATTACAAACAAGAACACTAGTCAACTTGACATTTTTTGACAGTGAAAATCTGTGAATTTCGAAATGTCAAGGAATAATTTTTTTTGTACCATTTATTTTTTGGTAGTATGAACTTCCATGAAAAAGGCAAAGGTAAAAAATAAGGAAATGAACGAATGATATTTTTTTTATAAATTCTTTCCGTTCGAAATAAGCTATACAAACATACTGCCAGTTAAAAAGGCAATCTTTACCAATAAAATTTCCAAAGAAGCAACACGACGTCATAACAAACTATTATGTATATTTTTCTTCACGGGTTACCTTACAGCTCCCGAAACCCAAGTCTTCCTCGTTTAGCCGATGGTATTTGTGAGGCTATATCTAACGAGTAACGAGTGGCTAGTTCTGTTGTCGTGTCGGATTATGAACTATCAACAAAATTCGCGCTAGCTCACCACAAATGCTATTTTTGCATGTACGGCATAGTGTCATACTATAATGAATGTGTGTGTGTGTACGTCAAAGGTGAAGGTGTCATTATTACTTGCCAGGTTTTGTTAAAAATAAAATCATTGGAACGTATGCATAAAATTTCTTTATCACACACAATTATATACACAGAAGAAGAAGTAGAACGAAAATAATAGAAATCGAAATAAAATAATATTAAATAAATAACCTAAAAACAATTAATATTTAGTCGCTGCTCCACCAGCATCAATGACAGCGTCACATCGCCTACGCATAGATGCTACTAGCACTTCGCATAGGTCAGAACCACGAAGCGACACCCATACTTCGTCTAAGCATATATTATTTTATTATATTTTTAATAATATACCTATTTACATTTATATCTTTGATAGATGTAATTTATATAATTAGGTCCTTACATATGAAATTGGCGTTTTGTCGAACTGCCTACTTTGGTTTCAAATATCTGGCGTTTGGTTTGGATATTCAAATACAAATTTATTTCAAATTTAAGCTTATGTTTAGTAATTTATTTGTTTTAGCGTCATTTGATTTTTCTTTGACATCGTTCTGTTCACAAATTGGAAAACTTAAAATATCGCGTTATTTACGAATACGAGTTCCACCGTGGCACCTGCGGTATAGAAACAGCTCGATGGGGCAGCTACTTCAATAGAAAGCACGGTACGTTTTTGGTTCCAAGATTTTCGTTTCGATGAGGCAGTCCAAACCGCCTTCAAAAATTTTATTGATTCTCGCTCCCACAATTTCTTCAGCAAAGAAATCTATTATTACCTATGAGATGGCAAAAGTGCATAGATAACAATGGTTCATACTTTGATTGATTAAATATATAATGTAATTTTTTTTTCATTTTGTTTTTTCCATATAAAACGCCAATTTCATATGTAATGACCTAATAATAGAGTCATTTTCTAAAATTTCAATATATAATGTTGTTTGACAGAATATTATGTAGTGTAGGTGTGTGTGTGTGTTTGTGTGTCAGCTGCGTGCACAGAACATTTTTGTTAAATGAGCTTGCACGAATTTGGCTGATAGTACATAAGTTTTTAATTAAAAACCCCATTGGTACATGGCCGGGATACGTGATCGAACCTAGTTAATATACTTAATTAAAATTATAAATAACACACACTACACTACTCGCTTGGAGCTCAGATAACAGACTGAAACTTTGCGGCTTTTTGTGAAAAATGTATGATCAAAATCAAACTCATCAAAAACTAATGAAATTATAAGTTTAATACAATTTTTGGTTGCCATAGTGCGTCTTTTGATTAGTTGGTACTTAAGAAGTAACTTAACATCAGTTTCAAGGTAGGCACCTAAGACTATTTGCGCGGGATTCAGCCAACAAACTGAAACTTTTCGTGAAAATGCAAAGAATATACTTATAAAGAACGAACGAATGATTGGAACTATCGGTATGTTTTATTGTTTAATAATACAAGAAAAAAGTAAAGTCACGTAAGTATTATAAAACTGTTAATATTTGTTTTCTTTTTGAGGATTAATTTCGCAATAAGCATAACTTTAAAACCGTAGTTGATTACTTATTAATTACAATGTCATTTTTATTTTCATGTAGCATAATTATTTAATAAGGGAATTAAATTATAAATAGCTATTATGCATAATTATAATTATGAGTCACCGTGGATATGAAATGCGAAATGAAATTGTATTACGTGTATCAAATTAAAGACAACATTATATTTATCAAAATAGCTTTGCATTGAATATTCTACAGGTCAAACAAAACAATATCGCCAGATAACTTAGCAGTCATGTTTTAAATATATGTATATCTATATAAATATATTTTTGTTATGTATATTCATTTCAGCAAAGCTACAAACACATGTTTGTTAATTTTCGGTTGCTATTTTACGAAAAATCTATTGTGAGGTTACGTAAATAATGATTTTATTTTCTTTATTTGGGTATATTTTTTCATAATGTAGGTATTTAAATCGCCTTAGGCATGAAATGATAAATTATTACTAAATATATTTAATTATACTAAATAAAAAATAACATGTAAATGGTTAAATAATTATCCAGCTACAAACCTGAGAACAGTTATTATTGTTTAAAAAAAAGAATTCAACTTATTTCAAACAAAGGAACTTTACCGGTTAATACAATACAATGCGGTATATTATTACAAACGAACACATGCGTATTTACAATTTTAAATACTTTAAGGTGTCTTTAATAGTTAATATAATAGACAAGCTGCTTACCTGTTTCTTAAAATTTGCCATTATATCTCCTTGTTATTATATCTCGCGACAACAACGTACTACTCTCCGGGAGCGCGGGAAACAAACTGAATTATATTTCTGAAAGAAATATGTACAGACAGACTGATAATGAACGAATGAAATGAATGAACTAAGAGCTTATTTTATTATTTCTTACCGTGCGGAAAAGGCAAAGGCTGCCAACAGTAAGTTGCCATAGAGTCAACAAACACTATTGTCAATGTTTATAAATTACCACGTATCCGCTTTTTTATAAATTACTAGCTTCGCCCGTGCAAATAATGTAACAATGTAATTTATCCCGAAGGATTTTCGGGGGAATAGTAGCATATTTATGTCAACTCTCCGGTGTTAAATCTACTTCTGTGCAAAATAACACGGGGGAGGAGGGGGTCTTTTTTAATACTTACCCAGAAAATATTTGTTATTTATCTATTCATAGTAAAACACTTTACCTATTTGTAGAGTAGAAATTAAGATTACAACTTGTAATGTATCTACAATAATCTACATGTTAAAATTGTAGGATAAAAAAAATTACCATGAATATAACTTAAGTAACCTTTGTCAGCAATACATATTAAAAAAAATTCGAAACTTTAGAAAATTAACTAGCTGATCGAATGATAATTTAATGCATTGCGTTTGGGTAAGTATTATAACATAGAACGGTAAATGGTAGGTAGGTATACCTACAAAAATATATCCTGTCTGTTAAATAAGCAAATGTTAGCAATTATTATCAAAGGAGAAGGATAAGGTCACAAAACTAGCACACAATTATGAAATTACGATTTTTTTTAAACCAGCCCCGCGAGCATGAGCGTGTAGAGAAAATCTACGGGGATTAGACAAATGTTAGTGTCAGTTCGTCTATTTGTGACATTTGTCACGTGATCCCTAGAGATTTTGTCTTTAGTCAAACTGAAGCAATGAAGATCTGTAGATTTTTTTATTTTAGAGGGCAGACATAGTTTTAAACGAAACTTCTTGGTGGTTAGGTATTGATTGTGTTCGCGACAGGGCGTCTTACGTGTACACAACAAATACCTAGACAACAGTGTACCTACGTTATACTGAAATAATGATCGTCTGTAATAGTGAATAGTTTAAATTAATAAATGTACGTGTATTGATAATTTGATAATGATGTCATTAGGATAGAAGTCGGCATTCCATAATGTTTTAAATTGTAAAGTTAGGAGAACAGAATTCTAAAGATTTTTTTTTCATTTGGACGGAAGCAATAACAGACATTGATTAAATAGTTACAATAGAAAGAACCCAGATAACAATAACTATTGAATTGAAAATACTTTTGTAGAATAGTCTATTCACTAATAAAATTAAACAATATCTAGGTATCTTTTTTAGAAATATTCGTTAATGAGTAAGTAACAAAGCAAGAAGGTCTTCATAGAAATGCCAGATGTAGATTCCGGGAAGCACGAGAACGAATTCACGTGGAAAGCTATTTCGCGGGTCACATATAGTCTGGGGCTTTAGGGTAATTCTATGTATGTACAGTTTTTCCCAGCTTTCGAATATAGCTTAGTCATGTAGTTCGACTTTGTTTAGATTCCCGCATAGTTCGATATCAATCGACCTAGGTTCATAATATATACCTCCTCCCACACGGTTTGCATAGTATGTCACAATAGCATAATAAGTATAGAATCGTGAAAACACTCATAGGGACGCTGACCTCACACCGATACTACTTCAACAGACAGTAGGTCCATTTAGCAGACCAGGTATAATAGGCATTATATAAATTATTACAAATATTAATTATTCACAAAACGAGATAACTTCAGCAATATCACTTCAACGTAGTTTTTATGTCATTAAAAAATTTAAAGAAAGAAAAAAAAGAAATTATATATCTTCTATCTATCATCACGCCTTTCATCCCAAGAGGGGTAGGCAGAGACAATCGAATGCCATTTGTTACGATCCTGACATTTCTCTTTTGCTTCTTTTATATTCATTATACCTTTCATACATGCTCAGCGATTGTGTGTACTTTTAATATTTCCATCGATCAACATATTTTTTATATGTTCAATAAAAGTAGGTACATCTAGGTCGTCCTCTGCCAGCATATCCTTTCACTTCGGCCATATAAACCTTTTTAGTCAATCTTTCATCCTTCATTTTTTCAACGTGTCCAAACCAGCGTAAACTACTTTTCGTCATTTTAGTCACAACATCATCTTTTACACCGCATTCTTCTCTAATGTCATCGTTCCGGATGCGGTCAATACGTTTTATATCACACATTCTAGGTAAAGACCGCATTTCCACTGCATTTATTTTACTTTCATGCTTCTTATTCCATACCCAAGTCTCGCTTCCATAAGTAAGTGATGGAACTATAACTGCATTATGTATGTTCATTTGACTTTTAGTTGTAAGTTGTTTATTTCTGCATACATTGTTTAGTCCACTAAATACCTTGCTTCCCGCTTTCACTCTCCTTTCAATTTCCTTGTCTATCTTTCCACTTCTTGTAAACATACTACCTATACCTAAATAAACATATTCATTGACTTGCTCTAATTTACATCCTTTCACACAAATGTTACACTCCGTCCTTAAAGAAATTAAATTAAAGAAATTAAATTGCACTTCAATTTGTAAAGAAATAGGAAAGTAGGTATAATTACCAAGGAATATACCACTCCATATCGAGATATTATTGTATAAATTCTGGTCTAATGGCACACGCATCAGCTAGTAGGTGACATATCATAGGTTCGAATTCTCGAAAAGTGTGAAATGTTTATTGTTGTTTATTTTCGTACCTATTCTAAAAGAACTCAAGTTTTTAAATATTAGATCAATTTATATTTTAAAATACAAAAGTAAAAGGCAAGCCGATAGGTGTTAATAATTCAGTGTTTATATTAATTAATAATCAGTAAGTATTCATCATACATTAGTGCTACGCATATCTGTCCCAATGTCTCCTCAACGCAATGACTTCCAAGTAAATTTCACAAGATCAGAAAAAACTGATCTTCATTTTAGAAGAGTCCCAATTTTATTCCATCGTCTATCCAACAGTTTCACTATATATAATAGGGACGCCAGAGTCTTCAGAGTCGTGGTCTTTTCCATCATAACGAAATTTGCCTTAAAATTACTAGAAAAATATGAACATTGACGTAAAAAAAGTCTTGACAATGAGCTCGATCGGGAACATGGTTCTTTATTGCTAAATAATTTTTTTTCACCTTTTTTTTCTAAGTATCTCGAAAAGTGTTAAGTTTTAAGAAAAAAGGTTTAAATAAAAGTTGTTCGGACGATGATTAGGTATTTATAGGGATTAGGTATTTAAAAAAAAATAAAAAAATCCTTTCATTGATTAAACAAAGGAAAATGAAAAGAAGGCTCAAAACATTGAAGTATTAAATAACAATACTTCCAGTTCTCGAAATTCAATGAAAATCGAGTATGTTGTAGTCTTTTGGTATGCTTAAGAATATGCCGCAAACTATGTCCGATCAAAAAATTTGCAACTGGACCCATTGCAAAATTGTTAATTTAAAATTTTAATTGTTTATAACGTTTGTCCTGCCAAAAATATCGCAATGAAACTTTATGGAATCTGTAAGTAGAGACTATCTTTAATCCCTCCGAATTTCAGATTTTTAACTGAATAAACAAAAAAGTTATTTAACAAAAACCCGTCGCTGTTGGCTATAGTTTGGAACGCCTCAGAAATTCCTAATTCCTAAGAGTGGTTCAGGCGAAACGATCACGTCATGCAAGACAACGACGGCGCTTTGTCCGTTCTTGCTGCAGAAGTGAGAAGGGCATAATGTATCGCTTCTCGGAATAAATGACGTAAGTGGCACATTACAAATAAATAATGTATTAAGAAACGATCACATGCAGGGAAACATCTTCTTATTCAATACTAAAAACTGAATTTACCTACAGATTCGTATAAAATTTAAACGTAAATCCCTTTAGAGTATGGTCGTATGACTAAAAAGGTGTTTTTGAAGAGGTGATTTCAAAAATTTAAGTTATCGTGAAAATTTTCACCAATCATGTTTTCATCCTACACAATACTAGATAAAATCCTCTAGTTTTCGATGCCCAAATTGTATGTTTAGAAATCAACCGAAATTATTCGTTCCTCCCCTTAGAACAATCTCTAAGTCTAGTAAATGTGGGTACAATATGGTAAGGTATGTATTTAATTAAAATGCAAAATCATATCATGTCACATTAATTTAATTTGTATTACTTAACAACTACGAAATTATTCTATATGAAAATTGTTAAAAATTACTAGCTAGAATACATTTATACAGAACATAAAGAAAACTCTTTGAAAAACATAGTTGCAATAAGTACACAAGGTAGGTATATATTATGTATCATATTAAATCAAATCAAAAGATATTTATTTTGTGGGTACACAAGGCACTCTTAAAATCATAGATAGCGGCCGCTAAATCTATGCTTGAAATAGTCTATTAGAAATATAGTTTAAAACTTTTGATTTAGTCGATTAAAAAAATACCTTGACAATTTTACAAAGTTTTCAATATACATTGTCGATTGAAAAAATACACATAAGTATGTAATAGTTAATATAAGAATATAAATTAATAACTAATAGCTTCATAACTATGGCACTATTTAATCACTTTACTTAATATATATCTTTAATATATAATAATAATAAATAATCTAATAATTGTACTTTATTTTATAATTTTATATCTAAATAATTATAGTGAAAATATGAAAACCGTAATAAATACGTAAAAGTAATTATGATAAGTACTATTATAGTTTTTCAATAAACTAGGATCGAATAATAGATTCCAATCAAATGTGAATAACTTAAGAAACAATATTATTATTAAATTATTCATATTAAATTCACTGACATATTAACGTTTAATAAATGAAAAAAATAAAAATAATTTCATTATACATATTATAAATATTACTTACCTACATAAAAATATACTTAAATTAAAATTTTATTTAACAAACTGAATAAACTAATGTCTAAACTATGTACTTAACAACAAGTAATGGATATAAGAATTCAGGCTTCACCTTCTTGCTCTACAATATGTCCTCAGTGTTAAAACAGACCATAAGACCCGAGGTCCATATCAAGAACGATACTTAATATGGTAAAGGGAAATTCGTTTATACCATCACCATACAAACGGAAGGCCGGGAGATGATGATACAAAGAAAGGAAAAAAGAAAAGAAAACTAAGGGAAAAAGACCTGGTGCTATCACCATGATATGGAAGGTGTAAGGTGTGTGCCACATAGGATTAAAATGTTTTAACGAGTATAACAATGTGAATGAACTGAATTCTGACTAATTAATGTAAAAAAAAATCCATCCATCCATCACGTGATGCGTCACTTGGTCAAAATGCCAGCTTGCACTAGTACTTGGCGCGCCGCGTTGTTTATATGTCGAAATCTATGTGGACCTAGTTGGATGCCGCCGTACCTGAGGAAAAACAGAAAAATATTACTATTTAATATAAACATATTGTCGTTGAATTGGAAGACGGTTGGAGCCAAATTAGGATACATTCTCTATATTGAATTTGAAATGAAATTGAAAGGAGAGTGAAAGCGGGAAGCAAATGGTGGACTAAACAATGTATGCAGAAATACACAACTTACAACTAAAAGTAAAATTAAAATACATAATGGTGTTTTAGTTCCATCACTTAGGTACTTATGGACATGGAAGCGAGACTTGGGTATGGAATAAGAAGCATGACAGTAAGACAAATGCAGTGGATATGCGGTCTCTATGTAGAATATGTGATATAAAATGTATGGTCCGCATCCGGAACGACGTCATTAAAGAAGAATGCGGAGTGAAAGTGACTAAAATAAAGAAAAGTAGTTTACGCTGGTGAAAGATTAACTAAAAAGGTATATGGCTGAAATTAAAGAAAATACTGGCAGAGGACGACCTGGCTGTACTTTTATCGAGCATATAAAAATATATTGATCGATGGCAATATTAAAAGTACCTACACACAATCGCCGAGCATGTATGAAAGGTATGATGAATATAAAAGAAGCGAAAGAGGTATGTCAGGATCGTAGCAAATGGTCTCTGCCGACCCCTTCTGGGATAAAAGGCGTGATGATAGATAGGTCCGTTTATTGTGGAAGGCTTAATCCAAAAATGGAGCGGAGAAGAGGATGTAAATACAAATAAACTTACCATCTCGAGACCACGACCATGGGTATTCTTCTGATTCAATATCTGTAACAGATGCAGCATCCTGCCCCCAGCGTGCCCTTCACCATCATCGTCGCAGTCTTGCAGGATAGAGGCGCCTCTCTCTATCCTGTATGCGTATATATTATGTGTGGCATTTCCAATTTTCTTGTTTTGTTTTAGCGTTGTCAGAACGGCGCTGGAAATTAAATAAGTTGATTTAAGTTAATATTTCTGCGTCAAATTGACAGGTGGCAAGCCTGTTGCTGCACTTAATGGACCTAGATGTGTCACTTCTTAGACGTAAGTTGTTATCTGAATCTCTTATATGGCCGCAGAAGAAAAGTTTTGAAAAACTTGGAATATAAATAGCACCAGAAACTTTCAAAATAAAAAAAACAGTTCCTATATATGTACGCTTTCCGTTCCCGGCTTCGCCCGTGGATATTTTCGAACAAAATAAAATATAAGCCTTTATTTATTATTCATACGTGAAATAACTTTTAGTATCGGTTCAGTAGTATGAAGTCAAAGGTATGATGAATATAAAAGAAGCAAAAGAGGTATGTCAGGATCGTAACAAATGGCATTCGATATGTCTCTGCCTACCCCTCTTGGGATAAAAGGCGTGATGATAGATAGATGTAATAAAATACAATCATGTATTTATATATCAATAAATAAGACACAGTTCTGGTCGTCTCAAACCATTATCTACGCGGGGCGTGGGGTGGGTAGTCAATGGCTGACCAGCGCGGTGGTAAAAAGTGTCTTATTTGGTAATCAAACTGTACCTACCTTGACCTACCTACATGTCTTTTTGTGCTATGCGGTTGCATCCGCGATAATAGTTACTGCTCCGCCCCTTTGCATCGTAGCGTGATGTTATATTATAGCCTATAAGCTTCCTCAAAAATTGGGCTATTTTATGCAAAAATATTTTTTTTAATCCGACTGACGAAACAAACAAACTATTCAGCTTTATTATTAGTAGGTTAATAGTTAACAAAATGTGACTGTTAGTTCTGCAAATGTAAAATAGGTCAAGAATGTTAATTAATATGTAAAATTGTTAATATGACTTAATTCAATAAAAACTTATTTAAGAGCAAGCTGTTAGCGCAATTAACTCAGATAACTACACTGCAGAAAGAATCGATAAAATAATCAAGGCTAAGATAAGATAGACCAATATTCACGTACCAGAAACATGAGAAAGAACGGTTACACAAAAAATCGGCCTTGCGAAAATACACAAAACGGATATAATGCTCTTCCAATATTATACAAAAACTATTAGAAATAGCAAGTTGTAGTTAATGTTTTCATAAAGTGGGACAAATACGAGAAAATGGTACCTTAGTAAATATATTAAGAGAACTCGAGTCGCAAAATCGGTTGAAAATACGCTCGAAATTGATGACTTTCAGGACTTCATGAAACTAAGGTGTAACTTGATTTTCTTTTTTTTTAATTCAACTGTGTCAAATATATTTATCTTTCGAAAGCTATTTAAATTTCGAAACTAAGACATATAGTTTATCGCGTAATTTAAGAAGTCGTGCAGCATGTAATTTGTAGGCGTCTCCAAAGTTTATTTACCAAATAAGACAAGACTAGAAAAACTTACCTTAGTCTAATTTATTAACTTATTCACTCGAGACATATAATAGTAATAACAACTTACTGTATATCTTCCATAGTATGAACAATGGCTGCATGACCCTGGAATGAACTTTTCCGATCAGCGATCACCTCCCCATGTGTTATTTCTGGACATTTGATGACTATCTGAAAGCAATTGGTGGCAGTATTAGCATAGGCCCTATACTCTGTTCAATGTAAGATAGTATGCGTGACAGTTAGCAAAAATAAGTTTTTTATTTCAATATTGATTCATTTACACATATGAGTCTATTTTGTATTTTTAGGATGCGGTGGTCACACAATAAGAGGAAAAGAAAAAAGGATCCTGGCCATGTACCAATCGGTTTTTTATAATAAAAAATTGTATTGTACATAATCCGAAAAAACACATTTAGAGGCTTTTCCATCTTTGAATAGCTACATAAATACGTGCTTACTATTTACTACTTATCAATTAGAGCTATATATATATATATATATATGCTATGGCTGACTTTTTTGTAGATCATTTTATACTAAACAATTCTTTCCTACATCATTTTGTTATATCTCTGACGATTAGACAGAATATATATGCCATTAAAACCTTGCTGGGGCTAACTTTTTCCCAGACTTGATTCACTTATACGGTTAATGCTCAGCTCCTATACATGATAGCTCCATGTTTAATACTCGTAAACCTTCCCGGTGAATCAACCTGTCTAATATTGAAAACCGCATTAAAATCCGTTCAGTAGTTTTTGCGTGAAAAGGTCACATACAGACAGACAGATGTGGCAGGGGACTAATCATCGGGACTAATATGTAGTAATGATCAGTCATCATACCGCTGAAAGAATGAAGATTGATTAGAAAGGTTGCACTATGGCAGAATTGAAAGAAAATGCTGACAGAGGATGACAGGATCATAGCAAATTGCATTAGAAATGTCTCTGCCTACCCCTCATTGGATAAAGGCGTGATGACAGATAGACAAAGTATACAGTACTGGGTTCAAATCCCAAGTTGATTTGTAGTAAAACTAGATTTAATGGAAACGTGGTGCAAGCCGCCCACGAGACCTTTCAATATCAAAATAACTCAACAGAAATAGCCACGCCTTAGATGGCTTCAAAAAATATCATCATTGACGAAATTAAGATTTGTCTTTTGCTAAGTACCATGGGGCAGGTAAATCTGGGGTCCAGCGGCCCTATTTATGACAGACCACAAGGTATAAAGACCGTAAAGATATGTATTCTAGTTATATTACCTCTGCTTTAGCCACTTTAGCCTTCTTATCTTTTTTAACTTTATTTTTGATGGACTGCAATGTCTCTCTGATTTTCTCCACCCATTGGTAAACCACTGTCTCGCCAGTATTTTCTCTGTAAAAAACAATAATATAATAGGTATTGAACAAGTAAAAAGAAAAGAGGCAATGGTTGAAGAGTGTTGGACCCAAAGAGTAATACAGTATGTGTTTATGTTAAATAGTTTCTGAGTTATGAAGGGGTCAAAAGTGGCTTCAAATGGTTAGTGTAATATTACACACTGTGCTGCTCGCCATTTCTGTTGGACCCAAATCTGATGATCCTGAGTTAACGACATGTGACCTTGCCACCGCCTGATTATTAAGTCCATGAATGCGAGCGACTGGCAGATCATAATATATCGTTTACCGTTCAGAAAGAGCGCAAGGCGGCTGTAATATATTTCAAGCCTCTCGCCTATGTACTCGCCTGCCCTCCAAGTATTTCTGTGCAAATAATTTGTTCCCTTCTAATGTGAAAGTTAAGTATAAATATATTGCGAAAAGGCATCTCAACAATGCAATATTTTTGTTGCTAATAACTGTTGCTGAAGAGTTTGTCACAAACCCCGTCATAAAATAAATAGAGTATAGATTCTACAGGCGACCGACGCTCACGTTCCGTCGTGACATGATGTGGAATCCGGTTTAATCCCGCCCGCGCTGTGATACTTTAGTTGTGATTAATAAGGCATGTGATAGTCGGCGGGATCATCTTAGTTTAAATCTTTAGATTAATCGGTATATTGTATTTTGATACTATAACGGCTATAATACTTGACATTGGCAAATCATCGACTAACATTGGTGGAGCCATATAAAAGAAGAAGAATAGAGTATAGTTGGCGTGGCGAAAGGCTTATTTTTAGGTTGACTCAATGTTATTGAGAAAAAATCTAACTAAGTAGGTGTCGTCGTCCCTGTTTTCCTAGGTTTCTAAAGTTAAAAATCTGATTTTAATAGAGTTAGTGGATATCGATTCATAAATTACCATTAAACTGCAGCTATTTTGAAAAATTATATAGGTGCAAAAAATTGATACGGAATCTTAATGCGAGCTCGACTCGTTCTTGGCCGGTTCGTGTCAAAAACACCGACAGAGAGGCGACACTAGATGAGCCGACACTAGATGAGCTAGACCGCTCGAGGCAAAACGAGACTCTCCTCCACACACTCGTGTTCGGCAACATTTGTTATGTCTCGGCGAGCGTGTGGAGCGTCCTTAATATTTATGAAAACTGGCGTTTTTTGTTTTTTTCAAATTCATTTCCGCAACAATCGAAATATGAACACTGTTACTGGTGTCTCTGGCCATGCCACAAGGTATAAGGGCAATGTGCTTTGATCAATATAAAACAAATAGATGGAGCAACAGAACTTCTCATCACAATGCTCTGCCCATACAAATATTATCTCTTTATTTCGCTATTTTCTTCCTGATTTGCGCATTTGTATGGCAAAGTGCTGAGTGCTTTCTATTTCATTTACTAGAGCACGGCGGTTGCACCTGCGTTAATGATAACTGCTCGGCTCTATGGGTTGTAGCCTATAACCTTCCTTAAGAAATGGGATGTCAAATGCAAAAATATTTTTCAAATCCCGACTGATAGTTCCAAGATTTTAACAAACTCTTCAGCTTTCTTATTTGTATAGTTTGATTCTAGTGTAATAATAATAGTGTGCAAATATAATACTTACAAAGAAACTTGATCCAATGCTAAATGTAAGTTGTGTTTATCTTTTCTTTCCATAGTTGGTGCAGACAGCTCAAACTTCGGAGGCGCATCACTCGGGTAGTCTGGAGGTAAGTTTACATATAGTATGGCCTCAATACCATTTTCAACTACACTTATGCTATATGATTGTAAACTTTCTATTTCACATTTAAAATCTTGGCCGTATATTGAACTTAGGGCTTCAACTTCGTCAAACTGGAAAGAAAAAATAAAAATTATTACTAGCTTTCTGCCGCTGGCTTCGATAATTTATTATTCATTGAGAATTTAAAGTATTGACTTCATTTAATTTAATAATTTTGTTGTTAGGGGCAAGAAGGTTTAGTTAGTAAAAAACCATAAAAACAATGTGGATAAGAAGATGAATTGAGAAGGTAGACTCGTGTTTAATTTATTATTTACTTTTGTATACAATACGCTAACAAAAAATAGGTTCTTAATTACCTTTGCTTAAACATTACAAACAAGAACACTAGTCAACTTGACATTTTTTGACAGTGAAAATCTGTGAATTTCGAAATGTCAAGGAATAATTTTTTTTGTACCATTTATTTTTTGGTAGTATGAACTTCCATGAAAAAGGCAAAGGTAAAAAATAAGGAAATGAACGAATGATATTTTTTTTATAAATTCTTTCCGTTCGAAATAAGCTATACAAACATACTGCCAGTTAAAAAGGCAATCTTTACCAATAAAATTTCCAAAGAAGCAACACGACGTCATAACAAACTATTATGTATATTTTTCTTCACGGGTTACCTTACAGCTCCCGAAACCCAAGTCTTCCTCGTTTAGCCGATGGTATTTGTGAGGCTATATCTAACGAGTAACGAGTGGCTAGTTCTGTTGTCGTGTCGGATTATGTACTATCAACAAAATTCGCGCTAGCTCACCACAAATGCTATTTTTGCATGTACGGCATAGTGTCATACTATAATGAATGTGTGTGTGTGTACGTCAAAGGTGAAGGTGTCATTATTACTTGCCAGGTTTTGTTAAAAATAAAATCATTGGAACGTATGCATAAAATTTCTTTATCACACACAATTATATACACAGAAGAAGAAGTAGAACGAAAATAATAGAAATCGAAATAAAATAATATTAAATAAATAACCTAAAAACAATTAATATTTAGTCGCTGCTCCACCAGCATCAATGACAGCGTCACATCGCCTACGCATAGATTCTACTAGCACTTCGCATAGGTCAGAACCACGAAGCGACACCCATACTTCGTCTAAGCATATATTATTTTATTATATTTTTAATAATATACCTATTTACATTTATATCTTTGATAGATGTAATTTATATAATTAGGTCCTTACATATGAAATTGGCGTTTTGTCGAACTGCCTACTTTGGTTTCAAATATCTGGCGTTTGGTTTGGATATTCAAATACAAATTTATTTCAAATTTAAGCTTATGTTTAGTAATTTATTTGTTTTAGCGTCATTTGATTTTTCTTTGACATCGTTCTGTTCACAAATTGGAAAACTTCGCGTTATTTACGAATACGAGTTCCACCGTGGCACCTGCGGTATAGAAACAGCTCGATGGGGCAGCTACTTCAATAGAAAGCACGGTACGTTTTTGGTTCCAAGATTTTCGTTTCGATGAGGCAGTCCAAACCGCCTTCAAAAATTTTATTGATTCTCGCTCCCACAATTTCTTCAGCAAAGAAATCTATTATTACCTATGAGATGGCAAAAGTGCATAACAATGGTTCATACTTTGATTGATTAAATATATAATGTAATTTTTTTTTCATTTTGTTTTTTCCATATAAAACGCCAATTTCATATGTAATGACCTAATAATAGAGTCATTTTCTAAAATTTCAATATATAATGTTGTTTGACAGAATATTATGTAGTGTAGGTGTGTGTGTGTGTTTGTGTGTCAGCTGCGTGCACAGAACATTTTTGTTAAATGAGCTTGCACGAATTTGGCTGATAGTACATAAGTTTTTAATTAAAAACCCCATTGGTACATGGCCGGGATACGTGATCGAACCTAGTTAATATACTTAATTAAAATTATAAATAACACACACTACACTACTCGCTTGGAGCTCAGATAACAGACTGAAACTTTGCGGCTTTTTGTGAAAAATGTATGATCAAAATCAAACTCATCAAAAACTAATGAAATTATAAGTTTAATACAATTTTTGGTTGCCATAGTGCGTCTTTTGATTAGTTGGTACTTAAGAAGTAACTTAACATCAGTTTCAAGGTAGGCACCTAAGACTATTTGCGCGGGATTCAGCCAACAAACTGAAACTTTTCGTGAAAATGCAAAGAATATACTTATAAAGAACGAACGAATGATTGGAACTATCGGTATGTTTTATTGTTTAATAATACAAGAAAAAAGTAAAGTCACGTAAGTATTATAAAACTGTTAATATTTGTTTTCTTTTTGAGGATTAATTTCGCAATAAGCATAACTTTAAAACCGTAGTTGATTACTTATTAATTACAATGTCATTTTTATTTTCATGTAGCATAATTATTTAATAAGGGAATTAAATTATAAATAGCTATTATGCATAATTATAATTATGAGTCACCGTGGATATGAAATGCGAAATGAAATTGTATTACGTGTATCAAATTAAAGACAACATTATATTTATCAAAATAGCTTTGCATTGAATATTCTACAGGTCAAACAAAACAATATCGCCAGATAACTTAGCAGTCATGTTTTAAATATATGTATATCTATATAAATATATTTTTGTTATGTATATTCATTTCAGCAAAGCTACAAACACATGTTTGTTAATTTTCGGTTGCTATTTTACGAAAAATCTATTGTGAGGTTACGTAAATAATGATTTTATTTTCTTTATTTGGGTATATTTTTTCATAATGTAGGTATTTAAATCGCCTTAGGCATGAAATGATAAATTATTACTAAATATATTTAATTATACTAAATAAAAAATAACATGTAAATGGTTAAATAATTATCCAGCTACAAACCTGAGAACAGTTATTATTGTTTAAAAAAAAGAATTCAACTTATTTCAAACAAAGGAACTTTACCGGTTAATACAATACAATGCGGTATATTATTACAAACGAACACATGCGTATTTACAATTTTAAATACTTTAAGGTGTCTTTAATAGTTAATATAATAGACAAGCTGCTTACCTGTTTCTTAAAATTTGCCATTATATCTCCTTGTTATTATATCTCGCGACAACAACGTACTACTCTCCGGGAGCGCGGGAAACAAACTGAATTATATTTCTGAAAGAAATATGTACAGACAGACTGATAATGAACGAATGAAATGAATGAACTAAGAGCTTATTTTATTATTTCTTACCGTGCGGAAAAGGCAAAGGCTGCCAACAGTAAGTTGCCATAGAGTCAACAAACACTATTGTCAATGTTTATAAATTACCACGTATCCGCTTTTTTATAAATTACTAGCTTCGCCCGTGCAAATAATGTAACAATGTAATTTATCCCGAAGGATTTTCGGGGGAATAGTAGCATATTTATGTCAACTCTCCGGTGTTAAATCTACTTCTGTGCAAAATAACACGGGGGAGGAGGGGGTCTTTTTTAATACTTACCCAGAAAATATTTGTTATTTATCTATTCATAGTAAAACACTTTACCTATTTGTAGAGTAGAAATTAAGATTACAACTTGTAATGTATCTACAATAATCTACATGTTAAAATTGTAGGATAAAAAAAATTACCATGAATATAACTTAAGTAACCTTTGTCAGCAATACATATTAAAAAAAATTCGAAACTTTAGAAAATTAACTAGCTGATCGAATGATAATTTAATGCATTGCGTTTGGGTAAGTATTATAACATAGAACGGTAAATGGTAGGTAGGTATACCTACAAAAATATATCCTGTCTGTTAAATAAGCAAATGTTAGCAATTATTATCAAAGGAGAAGGATAAGGTCACAAAACTAGCACACAATTATGAAATTACGATTTTTTTTAAACCAGCCCCGCGAGCATGAGCGTGTAGAGAAAATCTACGGGGATTAGACAAATGTTAGTGTCAGTTCGTCTATTTGTGACATTTGTCACGTGATCCCTAGAGATTTTGTCTTTAGTCAAACTGAAGCAATGAAGATCTGTAGATTTTTTTATTTTAGAGGGCAGACATAGTTTTAAACGAAACTTCTTGGTGGTTAGGTATTGATTGTGTTCGCGACAGGGCGTCTTACGTGTACACAACAAATACCTAGACAACAGTGTACCTACGTTATACTGAAATAATGATCGTCTGTAATAGTGAATAGTTTAAATTAATAAATGTACGTGTATTGATAATTTGATAATGATGTCATTAGGATAGAAGTCGGCATTCCATAATGTTTTAAATTGTAAAGTTAGGAGAACAGAATTCTAAAGATTTTTTTTTCATTTGGACGGAAGCAATAACAGACATTGATTAAATAGTTACAATAGAAAGAACCCAGATAACAATAACTATTGAATTGAAAATACTTTTGTAGAATAGTCTATTCACTAATAAAATTAAACAATATCTAGGTATCTTTTTTAGAAATATTCGTTAATGAGTAAGTAACAAAGCAAGAAGGTCTTCATAGAAATGCCAGATGTAGATTCCGGGAAGCACGAGAACGAATTCACGTGGAAAGCTATTTCGCGGGTCACATATAGTCTGGGGCTTTAGGGTAATTCTATGTATGTACAGTTTTTCCCAGCTTTCGAATATAGCTTAGTCATGTAGTTCGACTTTGTTTAGATTCCCGCATAGTTCGATATCAATCGACCTAGGTTCATAATATATACCTCCTCCCACACGGTTTGCATAGTATGTCACAATAGCATAATAAGTATAGAATCGTGAAAACACTCATAGGGACGCTGACCTCACACCGATACTACTTCAACAGACAGTAGGTCCATTTAGCAGACCAGGTATAATAGGCATTATATAAATTATTACAAATATTAATTATTCACAAAACGAGATAACTTCAGCAATATCACTTCAACGTAGTTTTTATGTCATTAAAAAATTTAAAGAAAGAAAAAAAAAGAAATTATATATCTTCTATCTATCATCACGCCTTTCATCCCAAGAGGGGTAGGCAGAGACAATCGAATGCCATTTGTTACGATCCTGACATTTCTCTTTTGCTTCTTTTATATTCATTATACCTTTCATACATGCTCAGCGATTGTGTGTACTTTTAATATTTCCATCGATCAACATATTTTTTATATGTTCAATAAAAGTAGGTACATCTAGGTCGTCCTCTGCCAGCATATCCTTTCACTTCGGCCATATAAACCTTTTTAGTCAATCTTTCATCCTTCATTTTTTCAACGTGTCCAAACCAGCGTAAACTACTTTTCGTCATTTTAGTCACAACATCATCTTTTACACCGCATTCTTCTCTAATGTCATCGTTCCGGATGCGGTCAATACGTTTTATATCACACATTCTAGGTAAAGACCGCATTTCCACTGCATTTATTTTACTTTCATGCTTCTTATTCCATACCCAAGTCTCGCTTCCATAAGTAAGTGATGGAACTATAACTGCATTATGTATGTTCATTTGACTTTTAGTTGTAAGTTGTTTATTTCTGCATACATTGTTTAGTCCACTAAATACCTTGCTTCCCGCTTTCACTCTCCTTTCAATTTCCTTGTCTATCTTTCCACTTCTTGTAAACATACTACCTATACCTAAATAAACATATTCATTGACTTGCTCTAATTTACATCCTTTCACACAAATGTTACACTCCGTCCTTAAAGAAATTAAATTAAAGAAATTAAATTGCACTTCAATTTGTAAAGAAATGAGAAAGTAGGTATAATTACCAAGGAATATACCACTCCATATCGAGATATTATTGTATAAATTCTGGTCTAATGGCACACGCATCAGCTAGTAGGTGACATATCATAGGTTCGAATTCTCGAAAAGTGTGAAATGTTTATTGTTGTTTATTTTCGTACCTATTCTAAAAGAACTCAAGTTTTTAAATATTAGATCAATTTATATTTTAAAATACAAAAGTAAAAGGCAAGCCGATAGGTGTTAATAATTCAGTGTTTATATTAATTAATAATCAGTAAGTATTCATCATACATTAGTGCTACGCATATCTGTCCCAATGTCTCCTCAACGCAATGACTTCCAAGTAAATTTCACAAGATCAGAAAAAACTGATCTTCATTTTAGAAGAGTCCCAATTTTATTCCATCGTCTATCCAACAGTTTCACTATATATAATAGGGACGCCAGAGTCTTCAGAGTCGTGGTCTTTTCCATCATAACGAAATTTGCCTTAAAATTACTAGAAAAATATGAACATTGACGTAAAAAAAGTCTTGACAATGAGCTCGATCGGGAACATGGTTCTTTATTGCTAAATAATTTTTTTTCACCTTTTTTTTCTAAGTATCTCGAAAAGTGTTAAGTTTTAAGAAAAAAGGTTTAAATAAAAGTTGTTCGGACGATGATTAGGTATTAATAGGGATTAGGTATTTAAAAAAAAATAAAAAAATCCTTTCATTGATTAAACAAAGGAAAATGAAAAGAAGGCTCAAAACATTGAAGTATTAAATAACAATACTTCCAGTTCTCGAAATTCAATGAAAATCGAGTATGTTGTAGTCTTTGGTATGCTTAAGAATATGCCGCAAACTATGTCCGATCAAAAAATTTGCAACTGGACCCATTGCAAAATTGTTAATTTAAAATTTTAATTGTTTATAACGTTTGTCCTGCCAAAAATATCGCAATGAAACTTTATGGAATCTGTAAGTAGAGACTATCTTTAATCCCTCCGAATTTCAGATTTTTAACTGAATAAACAAAAAAGTTATTTAACAAAAACCCGTCGCTGTTGGCTATAGTTTGGAACGCCTCAGAAATTCCTAATTCCTAAGAGTGGTTCAGGCGAAACGATCACGTCATGCAAGACAACGACGGCGCTTTGTCCGTTCTTGCTGCAGAAGTGAGAAGGGCATAATGTATCGCTTCTCGGAATAAATGACGTAAGTGGCACATTACAAATAAATAATGTATTAAGAAACGATCACATGCAGGGAAACATCTTCTTATTCAATACTAAAAACTGAATTTACCTACAGATTCGTATAAAATTTAAACGTAAATCCCTTTAGAGTATGGTCGTATGACTAAAAAGGTGTTTTTGAAGAGGTGATTTCAAAAATTTAAGTTATCGTGAAAATTTTCACCAATCATGTTTTCATCCTACACAATACTAGATAAAATCCTCTAGTTTTCGATGCCCAAATTGTATGTTTAGAAATCAACCGAAATTATTCGTTCCTCCCCTTAGAACAATCTCTAAGTCTAGTAAATGTGGGTACAATATGGTAAGGTATGTATTTAATTAAAATGCAAAATCATATCATGTCACATTAATTTAATTTGTATTACTTAACAACTACGAAATTATTCTATATGAAAATTGTTAAAAATTACTAGCTAGAATACATTTATACAGAACATAAAGAAAACTCTTTGAAAAACATAGTTGCAATAAGTACACAAGGTAGGTATATATTATGTATCATATTAAATCAAATCAAAAGATATTTATTTTGTGGGTACACAAGGCACTCTTAAAATCATAGATAGCGGCCGCTAAATCTATGCTTGAAATAGTCTATTAGAAATATAGTTTAAAACTTTTGATTTAGTCGATTAAAAAATACCTTGACAATTTTACAAAGTTTTCAATATACATTGTCGATTGAAAAAATACACATAAGTATGTAATAGTTAATATAAGAATATAAATTAATAACTAATAGCTTCATAACTATGGCACTATTTAATCACTTTACTTAATATATATCTTTAATATATAATAATAATAAATAATCTAATAATTGTACTTTATTTTATAATTTTATATCTAAATAATTATAGTGAAAATATGAAAACCGTAATAAATACGTAAAAGTAATTATGATAAGTACTATTATAGTTTTTCAATAAACTAGGATCGAATAATAGATTCCAATCAAATGTGAATAACTTAAGAAACAATATTATTATTAAATTATTCATATTAAATTCACTGACATATTAACGTTTAATAAATGAAAAAAATAAAAATAATTTCATTATACATATTATAAATATTACTTACCTACATAAAAATATACTTAAATTAAAATTTTATTTAACAAACTGAATAAACTAATGTCTAAACTATGTACTTAACAACAAGTAATGGATATAAGAATTCAGGCTTCACCTTCTTGCTCTACAATATGTCCTCAGTGTTAAAACAGACCATAAGACCCGAGGTCCATATCAAGAACGATACTTAATATGGTAAAGGGAAATTCGTTTATACCATCACCATACAAACGGAAGGCCGGGAGATGATGATACAAAGAAAGGAAAAAAGAAAAGAAAACTAAGGGAAAAAGACCTGGTGCTATCACCATGATATGGAAGGTGTAAGGTGTGTGCCACATAGGATTAAAATGTTTTAACGAGTATAACAATGTGAATGAACTGAATTCTGACTAATTAATGTAAAAAAAAATCCATCCATCCATCACGTGATGCGTCACTTGGTCAAAATTCCAGCTTGCACTAGTACTTGGCGCGCCGCGTTGTTTATATGTCGAAATCTATGTGGACCTAGTTGGATGCCGCCGTACCTGAGGAAAAACAGAAAAATATTACTATTTAATATAAACATATTGTCGTTGAATTGGAAGACGGTTGGAGCCAAATTAGGATACATTCTCTATATTGAATTTGAAATGAAATTGAAAGGAGAGTGAAAGCGGGAAGCAAATGGTGGACTAAACAATGTATGCAGAAATACACAACTTACAACTAAAAGTAAAATTAAAATACATAATGGTGTTTTAGTTCCATCACTTAGGTACTTATGGACATGGAAGCGAGACTTGGGTATGGAATAAGAAGCATGACAGTAAGACAAATGCAGTGGATATGCGGTCTCTATGTAGAATATGTGATATAAAATGTATGGTCCGCATCCGGAACGGCGTCATTAAAGAAGAATGCGGAGTGAAAGTGACTAAAATAAAGAAAAGTAGTTTACGCTGGTGAAAGATTAACTAAAAAGGTATATGGCTGAAATTAAAGAAAATACTGGCAGAGGACGACCTGGCTGTACTTTTATCGAGCATATAAAAATATATTGATCGATGGCAATATTAAAAGTACCTACACACAATCGCCGAGCATGTATGAAAGGTATGATGAATATAAAAGAAGCGAAAGAGGTATGTCAGGATCGTAGCAAATGGTCTCTGCCGACCCCTTCTGGGATAAAAGGCGTGATGATAGATAGGTCCGTTTATTGTGGAAGGCTTAATCCAAAAATGGAGCGGAGAAGAGGATGTAAATACAAATAAACTTACCATCTCGAGACCACGACCATGGTATTCTTCTGATTCAATATCTGTAACAGATGCAGCATCCTGCCCCCAGCGTGCCCTTCACCATCATCGTCGCAGTCTTGCAGGATAGAGGCGCCTCTCTCTATCCTGTATGCGTATATATTAGTAGTGGGTTTTGGAGAGAGCTGGACCAGGTATAGACCTTTTTTCCTAGAAATGTCCTTTTTTTTTATTTTTTGCTCATCAATCGGCAATTTCGGTGTAAGCCAAGAAAAAATTTCTAAAAAAAAAAAAAAAAATTTACACTTTTTAGAATCGCGTTTTTTCAAGCTTTTCAAATATCTAATTAATTTTTTCATAGCTCATCGTTTTACAAAGTTAGAAATTTGTACTCGGTACTATTGTCCGCAATCTTCTTTAGAATTAAAATGGGTTATCTCTAACAAATATTCACAATACAATCCCTTATATTTTATCTATAGACGAGTCGCTATTGTAGTATGTGGACAATGCCAGAGATATCGATAACAGTGTGCACTTTTAAAGAAACAAATGTTCGCTTTATGAATCCTTCAAAACAATACACACATGCACACATCTTCATACAATGCCAGATATACTGGTAACAATGTTCACTTTTTGCAATCCCTTATATTTTTATCTATAGACTAGAGTCGCTATTGTAGTATGCGGACATTGCCAGAGATATCGGTAACAGTGTCCACTTTTAAAGAAACAAATGTTCGCTTTATGAATCCTTCAAAACAATACACACATGCACACATCCTCATACATTGCCAGATATACTGGTAACAATGTCCACTTTAGATAAAATTATAAAAGGCAATGACTAAGGGAAGCCGAAAGAAGTGTCTCACAGTGACTAATGAATGAGAAATTGTTAAGTAAATAGCAATTGCAATAGACCAAAGGAAGTAATAAGATAACTAAAATTCATTAGATAAACCTCGCAACGCTCGGCTCACGTGTGAGTCATGTTCAAAGACCTTTATTTGCTTTGTTGGCTTGTTTTAACATGTTCAAACCATGCCGGATGCCCCCCCACTTATACCGTAGGCTTATATAACAAAATTTTATCGTATTCAATACTCACTTGATTTCGTACGTTCGCGCAGTGTGTGATACTCAACCAGTTAATTTGTTTGTGTTTTATGTTTATAACTTTCGAGTTTTATAACATTAATTGTTGTCATATCAGTGCAAAATGGAGGTGAGTTCTTTATCTTATACTTCATAATATTCGCGTGACATGTACTCTAAATTACTTTTTCATTTCATAATTGTATTCTTTCATACCCTTACGCTACGTCCATTATACAGCAGTAACAACGTCCACCTTTTGTCAGTTATTTATAAAAACCCAAAAATAATGACAGCTTTGTCACATACCATATGAATACTAAACATTTGGATGAAATTATGAGATATTTACATGTCTTATTACGATCAGTAATTTTTAATTAATTTCTTAGTCATTGTATGTTCATTTCAGATTTCAACAAATAACGTTACCCAAGATATAATGTCTCTAACTAGTGATGAAATAAAATCAATAGAGAAATATGTTTTGTTAAGCAGGTATCACCGCTTTATCCACATGTGGTATACAGCCAATAAACTAGATAATTCGCTGATCAACGATTGTGATATAATACCATATTTTACACCATGCCAACAACACTATTTATCTTCGGAGTCTAATGATCAAATAGATGGGGTATTACCGATGCAAGCATATTGCACAATGTGCAACAAGATTTTAAACAATTAAATTAACTTGTTCCAGTTCACTACAACCGACTTGTGTACCAACGATTACACATTAAAGCATTATTATAATGCCGGTCTTAGCGATGAGGAAGAGACTGGCATGTGCAACCCTTCATATGTGAACACGCGAAAACGGAGTAACAATATTGAAGAATTTTTTGATAAACCAAATAAAATTAAAAAACCCAAGATGATGTCTTCCTGTATAACGCGAGCATCCAAAGGTGGTGTCTCATACATTTCCACTAACCTCGATGACGCGCCGAAAGCAAGACAGCTCATAAAAATTGAGGTATATGATATGGAGAAATTAAATAAAATATCACCTACAGATCATTGGAAAAATGTCGACATCCGCTTGAGATATTACGTAAACAGTGAGACAGACAAACATTACCAAAACACACGTGATATCATATATCAAATTACAAAACAGATCGCATCCCAGAATGATTGCAAGAAATGTTTCTTTGAAAACAAATAATAGATATTTTTTTTGCTTTAATATTTTCTAATACCTAAGAAACCCCTAATTTTTTGTGAGATTAAAATATACCTATAAGTAATTTCTTTTCATTTATTTTTAATTTACTTGCTCTTTGTCTCCTATTTTAAGAAAAAGGTTCTCTTAGCAGAAGTGCACATTATCTACGTATCTATGTATTTTGTACTTAACTGTCTTCTATTGGTGTCACCTTGTAATTGCTTTCTATTTTGTTTGCGGCTTATAGGAAATAAGTTTTAAAAGGGTACTTTAAGCTCTTTTACGAGAAAAGTAATTATTACAATGTATTGTCGCTCCATTGTTACTTTAATCTTATCTCTTATTTGTAGCCTTTTGTTGCAAATGTTCTTTTAAAATCGAATATACCTTTAAGTGATATGAAATTTAGACTTTTCGTCATTTACAATTCCAACCTGACTCAACAAACACTCGAGCATCAGAGTCGTAGTACATATTTAAATAATTTTTAAAAGTTTATAAACTCAACATATTCACTAGTAATTATCAAGTGTCAATCAATATAGTCAATATGCAATCAAGTGAACAAGTTTGTGCAAGTGTATATTTTGTGACATCGTTAGAAGAGAGTGATGACTCTCTGTATAGTACAACATTTGATAGATTGTTGTATGAAGTGAGTGAGCAAATAGAGAAGTCCCTACAAATCGTCTCTCAATTTGATAAGGAAATATGTGACATCTGTGAGTGTGTGGAAAAATCATTAGAGTGTCGAATAAATCAAAGTGGGGGTGGGTTGAAACGAAAGAGGGATCAAGTGGACACCACAAGTGATCAACCTGAGGCGAGCACCAGTCACCGCGATATGAACACGGGTCATGAACTCGAGGCGTCAACGTCTACATACATAGAGTGCAGACTGTGTAAGGTACGAGTAAAGAAGCAACATTTTCATAACCATGTTAGATCTAAGTTACATCTAAATAATGTTTTGAATACACAACATAAAATGTCAATGTTATAGACTCTGCTTTTGGATGTAGAATTTTAACCTACAGAATAATATCCCCCCACAGTAAGCCACCCGAGCAATATGAAACACCTGAAATGTTTTTAAATTCAATTCGTGATACTATAATATTTTTATTTAAGGAATGCATTAGTGAACATACGATATTTAAGGTTAATTTTATATTACGTGGGGAATTCATACAGCAGTCAAAAAATATTATGAATATATTCGACTTTCAAACTTCTAACTTTTCAGTATGTTTGGGTGATGACTTAAATATAATTCTTTCATCAATTAAAGATATTATTGTCAATAAAATTAGCGAATTTGAAAAGAAAGACAGCGGATGGTCTTTGAAAAATATTCAAAATATCGATGTAAATATTAACAAGTTTGACCCTCTCCGCGGATCTTCATATATAAGTTTACCAATAGATATACATAATAAAAAGGCCGTTATAAATGTTAAAAATAATGATTGTTTGTGTTTTAAATGGGCGCTATTATCGGGATTATATCCAGTAAATACACATGTTGATAAAATGTCATCATACGTTAAAAATATAAATAAATTATTCTTTCATAAAATTGATTTCCCTGTTAAACTTCATAGCATACCAAAAGTAGAAAAAATGAATAATATTAGTATAAATGTTTTTGGACTAGAATATAGCATAAAAGATAGATGTCACAAAGTAATAGGACCGTTGTACTTTACAAAGTCTCGTAGGAATACTCATATTAATTTATTATATATTACTGAGGGCAAAAGAGGACATTATTGTTTTATAAAAAAATTATCTAAATTAGTAAGTAAACAGTTATCGCTAAAAAATGGTGCAGTGCATATATGTGATGGATGCTTGTTACATTTTCCAACACATGATAGGTTACAAATACATCAAAATAATGATTGTATTCATATAAGGGTGGACTTACCAAATATTAATTCTCTTAAAAGGAATTGGTTTGGTGATTTACGACCGAACAATATATTGACATTTGATAGTTTTGAGAGAAAAATCAGGGTTCCATTTGTTGTGTATGCGGATTTTGAGGCATTTTTAAAACCTATAGATTCATGTGTTAACGATCCAAACAAAGCTTACACAATTAATTCATCGGAACATAGCGTGTACAGTTTTGGTTATTATATTAAATGTTCTTATGACGATAGATTTTCAAAGTATAAAACCTATAGTGGTGATAATTGCGCGAGGGTTTTCATGGAAAGTTTATATGAAGATCTTAAAATAATAAGCAAAAAATTTTTTTTTAAAAAGTCACTTCCCCCTCTTTCTAATGCAGATGAAAATAATTTTAAACGTTCCGACAATTGTTATATATGTAATCGAAACATTTTGGTGGACCGTGAAGATTATAGTATATATCATGATTCTATGTCTAGTCTATGCGGCGGTATAGCACATAATAATTGTATAAATAAATTCCAAGTACCGCGATTTGTACCGATCATATTACATAATTTAAGTAATTATGATGCTCATTTTATTGTTCACGCATTAGATTTTGTCGAGGGTGAAGTCAATATAATTCCTCAAACCAAAGAAAAATATATATCCTTCTCAAAACGTATAAAAATGTATAACAATACAATTGATTTAAGGTTTATAGATAGCTTTAAGTTTTTGTCATGTAGTTTGAATAATCTTGCAAATAATTTAGATGATAATGATTTTTGTGAGCTAAGAAAACTCTTTCCATTACAAGAAGATTTTAATCTCATAAAGCGGAAAGGAGTTTACCCCTATGAGTATATGACATCATTTGAATCTCTCAAATTAAAATCACTCCCAGAACATAGGTATTTTTATAATACAATTACAAGTAGCAACGTCTCAATTGAGGACTTCTCATATGCGCAAGAGGTTTGGAAACATTTTAAATGTCGAAATATGGGTGACTATTCCGATTTATATCTAAAAATAGATGTTTTACTTTTAGCTGATATATTCGAAAACTTTCGGAATGTATGTCTCAGCACATATGAGTTAGATCCAGCTCATTACTATACAGCCCCAGGTTTGAGTTGGGACTCTATGTTAAAATTCACTGGTATTGAGTTAGAACTGCTAACAGACTTTGATAAAATCTCTTTTGTAAAGGCGGGTATTAGGGGCGGAGTAGCACAATGTAGCAACCGATATGCGATTTTTACTAAAGATTTTTATTATGATATAAAGCCTGACTTAGACAAGTACTTTGATACATCAGATTATTCAATTGATAATATTTTTAACTTTCCACTATTAAATAAGAAACAGCTAGGATTTTTTAAAGATGAAAATAGTGGGGAGTTATTATTAGAATTTGTTGGCCTTAGAGCCAAAATGTATGCCTTAAATGTCGAAGGTAAATTTACAGCTAAAGCTAAAGGTGTAAATAAATCCGTAAGCAATAAAATGAATATGGGGGATTATAAAACATGCCTTTTTAATATATTTATATCTAGCTCGTCAAGTTTGTCCAGAGAATTCAAAGTTCCTTGAGGATGCTTATAAAGATGCCACTGCTTTACCGCATGGATATTTAATGATTGACTTGAAACAAAACACCAATGACACATGTCGTTTCAAAACGAATATTTTTTCAAATAATGAACATTGTACTGTATATGTACCAAGAAAGGGATATAAATATAGCAATCAACAGGAAATTGATGTTAGTCATACATAATGAATGGGAGAGTAACTACACATCAGGAATTGTTACGAGCATTGCATACACTGAAACCGAAATATCGCAAAGCAGTACTGAAAGTTTGTAGTGATGAAGAAATAAACTGTATTTGTGAATGTATATACAACGTTTTACATGGTAAAGTTCAACTTAAAGACAAAGAAAAGCAAAAGTTGAGTAAATATAAAAATATATTAAGAAAGCTCATTTCTAAGGGCAATAAAGGTGTGAATAGAAAACGATTAATTATACAAAAAGGTGGGGCTTTTCTACCTATAATTTTGGGGACGGTATTAAGTGGATTCTTAAATTCGATGTTACAAAGCTAATTTTATAAAAATGGAGAATGCTAAAAAAATGTTATTAATTGAGCCTGAATTCATGGATAGACTTAAAAAAGAAAGTACTTCAGAAAATCCCTCATCACGTTTAGATGTGGAAATGCGAACAATTTTACATAGCAAAGTAAATGATCGTGAGAAGTGGGCACTCTATCTACAATCCTTACAACGATATCTACACTTTGCGGAACAAGAAAGACAGCCAATCAAGTTACCAATAATAACTGATGACATTGTTCAGAGACATAAAGAGAGCGGGGATACATTAGAGGCTGCATTTTCAAACACTTCCGCAGAGGGGGAAGACGCGGCAGAGGCTTCACCCGCGGAAACATCTGCGATTCGTAAAAGACAAATAGACTACTTCTCTAAAGATTTTTTATTAAAAATAATTCCGAAAACATATAAAAGGCAAGGTGAATTGCTTGTAAATACACTTCTGGATAATGATGACAAAATCTCATGGGATCGAACTGGCTGTATCAAAATTAACAACGAAACTATACCATCATCGAACATAAAGGACTTAATCGGTGATATTCTTAGACCATTAAAACGAAGTGAACCACATGGGTGGCCAAAATTTTGTGAGGTATTGAAAGAATTAAATCTACCATTATCATGTATAGGCAATCCAAAAAGACTTTCATATATTAATAGACTATATGCGAAAGAATTTAGAAAACCGAGTTCACCTCTTTCTAGTAGACCAAGATCGAACAGTATAGGTAGAAAAATTGATTGGGAAAGATGGACCCCATACTAGAAATTAATAAAATCTACTATGACATCTCACATCCTGCTGGTTATAGTAGCATCGATAAATTAGCAAAGGAAATGAGTGGGAAAATGAACAAAACAGAAGTAAAAAAATGGCTGGAGTCTCAGGAAACATACACTCTACATAAACCAGTTCAAAAAAAATTTGCTAGAAACAAATACGTTTTATCCAATTACAATGAATTGTGGCAAGCTGATTTAAGTGATATGAGAACTTATAGTGAATATAATGATGGATTTAAATATATACTGTGTGTTATTGATGTCTTCAGTAAATATGCCTTTGTGCGACCTATGAAGAAAAAAAATTCTGAAACAGTTAAAGAATGTTTTGAAAGTATATTCTTAGAAGCTAAAGCTACCCCCACTCACATTCAATCAGACAAGGGTACCGAGTTTGTTTCCAAAGATGTTCAAAGATTTTTTAAAAGTAAAAATATTAATTACTATACCACAAATAATCCTGATATTAAAGCAAGCATTGTTGAACGCTTTCAAAGGACTTTAAAAATGAAAATGTGGCGCTATTTTACTCATAAAAATACATATAAATATATAGATATTTTAGAAGATTTAATTTATTCATACAATCATAGCAAGCATTCTAGTATAAAAATGTGTCCATGTGATGTCGATTCTACTAATATTATGTCGGTTTGGCGAAATCTTTATGATAGACAAAATCATCAGCCACTCGTTGGGGGGCACGCGAGACTAAATGTAGGCGATCACGTAAGAATAACTAAGTATAAGCATATTTTTAAAAAGGGGTATGAAAGTAATTGGAGCGACGAAATATTTGTGGTTTCAAACATAATTAAAAGAACACCTTGGGTTGTATACACGCTAAAAGACTTACAGAACGAACCAATAACCGGAACTTTTTATGAAAAAGAGCTACAGAAAATAACCTACGATCCTACACTTGAATATAAAATAGATAAAATAATATGTTCCCGGAACTCTGGCTCCAGAAGGGAAGTGTTAGTGAAGTGGAAAGGTTATCCCAGCAAATTTAATAGTTGGATACCTTTATCAAGTACTATAAAAATATGAGTGAACATAGTTTTTATTTGACTCTTTTGAGTAATGCCTCAATGGATTATTTCCCCAATAATAAAACAAGTACTTTTTGTGTTAAGTTACCTAAAACTATTAAACTAGAGGGAGAGTGGACAGTCGGGCTTGTAGAGTTTCAATATCCATGCACCATGCTAACAGTCCAAGATGGCAATAACAGTGTCTATATTCAAAAACATCCAATTATTGACGGTGAGCAGTCATTAGATATCATGAGCTTCACAAGTCAGATTCTAGCAACCAATTATGACAACATTAATCACATTCTGAGTGCACTAAATGAAAACAATATAGTAATGAATACGCGGAGTTTATATATGACACATTGACAAAAAACATTTCTATTTTACCCAAAAGCGAATCTGTTATATCAGTGAGACTATCGCCAACACTATGCCTACAGCTTGGATTTCCGCCATATAGAAATATTCTCAACAAAGCTGGATTATATCCAGTTAATTTATCGTTAGGTTTACCTTCACAACTGTTTGTATATTGTGATATAGTTGAACCGCAAGTAGTGGGGGATGTTATGACCTCATTATTACGTATTACCCCCCTAGATACCTCTCAATATGTATATGGAACATACAAAACGTGCACATTCACTCCGGCTCACTATTTACCTGTTTTGCGTAGAGAGTTTGACACACTTGAAATAAATATAAACTCGAGTACTGGTCAAAAAATACCATTCGAGTTTGGAACTGCATGTGTTAAGCTTCATTTTAAGCGAGTAAGATGAAAACAAATCAACATAACATTATTTGCCCCTACGAACACTATTATACACATCAAGCTGGTTCGGGGGTGGGGGTTATCTACAAAGGTGCGCTTCATCAACGTGGTCATGGAATCGGAAGTTTCTTGGGGGGTCTATTTAGGTCTGTGCTACCACTTATATCGAGTGGGGCGAAAGCTGTCGGTAAGGAAGCCTTGAATGCGGGTGTTGGGCTTCTCAAGGATATGGCTGCAACGAAACCCATGGAAGAATCAATTAAGAATCGTTTTAAAGAAGTTAGTTCAAATTTAAAACGAAGGGCAGATAATAAAATTGATTCAATTATGTCTGGATCTGGGTATAAAAGCAGAAAGCGAGTCTCGCGAAGGGCCATTCATTCGAAAACATCCAATAGGAACAATACTAAGAAAAATAAAAATAAATTAACCGATATATTCGTAAATTAAACAATGTCATTCTTACATAATCACTCGTGTGAATGTGCTAAATCAGAGCTAGATTTATTTGCTCTTCCATCCACACAAACAAGTATTGAGAGCGGACATTGGATTCATTACAAACCTATTTCATCGTTAAGTGATAATGGTCCAATTGAATTTCAAGTTCCCGGAACGGGGGACGACTACATTGATTTGTCTCACACTTTAGTTCATATCAAAGCTAAGGTTTTAAATGAAGACTCTTCAGTAGTGGCAGCTGGAACGACAGTTGCACCAGTAAATAATTGGCTCCATTCATTGTTTAGTCAACTTGATGTATATTTAAACCAAAAGTTGGTGTCTCCGCCAAATAATACATACGCATATCGATCTTATATAGAAACTTTATTAAACTATGGCCCAGCGGCTAAAGAGTCCCATCTAACCTGTGGGTTGTGGTATGCCGACACGCCTGGGAAAATGGATTCTACAGATGAAAACAATAGTGGTTTTTCTGAAAGACAAAAATTGACTAAAGAGAGTAAAGAGGTCGAAATGATTGGACATCTACATGGTGATATATTCAGCCAGGAAAAGTTTTTAATAAATGGAGTGGAAATCGGAGTCAAGTTAGTGCGCACAAGAGAAAACTTCAATCTTATGAGTTCCAATGCTGACTTAAAATTTAAAGTACAAATAACTGATGCTACTTTACTAATTCGTAGAGCACGGATTAACCCATCGGTATTGCTCGCACATCAAAAAGTTTTAGCAAATACTACTGCTAAATATCCAATTACGCGTGCCGAAGTGAAGGTTCTGACATTACCAGCAGGAGTTCAGGGGAAATCCCTTGATAATATTTTTCTTGGGCAGGTACCTAAGAGATGTATTGTCGGTTTTGTAAATAATGTAGCATTTAATGGTAGCCTTACAAGAAACCCCTTTGATTTTGCTAACTTTGGAATAAACACATTTAGTTTATATATAGACGGTCAGCAGATTCCCTCCAAAGCCCTACAACCAGCATTTGATAAGAATACTTTCACTACAGCATATCACACATTATTCTCGGGGACTGGTATTCATTTCCTTAATGAAGGAAATTCGATTTCAAGAGAATCATTTGCAAAAGGATATTGTTTATTGGCTTTTGATTTAACTCCTGATTTATCAGCCAACTCAACATCACATTGGAACCTAATAAGACATGGTAGCGTTAGATTGGAAGTCCGTTTTGAAAATTGTCTCACACAAACAGTTAACTGTATGGTATATGCTGAATTTGATAATATGATAGAAATAAATAAAAACCGAGATGTAAATGTAGATTATAGCAGTTAAATTATCTGAAGTTATAAAATAACGCACTTTCAAAATAATTGTCATTTATATGTAAGCCGTTGATATAAACATATTGATATATTGTAATGGATACAAGAGAGATTCAGAGTTTTATGAAAAAGATAAAACCAGAGTTTGAATTTAGTGTGTATCCTGCTAATCGGCTACCTATAATTGTGTCAGAACCATGTTACATAATTAGTAATTTGGATCCTGATACGAAACCTGGCTCTCATTGGATTGCGATGTATCTAGGTCATGGTGGTGTGGGGGAGTAATTCGATTCTTATGGGCGTAAGCCTTCTTCATATCATCTAAGTTTCTTAAACAGAAATTCAAAAAGATGGACTTTTAATTCGGATAGAATACAAAATGATTTTACTTCAGTTTGTGGGGAATATTGTCTAGTATATCTTTATTTTAAGTTTAAGGGTAAAACAATGACTGATTTTGTAAGATGTTTTTCTAAAAATACATTATATAATGATTTATTATTAAGAAACATGTTTGTATATGTATTTCTAAAATAAAAAAATGTATACTAAATTGAGTTTTATTTATTAAACAATTAAAAAGGGGCATCGGTGGTCGAGTGGGTAAGACGTTGGCTCGCAACTGAAAAGTCGCTGGGTTCGATTCCTACATCCGACCATGTAACCAATGGGTTTTTTATAATAAAAAATGTATGTCCATTATCCGACAAACCGTACAAAAAGGCTTTTCCATCTATATACATCAACAGAGCTGGCCACTCGTTAGGTATAGCCTCAAAAATCATTGGCTAAATGAGAAAGACTTTGTCTACCACTGGATAAAAAAAACACACACACAAAATAATGTTGTAATATTTATTAAAAAACAGTATTGTTCATACAAATATAATAGTTCTCAACACTATTATCAACCGTTCTGTTGAATTTAAAAAAGGACGACAACAATAGAAGACAGTTAAGTACAAAATACATAGATACGTAGATAATGTGCACTTCTGCTAAGAGAACCTTTTTCTTAAAATAGGAGACAAAGAGCAAGTAAATTAAAAATAAATGAAAAGAAATTACTTATAGGTATATTTTAATCTCACAAAAAATTAGGGGTTTCTTAGGTATTAGAAAATATTAAAGCAAAAAAATTATCTATTATTTGTTTTCAAAGAAACATTTCTTGCAATCATTCTGGGATGCGATCTGTTTTGTAATTTGATATATGATATCACGTGTGTTTTGGTAATGTTTGTCTGTCTCACTGTTTACGTAATATCTCAAGCGGATGTCGACATTTTTCCAATGATCTGTAGGTGATATTTTATTTAATTTCTCCATATCATATACCTCAATTTTTATGAGCTGTCTTGCTTTCGGCGCGTCATCGAGGTTAGTGGAAATGTATGAGACACCACCTTTGGATGCTCGCGTTATACAGGAAGACATCATCTTGGGTTTTTTAATTTTATTTGGTTTATCAAAAAATTCTTCAATATTGTTACTCCGTTTTCGCGTGTTCACATATGAAGGGTTGCACATGCCAGTCTCTTCCTCATCGCTAAGACCGGCATTATAATAATGCTTTAATGTGTAATCGTTGGTACACAAGTCGGTTGTAGTGAACTGGAACAAGTTAATTTAATTGTTTAAAATCTTGTTGCACATTGTGCAATATGCTTGCATCGGTAATACCCCATCTATTTGATCATTAGACTCCGAAGATAAATAGTGTTGTTGGCATGGTGTAAAATATGGTATTATATCACAATCGTTGATCAGCGAATTATCTAGTTTATTGGCTGTATACCACATGTGGATAAAGCGGTGATACCTGCTTAACAAAACATATTTCTCTATTGATTTTATTTCATCACTAGTTAGAGACATTATATCTTGGGTAACGTTATTTGTTGAAATCTGAAATGAACATACAATGACTAAGAAATTAATTAAAAATTACTGATCGTAATAAGACATGTAAATATCTCATAATTTCATCCAAATGTTTAGTATTCATATGGTATGTGACAAAGCTGTCATTATTTTTGGGTTTTTATAAATAACTGACAAAAGGTGGACGTTGTTACTGCTGTATAATGGACGTAGCGTAAGGGTATGAAAGAATACAATTATGAAATGAAAAAGTAATTTAGAGTACATGTCACGCGAATATTATGAAGTATAAGATAAAGAACTCACCTCCATTTTGCACTGATATGACAACAATTAATGTTATAAAACTCGAAAGTTATAAACATAAAACACAAACAAATTAACTGGTTGAGTATCACACACTGCGCGAACGTACGAAATCAAGTGAGTATTGAATACGATAAAATTTTGTTATATAAGCCTACGGTATAAGTGGGGGGGCATCCGGCATGGTTTGAACATGTTAAAACAAGCCAACAAAGCAAATAAAGGTCTTTGAACATGACTCACACGTGAGCCGAGCGTTGCGAGGTTTATCTAATGAATTTTAGTTATCTTATTACTTCCTTTGGTCTATTGCAATTGCTATTTACTTAACAATTTCTCATTCATTAGTCACTGTGAGACACTTCTTTCGGCTTCCCTTAGTCATTGCCTTTTATAATTTTATCTAAAGTGGACATTGTTACCAGTATATCTGGCAATGTATGAGGATGTGTGCATGTGTGTATTGTTTTGAAGGATTCATAAAGCGAACATTTGTTTCTTTAAAAGTGGACACTGTTACCGATATCTCTGGCAATGTCCGCATACTACAATAGCGACTCTAGTCTATAGATAAAAATATAAGGGATTGCAAAAAGTGAACATTGTTACCAGTATATCTGGCATTGTATGAAGATGTGTGCATGTGTGTATTGTTTTGAAGGATTCATAAAGCGAACATTTGTTTCTTTAAAAGTGCACACTGTTATCGATATCTCTGGCATTGTCCACATACTACAATAGCGACTCGTCTATAGATAAAATATAAGGGATTGTATTGTGAATATTTGTTAGAGATAACCCATTTTAATTCTAAAGAAGATTGCGGACAATAGTACCGAGTACAAATTTCTAACTTTGTAAAACGATGAGCTATGAAAAAATTAATTAGATATTTGAAAAGCTTGAAAAAACGCGATTCTAAAAAGTGTAAATTTTTTTTTTTTTTTTTAGAAATTTTTTCTTGGCTTACACCGAAATTGCCGATTGATGAGCAAAAAATAAAAAAAAAGGACATTTCTAGGAAAAAAGGTCTATACCTGGTCCAGCTCTCTCCAAAACCCACTACTTATATTATGTGTGGCATTTCCAATTTTCTTGTTTTGTTTTAGCGTTGTCAGAACGGCGCTGGAAATTAAATAAGTTGATTTAAGTTAATATTTCTGCGTCAAATTGACAGGTGGCAAGCCTGTTGCTGCACTTAATGGACCTAGATGTGTCACGACGTAAGTTGTTATCTGAATCTCTTATATGGCCGCAGAAGAAAAGTTTTGAAAAATTTGGAATATAAATAGCACCAGAAACTTTCAAAATAAAAAAAACAGTTCCTATATATGTACGCTTTCCGTTCCCGGCTTCGCCCGTGGATATTTTCGAACAAAATAAAATATAAGCCTTTATTTATTATTCATACGTGAAATAACTTTTAGTATCGGTTCAGTAGTATGAAGTCAAAGATATGATGAATATAAAAGAAGCAAAAGAGGTATGTCAGGATCGTAACAAATGGCATTCGATATGTCTCTGCCTACCCCTCTTGGGATAAAAGGCGTGATGATAGATAGATGTAATAAAATACAATCATGTATTTATATATCAATAAATAAGACACAGTTCTGGTCGTCTCAAACCATTATCTACGCGGGGCGTGGGGTGGGTAGTCAATGGCTGACCAGCGCGGTGGTAAAAAGTGTCTTATTTGGTAATCAAACTGTACCTACCTTGACCTACCTACATGTCTTTTTGTGCTATGCGGTTGCATCCGCGATAATAGTTACTGCTCCGCCCCTTTGCGTCGTAGCGTGATGTTATATTATAGCCTATAAGCTTCCTCAAAAATTGGGCTATTTTATGCAAAAATATTTTTTTTAATCCGACTGACGAAACAAACAAACTATTCAGCTTTATTATTAGTAGGTTAATAGTTAACAAAATGTGACTGTTAGTTCTGCAAATGTAAAATAGGTCAAGAATGTTAATTAATATGTAAAATTGTTAATATGACTTAATTCAATAAAAACTTATTTAAGAGCAAGCTGTTAGCGCAATTAACTCAGATAACTACACTGCAGAAAGAATCGATAAAATAATCAAGGCTAAGATAAGATAGACCAATATTCACGTACCAGAAACATGAGAAAGAACGGTTACACAAAAAATCGGCCTTGCGAAAATACACAAAACGGATATAATGCTCTTCCAATATTATACAAAAACTATTAGAAATAGCAAGTTGTAGTTAATGTTTTCATAAAGTGGGACAAATACGAGAAAATGGTACCTTAGTAAATATATTAAGAGAACTCGAGTCGCAAAATCGGTTGAAAATACGCTCGAAATTGATGACTTTCAGGACTTCATGAAACTAAGGTGTAACTTGATTTTCTTTTTTTTTAATTCAACTGTGTCAAATATATTTATCTTTCGAAAGCTATTTAAATTTCGAAACTAAGACATATAGTTTATCGCGTAATTTAAGAAGTCGTGCAGCATGTAATTTGTAGGCGTCTCCAAAGTTTATTTACCAAATAAGACAAGACTAGAAAAACTTACCTTAGTCTAATTTATTAACTTATTCACTCGAGACATATAATAGTAATAACAACTTACTGTATATCTTCCATAGTATGAACAATGGCTGCATGACCCTGGAATGAACTTTTCCGATCAGCGATCACCTCCCCATGTGTTATTTCTGGACATTTGATGACTATCTGAAAGCAATTGGTGGCAGTATTAGCATAGGCCCTATACTCTGTTCAATGTAAGATAGTATGCGTGACAGTTAGCAAAAATAAGTTTTTTATTTCAATATTGATTCATTTACACATATGAGTCTATTTTGTATTTTTAGGATGCGGTGGTCACACAATAAGAGGAAAAGAAAAAAGGATCCTGGCCATGTACCAATCGGTTTTTTTGTAATAAAAAATTGTATTGTACATAATCCGAAAAAACACATTTAGAGGCTTTTCCATCTTTGAATAGCTACATAAATACGTGCTTACTATTTACTACTTATCAATTAGAGCTATATATATATATATATATATGCTATGGCTGACTTTTTTGTAGATCATTTTATACTAAACAATTCTTTCCTACATCATTTTGTTATATCTCTGACGATTAGACAGAATATATATGCCATTAAAACCTTGCTGGGGCTAACTTTTTCCCAGACTTGATTCACTTATACGGTTAATGCTCAGCTCCTATACATGATAGCTCCATGTTTAATACTCGTAAACCTTCCCGGTGAATCAACCTGTCTAATATTGAAAACCGCATTAAAATCCGTTCAGTAGTTTTTGCGTGAAAAGGTCACATACAGACAGACAGATGTGGCAGGGGACTAATCATCGGGACTAATATGTAGTAATGATCAGTCATCATACCGCTGAAAGAATGAAGATTGATTAGAAAGGTTGCACTATGGCAGAATTGAAAGAAAATGCTGACAGAGGATGACAGGATCATAGCAAATTGCATTAGAAATGTCTCTGCCTACCCCTCATTGGATAAAGGCGTGATGACAGATAGACAAAGTATACAGTACTGGGTTCAAATCCCAAGTTGATTTGTAGTAAAACTAGATTTAATGGAAACGTGGTGCAAGCCGCCCACGAGACCTTTCAATCTCAAAATAACTCAACAGAAATAGCCACGCCTTAGATGGCTTCAAAAAATATCATCATTGACGAAATTAAGATTTGTCTTTTGCTAAGTACCATGGGGCAGGTAAATCTGGGGTCCAGCGGCCCTATTTATGACAGACCACAAGGTATAAAGACCGTAAAGATATGTATTCTAGTTATATTACCTCTGCTTTAGCCACTTTAGCCTTCTTATCTTTTTTAACTTTATTTTTGATGGACTGCAATGTCTCTCTGATTTTCTCCACCCATTGGTAAACCACTGTCTCGCCAGTATTTTCTCTGTAAAAAACAATAATATAATAGGTATTGAACAAGTAAAAAGAAAAGAGGCAATGGTTGAAGAGTGTTGGACCCAAAGAGTAATACAGTATGTGTTTATGTTAAATAGTTTCTGAGTTATGAAGGGGTCAAAAGTGGCTTCAAATGGTTAGTGTAATATTACACACTGTGCTGCTCGCCATTTCTGTTGGACCCAAATCTGATGATCCTGAGTTAACGACATGTGACCTTGCCACCGCCTGATTATTAAGTCCATGAATGCGAGCGACTGGCAGATCATAATATATCGTTTACCGTTCAGAAAGAGCGCAAGGCGGCTGTAATATATTTCAAGCCTCTCGCCTATGTACTCGCCTGCCCTCCAAGTATTTCTGTGCAAATAATTTGTTCCCTTCTAATGTGAAAGTTAAGTATAAATATATTGCGAAAAGGCATCTCAACAATGCAATATTTTTGTTGCTAATAACTGTTGCTGAAGAGTTTGTCACAAACCCCGTCATAAAATAAATAGAGTATAGATTCTACAGGCGACCGACGCTCACGTTCCGTCGTGACATGATGTGGAATCCGGTTTAATCCCGCCCGCGCTGTGATACTTTAGTTGTGATTAATAAGGCATGTGATAGTCGGCGGGATCATCTTAGTTTAAATCTTTAGATTAATCGGTATATTGTATTTTGATACTATAACGGCTATAATACTTGACATTGGCAAATCATCGACTAACATTGGTGGAGCCATATAAAAGAAGAAGAATAGAGTATAGTTGGCGTGGCGAAAGGCTTATTTTTAGGTTGACTCAATGTTATTGAGAAAAAATCTAACTAAGTAGGTGTCGTCGTCCCTGTTTTCCTAGGTTTCTAAAGTTAAAATTCTGATTTTAATAGAGTTAGTGGATATCGATTCATAAATTACCATTAAACTGCAGCTATTTTGAAAAATTATATAGGTGCAAAAAATTGATACGGAATCTTAATGCGAGCTCGACTCGTTCTTGGCCGGTTCGTGTCAAAAACACCGACAGAGAGGCGACACTAGATGAGCCGACACTAGATGAGCTAGACCGCTCGAGGCAAAACGAGACTCCTCCACACACTCGTGTTCGGCAACATTTGTTATGTCTCGGCGAGCGTGTGGAGCGTCCTTAATATTTATGAAAACTGGCGTTTTTTGTTTTTTTCAAATTCATTTCCGCAACAATCGAAATATGAACACTGTTACTGGTGTCTCTGGCCATGCCACAAGGTATAAGGGCAATGTGCTTTGATCAATATAAAACAAATAGATGGAGCAACAGAACTTCTCAGCAGCGTGTCACATATCACAATGCTCTGCCCATACAAATATTATCTCTTTATTTCGCTATTTTCTTCCTGATTTGCGCATTTGTATGGCAAAGTGCTGAGTGCATTCTATTTCATTTACTAGAGCACGGCGGTTGCACCTGCGTTAATGATAACTGCTCGGCTCTATGGGTTGTAGCCTATAACCTTCCTTAAGAAATGGGATGTCAAATGCAAAAATATTTTTCAAATCCCGACTGATAGTTCCAAGATTTTAACAAACTCTTCAGCTTTCTTATTTGTATAGTTTGATTGAAGTGTAATAATAATAGTGTGCAAATATAATACTTACAAAGAAACTTGATCCAATGCTAAATGTAAGTTGTGTTTATCTTTTCTTTCCATAGTTGGTGCAGACAGCTCAAACTTCGGAGGCGCATCACTCGGGTAGTCTGGAGGTAAGTTTACATATAGTATGGCCTCAATACCATTTTCAACTACACTTATGCTATATGATTGTAAACTTTCTATTTCACATTTAAAATCTTGGCCGTATATCGAACTTAGGGCTTCAACTTCGTCAAACTGGAAAGAAAAAATAAAAATTATTACTAGCTTTCTGCCGCTGGCTTCGATAATTTATTATTCATTGAGAATTTAAAGTATTGACTTCATTTAATTTAATAATTTTGTTGTTAGGGGCAAGAAGGTTTAGTTAGTAAAAAACCATAAAAACAATGTGGATAAGAAGATGAATTGAGAAGGTAGACTCGTGTTTAATTTATTATTTACTTTTGTATACAATACGCTAACAAAAAATAGGTTCTTAATTACCTTTGCTTAAACATTACAAACAAGAACACTAGTCAACTTGACATTTTTTGACAGTGAAAATCTGTGAATTTCGAAATGTCAAGGAATAATTTTTTTTGTACCATTTATTTTTTGGTAGTATGAACTTCCATGAAAAAGGCAAAGGTAAAAAATAAGGAAATGAACGAATGATATTTTTTTTATAAATTCTTTCCGTTCGAAATAAGCTATACAAACATACTGCCAGTTAAAAAGGCAATCTTTACCAATAAAATTTCCAAAGAAGCAACACGACGTCATAACAAACTATTATGTATATTTTTCTTCACGGGTTACCTTACAGCTCCCGAAACCCAAGTCTTCCTCGTTTAGCCGATGGTATTTGTGAGGCTATATCTAACGAGTAACGAGTGGCTAGTTCTGTTGTCGTGTCGGATTATGTACTATCAACAAAATTCGCGCTAGCTCACCACAAATGCTATTTTTGCATGTACGGCATAGTGTCATACTATAATGAATGTGTGTGTGTGTACGTCAAAGGTGAAGGTGTCATTATTACTTGCCAGGTTTTGTTAAAAATAAAATCATTGGAACGTATGCATAAAATTTCTTTATCACACACAATTATATACACAGAAGAAGAAGTAGAACGAAAATAATAGAAATCGAAATAAAATAATATTAAATAAATAACCTAAAAACAATTAATATTTAGTCGCTGCTCCACCAGCATCAATGACAGCGTCACATCGCCTACGCATAGATGCTACTAGCACTTCGCATAGGTCAGAACCACGAAGCGACACCCATACTTCGTCTAAGCATATATTATTTTATTATATTTTTAATAATATACCTATTTACATTTATATCTTTGATAGATGTAATTTATATAATTAGGTCCTTACATATGAAATTGGCGTTTTGTCGAACTGCCTACTTTGGTTTCAAATATCTGGCGTTTGGTTTGGATATTCAAATACAAATTTATTTCAAATTTAAGCTTATGTTTAGTAATTTATTTGTTTTAGCGTCATTTGATTTTTCTTTGACATCGTTCTGTTCACAAATTGGAAAACTTAAAATATCGCGTTATTTACGAATACGAGTTCCACCGTGGCACCTGCGGTATAGAAACAGCTCGATGGGGCAGCTACTTCAATAGAAAGCACGGTACGTTTTTGGTTCCAAGATTTTCGTTTCGATGAGGCAGTCCAAACCGCCTTCAAAAATTTTATTGATTCTCGCTCCCACAATTTCTTCAGCAAAGAAATCTATTATTACCTATGAGATGGCAAAAGTGCATAGATAACAATGGTTCATACTTTGATTGATTAAATATATAATGTAATTTTTTTTTCATTTTGTTTTTTCCATATAAAACGCCAATTTCATATGTAATGACCTAATAATAGAGTCATTTTCTAAAATTTCAATATATAATGTTGTTTGACAGAATATTATGTAGTGTAGGTGTGTGTGTGTGTTTGTGTGTCAGCTGCGTGCACAGAACATTTTTGTTAAATGAGCTTGCACGAATTTGGCTGATAGTACATAAGTTTTTAATTAAAAACCCCATTGGTACATGGCCGGGATACGTGATCGAACCTAGTTAATATACTTAATTAAAATTATAAATAACACACACTACACTACTCGCTTGGAGCTCAGATAACAGACTGAAACTTTGCGGCTTTTTGTGAAAAATGTATGATCAAAATCAAACTCATCAAAAACTAATGAAATTATAAGTTTAATACAATTTTTGGTTGCCATAGTGCGTCTTTTGATTAGTTGGTACTTAAGAAGTAACTTAACATCAGTTTCAAGGTAGGCACCTAAGACTATTTGCGCGGGATTCAGCCAACAAACTGAAACTTTTCGTGAAAATGCAAAGAATATACTTATAAAGAACGAACGAATGATTGGAACTATCGGTATGTTTTATTGTTTAATAATACAAGAAAAAAGTAAAGTCACGTAAGTATTATAAAACTGTTAATATTTGTTTTCTTTTTGAGGATTAATTTCGCAATAAGCATAACTTTAAAACCGTAGTTGATTACTTATTAATTACAATGTCATTTTTATTTTCATGTAGCATAATTATTTAATAAGGGAATTAAATTATAAATAGCTATTATGCATAATTATAATTATGAGTCACCGTGGATATGAAATGCGAAATGAAATTGTATTACGTGTATCAAATTAAAGACAACATTATATTTATCAAAATAGCTTTGCATTGAATATTCTACAGGTCAAACAAAACAATATCGCCAGATAACTTAGCAGTCATGTTTTAAATATATGTATATCTATATAAATATATTTTTGTTATGTATATTCATTTCAGCAAAGCTACAAACACATGTTTGTTAATTTTCGGTTGCTATTTTACGAAAAATCTATTGTGAGGTTACGTAAATAATGATTTTATTTTCTTTATTTGGGTATATTTTTTCATAATGTAGGTATTTAAATCGCCTTAGGCATGAAATGATAAATTATTACTAAATATATTTAATTATACTAAATAAAAAATAACATGTAAATGGTTAAATAATTATCCAGCTACAAACCTGAGAACAGTTATTATTGTTTAAAAAAAAGAATTCAACTTATTTCAAACAAAGGAACTTTACCGGTTAATACAATACAATGCGGTATATTATTACAAACGAACACATGCGTATTTACAATTTTAAATACTTTAAGGTGTCTTTAATAGTTAATATAATAGACAAGCTGCTTACCTGTTTCTTAAAATTTGCCATTATATCTCCTTGTTATTATATCTCGCGACAACAACGTACTACTCTCCGGGAGCGCGGGAAACAAACTGAATTATATTTCTGAAAGAAATATGTACAGACAGACTGATAATGAACGAATGAAATGAATGAACTAAGAGCTTATTTTATTATTTCTTACCGTGCGGAAAAGGCAAAGGCTGCCAACAGTAAGTTGCCATAGAGTCAACAAACACTATTGTCAATGTTTATAAATTACCACGTATCCGCTTTTTTATAAATTACTAGCTTCGCCCGTGCAAATAATGTAACAATGTAATTTATCCCGAAGGATTTTCGGGGGAATAGTAGCATATTTATGTCAACTCTCCGGTGTTAAATCTACTTCTGTGCAAAATAACACGGGGGAGGAGGGGGTCTTTTTTAATACTTACCCAGAAAATATTTGTTATTTATCTATTCATAGTAAAACACTTTACCTATTTGTAGAGTAGAAATTAAGATTACAACTTGTAATGTATCTACAATAATCTACATGTTAAAATTGTAGGATAAAAAAAATTACCATGAATATAACTTAAGTAACCTTTGTCAGCAATACATATTAAAAAAAATTCGAAACTTTAGAAAATTAACTAGCTGATCGAATGATAATTTAATGCATTGCGTTTGGGTAAGTATTATAACATAGAACGGTAAATGGTAGGTAGGTATACCTACAAAAATATATCCTGTCTGTTAAATAAGCAAATGTTAGCAATTATTATCAAAGGAGAAGGATAAGGTCACAAAACTAGCACACAATTATGAAATTACGATTTTTTTTAAACCAGCCCCGCGAGCATGAGCGTGTAGAGAAAATCTACGGGGATTAGACAAATGTTAGTGTCAGTTCGTCTATTTGTGACATTTGTCACGTGATCCCTAGAGATTTTGTCTTTAGTCAAACTGAAGCAATGAAGATCTGTAGATTTTTTTATTTTAGAGGGCAGACATAGTTTTAAACGAAACTTCTTGGTGGTTAGGTATTGATTGTGTTCGCGACAGGGCGTCTTACGTGTACACAACAAATACCTAGACAACAGTGTACCTACGTTATACTGAAATAATGATCGTCTGTAATAGTGAATAGTTTAAATTAATAAATGTACGTGTATTGATAATTTGATAATGATGTCATTAGGATAGAAGTCGGCATTCCATAATGTTTTAAATTGTAAAGTTAGGAGAACAGAATTCTAAAGATTTTTTTTTCATTTGGACGGAAGCAATAACAGACATTGATTAAATAGTTACAATAGAAAGAACCCAGATAACAATAACTATTGAATTGAAAATACTTTTGTAGAATAGTCTATTCACTAATAAAATTAAACAATATCTAGGTATCTTTTTTAGAAATATTCGTTAATGAGTAAGTAACAAATGTAGATTCCGGGAAGCACGAGAACGAATTCACGTGGAAAGCTATTTCGCGGGTCACATATAGTCTGGGGCTTTAGGGTAATTCTATGTATGTACAGTTTTTCCCAGCTTTCGAATATAGCTTAGTCATGTAGTTCGACTTTGTTTAGATTCCCGCATAGTTCGATATCAATCGACCTAGGTTCATAATATATACCTCCTCCCACACGGTTTGCATAGTATGTCACAAAAGCATAATAAGTATAGAATCGTGAAAACACTCATAGGGACGCTGACCTCACACCGATACTACTTCAACAGACAGTAGGTCCATTTAGCAGACCAGGTATAATAGGCATTATATAAATTATTACAAATATTAATTATTCACAAAACGAGATAACTTCAGCAATATCACTTCAACGTAGTTTTTATGTCATTAAAAAATTTAAAGAAAGAAAAAAAAGAAATTATATATCTTCTATCTATCATCACGCCTTTCATCCCAAGAGGGGTAGGCAGAGACAATCGAATGCCATTTGTTACGATCCTGACATTTCTCTTTTGCTTCTTTTATATTCATTATACCTTTCATACATGCTCAGCGATTGTGTGTACTTTTAATATTTCCATCGATCAACATATTTTTTATATGTTCAATAAAAGTAGGTACATCTAGGTCGTCCTCTGCCAGCATATCCTTTCACTTCGGCCATATAAACCTTTTTAGTCAATCTTTCATCCTTCATTTTTTCAACGTGTCCAAACCAGCGTAAACTACTTTTCGTCATTTTAGTCACAACATCATCTTTTACACCGCATTCTTCTCTAATGTCATCGTTCCGGATGCGGTCAATACGTTTTATATCACACATTCTAGGTAAAGACCGCATTTCCACTGCATTTATTTTACTTTCATGCTTCTTATTCCATACCCAAGTCTCGCTTCCATAAGTAAGTGATGGAACTATAACTGCATTATGTATGTTCATTTGACTTTTAGTTGTAAGTTGTTTATTTCTGCATACATTGTTTAGTCCACTAAATACCTTGCTTCCCGCTTTCACTCTCCTTTCAATTTCCTTGTCTATCTTTCCACTTCTTGTAAACATACTACCTATACCTAAATAAACATATTCATTGACTTGCTCTAATTTACATCCTTTCACACAAATGTTACACTCCGTCCTTAAAGAAATTAAATTAAAGAAATTAAATTGCACTTCAATTTGTAAAGAAATCAGAAAGTAGGTATAATTACCAAGGAATATACCACTCCATATCGAGATATTATTGTATAAATTCTGGTCTAATGGCACACGCATCAGCTAGTAGGTGACATATCATAGGTTCGAATTCTCGAAAAGTGTGAAATGTTTATTGTTGTTTATTTTCGTACCTATTCTAAAAGAACTCAAGTTTTTAAATATTAGATCAATTTATATTTTAAAATACAAAAGTAAAAGGCAAGCCGATAGGTGTTAATAATTCAGTGTTTATATTAATTAATAATCAGTAAGTATTCATCATACATTAGTGCTACGCATATCTGTCCCAATGTCTCCTCAACGCAATGACTTCCAAGTAAATTTCACAAGATCAGAAAAAACTGATCTTCATTTTAGAAGAGTCCCAATTTTATTCCATCGTCTATCCAACAGTTTCACTATATATAATAGGGACGCCAGAGTCTTCAGAGTCGTGGTCTTTTCCATCATAACGAAATTTGCCTTAAAATTACTAGAAAAATATGAACATTGACGTAAAAAAAGTCTTGACAATGAGCTCGATCGGGAACATGGTTCTTTATTGCTAAATAATTTTTTTTCACCTTTTTTTTCTAAGTATCTCGAAAAGTGTTAAGTTTTAAGAAAAAAGGTTTAAATAAAAGTTGTTCGGACGATGATTAGGTATTTATAGGGATTAGGTATTTAAAAAAAAATAAAAAAATCCTTTCATTGATTAAACAAAGGAAAATGAAAAGAAGGCTCAAAACATTGAAGTATTAAATAACAATACTTCCAGTTCTCGAAATTCAATGAAAATCGAGTATGTTGTAGTCTTTGGTATGCTTAAGAATATGCCGCAAACTATGTCCGATCAAAAAATTTGCAACTGGACCCATTGCAAAATTGTTAATTTAAAATTTTAATTGTTTATAACGTTTGTCCTGCCAAAAATATCGCAATGAAACTTTATGGAATCTGTAAGTAGAGACTATCTTTAATCCCTCCGAATTTCAGATTTTTAACTGAATAAACAAAAACCCGTCGCTGTTGGCTATAGTTTGGAACGCCTCAGAAATTCCTAATTCCTAAGAGTGGTTCAGGCGAAACGATCACGTCATGCAAGACAACGACGGCGCTTTGTCCGTTCTTGCTGCAGAAGTGAGAAGGGCATAATGTATCGCTTCTCGGAATAAATGACGTCAGTGGCACATTACAAATAAATAATGTATTAAGAAACGATCACATGCAGGGAAACATCTTCTTATTCAATACTAAAAACTGAATTTACCTACAGATTCGTATAAAATTTAAACGTAAATCCCTTTAGAGTATGGTCGTATGACTAAAAAGGTGTTTTTGAAGAGGTGATTTCAAAAATTTAAGTTATCGTGAAAATTTTCACCAATCATGTTTTCATCCTACACAATACTAGATAAAATCCTCTAGTTTTCGATGCCCAAATTGTATGTTTAGAAATCAACCGAAATTATTCGTTCCTCCCCTTAGAACAATCTCTAAGTCTAGTAAATGTGGGTACAATATGGTAAGGTATGTATTTAATTAAAATGCAAAATCATATCATGTCACATTAATTTAATTTGTATTACTTAACAACTACGAAATTATTCTATATGAAAATTGTTAAAAATTACTAGCTAGAATACATTTATACAGAACATAAAGAAAACTCTTTGAAAAACATAGTTGCAATAAGTACACAAGGTAGGTATATATTATGTATCATATTAAATCAAATCAAAAGATATTTATTTTGTGGGTACACAAGGCACTCTTAAAATTATAAATCTATGCTTGAAATAGTCTATTAGAAATATAGTTTAAAACTTTTGATTTAGTCGATTAAAAAAATACCTTGACAATTTTACAAAGTTTTCAATATACTTTGTCGATTGAAAAAATACACATAAGTATGTAATAGTTAATATAAGAATATAAATTAATAACTAATAGCTTCATAACTATGGCACTATTTAATCACTTTACTTAATATATATCTTTAATATATAATAATAATAAATAATCTAATAATTGTACTTTATTTTATAATTTTATATCTAAATAATTATAGTGAAAATATGAAAACCGTAATAAATACGTAAAAGTAATTATGATAAGTACTATTATAGTTTTTCAATAAACTAGGATCGAATAATAGATTCCAATCAAATGTGAATAACTTAAGAAACAATATTATTATTAAATTATTCATATTAAATTCACTGACATATTAACGTTTAATAAATGAAAAAAATAAAAATAATTTCATTATACATATTATAAATATTACTTACCTACATAAAAATATACTTAAATTAAAATTTTATTTAACAAACTGAATAAACTAATGTCTAAACTATGAACTTAACAACAAGTAATGGATATAAGAATTCAGGCTTCACCTTCTTGCTCTACAATATGTCCTCAGTGTTAAAACAGACCATAAGACCCGAGGTCCATATCAAGAACGATACTTAATATGGTAAAGGGAAATTCGTTTATACCATCACCATACAAACGGAAGGCCGGGAGATGATGATACAAAGAAAGGAAAAAAGAAAAGAAAACTAAGGGAAAAAGACCTGGTGCTATCACCATGATATGGAAGGTGTAAGGTGTGTGCCACATAGGATTAAAATGTTTTAACGAGTATAACAATGTGAATGAACTGAATTCTGACTAATTAATGTAAAAAAAAATCCATCCATCCATCACGTGATGCGTCACTTGGTCAAAATGCCAGCTTGCACTAGTACTTGGCGCGCCGCGTTGTTTATATGTCGAAATCTATGTGGACCTAGTTGGATGCCGCCGTACCTGAGGAAAAACAGAAAAATATTACTATTTAATATAAACATATTGTCGTTGAATTGGAAGACGGTTGGAGCCAAATTAGGATACATTCTCTATATTGAATTTGAAATGAAATTGAAAGGAGAGTGAAAGCGGGAAGCAAATGGTGGACTAAACAATGTATGCAGAAATACACAACTTACAACTAAAAGTAAAATTAAAATACATAATGGTGTTTTAGTTCCATCACTTAGGTACTTATGGACATGGAAGCGAGACTTGGGTATGGAATAAGAAGCATGACAGTAAGACAAATGCAGTGGATATGCGGTCTCTATGTAGAATATGTGATATAAAATGTATGGTCCGCATCCGGAACGACGTCATTAAAGAAGAATGCGGAGTGAAAGTGACTAAAATAAAGAAAAGTAGTTTACGCTGGTGAAAGATTAACTAAAAAGGTATATGGCTGAAATTAAAGAAAATACTGGCAGAGGACGACCTGGCTGTACTTTGTCGGGTGGTGGGGTAGCCAGGCCGGGTAGGTATGTAGGTATAGCAGGAAAACTCGTAGTAAACTTTCACCATTCGTTTATTGGTCGAATTAACAAGGAAGGAACAAGCAGCAAAAGAACAACCAGTAAAAACATCCGTAAGGAGCCAAGGAGAAGGAGCCGTAAGGAGAAAGAGCCGTCAAAGGAGAAGGAGCAAGGAGCGCACTGTAATAAAAATGAACTACACATTACTACAGGGCGTTAAGCTATTGAAGTAACACAATACAAAGTATGATAAAAATACTTACAATACTTATTTGCGCTCCTTTTATATTAACATAGATATTAGTTCTTGAATATTGATTCAATACATTTTATATAGTTATTTACTTAGTTGATAAAATAGAAATATAATAAATTTTACAATTGGCAGAGTACTGCCTAAGTCAACAGTTTGTGAAGGAATGAGTAAAATTTTAATTTAGGTTCCATACAATGTTCTATTGAATTAAAATGAACAATATCGTGTTCTAAAATCAAAATAAATGCTATTTATGATGGCCAGCTTGTAAGCGGCCAGGAAAATAAGGTCGTATCATCACAACTTTTATCGAGCATATAAAAATATATTGATCGATGGCAATATTAAAAGTACCTACACACAATCGCCGAGCATGTATGAAAGGTATGATGAATATAAAAGAAGCGAAAGAGGTATGTCAGGATCGTAGCAAATGGTCTCTGCCGACCCCTTCTGGGATAAAAGGCGTGATGATAGATAGGTCCGTTTATTGTGGAAGGCTTAATCCAAAAATGGAGCGGAGAAGAGGATGTAAATACAAATAAACTTACCATCTCGAGACCACGACCAGGGTATTCTTCTGATTCAATATCTGTAACAGATGCAGCATCCTGCCCCCAGCGTGCCCTTCACCATCATCGTCGCAGTCTTGCAGGATAGAGGCGCCTCTCTCTATCCTGTATGCGTATATATTATGTGTGGCATTTCCAATTTTCTTGTTTTGTTTTAGCGTTGTCAGAACGGCGCTGGAAATTAAATAAGTTGATTTAAGTTAATATTTCTGCGTCAAATTGACAGGTGGCAAGCCTGTTGCTGCACTTAATGGACCTAGATGTGTCACTTCTTAGACGTAAGTTGTTATCTGAATCTCTTATATGGCCGCAGAAGAAAAGTTTTGAAAAATTTGGAATATAAATAGCACCAGAAACTTTCAAAATAAAAAAAACAGTTCCTATATATGTACGCTTTCCGTTCCCGGCTTCGCCCGTGGATATTTTCGAACAAAATAAAATATAAGCCTTTATTTATTATTCATACGTGAAATAACTTTTAGTATCGGTTCAGTAGTATGAAGTCAAAGGTATGATGAATATAAAAGAAGCAAAAGAGGTATGTCAGGATCGTAACAAATGGCATTCGATATGTCTCTGCCTACCCCTCTTGGGATAAAAGGCGTGATGATAGATAGATGTAATAAAATACAATCATGTATTTATATATCAATAAATAAGACACAGTTCTGGTCGTCTCAAACCATTATCTACGCGGGGCGTGGGGTGGGTAGTCAATGGCTGACCAGCGCGGTGGTAAAAAGTGTCTTATTTGGTAATCAAACTGTACCTACCTTGACCTACCTACATGTCTTTTTGTGCTATGCGGTTGCATCCGCGATAATAGTTACTGCTCCGCCCCTTTGCGTCGTAGCGTGATGTTATATTATAGCCTATAAGCTTCCTCAAAAATTGGGCTATTTTATGCAAAAATATTTTTTTTAATCCGACTGACGAAACAAACAAACTATTCAGCTTTATTATTAGTAGGTTAATAGTTAACAAAATGTGACTGTTAGTTCTGCAAATGTAAAATAGGTCAAGAATGTTAATTAATATGTAAAATTGTTAATATGACTTAATTCAATGAAAACTTATTTAAGAGCAAGCTGTTAGCGCAATTAACTCAGATAACTACACTGCAGAAAGAATCGATAAAATAATCAAGGCTAAGATAAGATAGACCAATATTCACGTACCAGAAACATGAGAAAGAACGGTTACACAAAAAATCGGCCTTGCGAAAATACACAAAACGGATATAATGCTCTTCCAATATTATACAAAAACTATTAGAAATAGCAAGTTGTAGTTAATGTTTTCATAAAGTGGGACAAATACGAGAAAATGGTACCTTAGTAAATATATTAAGAGAACTCGAGTCGCAAAATCGGTTGAAAATACGCTCGAAATTGATGACTTTCAGGACTTCATGAAACTAAGGTGTAACTTGATTTTCTTTTTTTTTAATTCAACTGTGTCAAATATATTTATCTTTCGAAAGCTATTTAAATTTCGAAACTAAGACATATAGTTTATCGCGTAATTTAAGAAGTCGTGCAGCATGTAATTTGTAGGCGTCTCCAAAGTTTATTTACCAAATAAGACAAGACTAGAAAAACTTACCTTAGTCTAATTTATTAACTTATTCACTCGAGACATATAATAGTAATAACAACTTACTGTATATCTTCCATAGTATGAACAATGGCTGCATGACCCTGGAATGAACTTTTCCGATCAGCGATCACCTCCCCATGTGTTATTTCTGGACATTTGATGACTATCTGAAAGCAATTGGTGGCAGTATTAGCATAGGCCCTATACTCTGTTCAATGTAAGATAGTATGCGTGACAGTTAGCAAAAATAAGTTTTTTATTTCAATATTGATTCATTTACACATATGAGTCTATTTTGTATTTTTAGGATGCGGTGGTCACACAATAAGAGGAAAAGAAAAAAGGATCCTGGCCATGTACCAATCGGTTTTTTATAATAAAAAATTGTATTGTACATAATCCGAAAAAACACATTTAGAGGCTTTTCCATCTTTGAATAGCTACATAAATACGTGCTTACTATTTACTACTTATCAATTAGAGCTATATATATATATATATATATGCTATGGCTGACTTTTTTGTAGATCATTTTATACTAAACAATTCTTTCCTACATCATTTTGTTATATCTCTGACGATTAGACAGAATATATATGCCATTAAAACCTTGCTGGGGCTAACTTTTTCCCAGACTTGATTCACTTATACGGTTAATGCTCAGCTCCTATACATGATAGCTCCATGTTTAATACTCGTAAACCTTCCCGGTGAATCAACCTGTCTAATATTGAAAACCGCATTAAAATCCGTTCAGTAGTTTTTGCGTGAAAAGGTCACATACAGACAGACAGATGTGGCAGGGGACTAATCATCGGGACTAATATGTAGTAATGATCAGTCATCATACCGCTGAAAGAATGAAGATTGATTAGAAAGGTTGCACTATGGCAGAATTGAAAGAAAATGCTGACAGAGGATGACAGGATCATAGCAAATTGCATTAGAAATGTCTCTGCCTACCCCTCATTGGATAAAGGCGTGATGACAGATAGACAAAGTATACAGTACTGGGTTCAAATCCCAAGTTGATTTGTAGTAAAACTAGATTTAATGGAAACGTGGTGCAAGCCGCCCACGAGACCTTTCAATATCAAAATAACTCAACAGAAATAGCCACGCCTTAGATGGCTTCAAAAAATATCATCATTGACGAAATTAAGATTTGTCTTTTGCTAAGTACCATGGGGCAGGTAAATCTGGGGTCCAGCGGCCCTATTTATGACAGACCACAAGGTATAAAGACCGTAAAGATATGTATTCTAGTTATATTACCTCTGCTTTAGCCACTTTAGCCTTCTTATCTTTTTTAACTTTATTTTTGATGGACTGCAATGTCTCTCTGATTTTCTCCACCCATTGGTAAACCACTGTCTCGCCAGTATTTTCTCTGTAAAAAACAATAATATAATAGGTATTGAACAAGTAAAAAGAAAAGAGGCAATGGTTGAAGAGTGTTGGACCCAAAGAGTAATACAGTATGTGTTTATGTTAAATAGTTTCTGAGTTATGAAGGGGTCAAAAGTGGCTTCAAATGGTTAGTGTAATATTACACACTGTGCTGCTCGCCATTTCTGTTGGACCCAAATCTGATGATCCTGAGTTAACGACATGTGACCTTGCCACCGCCTGATTATTAAGTCCATGAATGCGAGCGACTGGCAGATCATAATATATCGTTTACCGTTCAGAAAGAGCGCAAGGCGGCTGTAATATATTTCAAGCCTCTCGCCTATGTACTCGCCTGCCCTCCAAGTATTTCTGTGCAAATAATTTGTTCCCTTCTAATGTGAAAGTTAAGTATAAATATATTGCGAAAAGGCATCTCAACAATGCAATATTTTTGTTGCTAATAACTGTTGCTGAAGAGTTTGTCACAAACCCCGTCATAAAATAAATAGAGTATAGATTCTACAGGCGACCGACGCTCACGTTCCGTCGTGACATGATGTGGAATCCGGTTTAATCCCGCCCGCGCTGTGATACTTTAGTTGTGATTAATAAGGCATGTGATAGTCGGCGGGATCATCTTAGTTTAAATCTTTAGATTAATCGGTATATTGTATTTTGATACTATAACGGCTATAATACTTGACATTGGCAAATCATCGACTAACATTGGTGGAGCCATATAAAAGAAGAAGAATAGAGTATAGTTGGCGTGGCGAAAGGCTTATTTTTAGGTTGACTCAATGTTATTGAGAAAAAATCTAACTAAGTAGGTGTCGTCGTCCCTGTTTTCCTAGGTTTCTAAAGTTAAAATTCTGATTTTAATAGAGTTAGTGGATATCGATTCATAAATTACCATTAAACTGCAGCTATTTTGAAAAATTATATAGGTGCAAAAAAAATTGATACGGAATCTTAATGCGAGCTCGACTCGTTCTTGGCCGGTTCGTGTCAAAAACACCGACAGAGAGGCGACACTAGATGAGCCGACACTAGATGAGCTAGACCGCTCGAGGCAAAACGAGACTCTCCTCCACACACTCGTGTTCGGCAACATTTGTTATGTCTCGGCGAGCGTGTGGAGCGTCCTTAATATTTATGAAAACTGGCGTTTTTTGTTTTTTTCAAATTCATTTCCGCAACAATCGAAATATGAACACTGTTACTGGTGTCTCTGGCCATGCCACAAGGTATAAGGGCAATGTGCTTTGATCAATATAAAACAAATAGATGGAGCAACAGAACTTCTCAGCAGCGTGTCACATATCACAATGCTCTGCCCATACAAATATTATCTCTTTATTTCGCTATTTTCTTCCTGATTTGCGCATTTGTATGGCAAAGTGCTGAGTGCTTTCTATTTCATTTACTAGAGCACGGCGGTTGCACCTGCGTTAATGATAACTGCTCGGCTCTATGGGTTGTAGCCTATAACCTTCCTTAAGAAATGGGATGTCAAATGCAAAAATATTTTTCAAATCCCGACTGATAGTTCCAAGATTTTAACAAACTCTTCAGCTTTCTTATTTGTATAGTTTGATTGAAGTGTAATAATAATAGTGTGCAAATATAATACTTACAAAGAAACTTGATCCAATGCTAAATGTAAGTTGTGTTTATCTTTTCTTTCCATAGTTGGTGCAGACAGCTCAAACTTCGGAGGCGCATCACTCGGGTAGTCTGGAGGTAAGTTTACATATAGTATGGCCTCAATACCATTTTCAACTACACTTATGCTATATGATTGTAAACTTTCTATTTCACATTTAAAATCTTGGCCGTATATCGAACTTAGGGCTTCAACTTCGTCAAACTGGAAAGAAAAAATAAAAATTATTACTAGCTTTCTGCCGCTGGCTTCGATAATTTATTATTCATTGAGAATTTAAAGTATTGACTTCATTTAATTTAATAATTTTGTTGTTAGGGGCAAGAAGGTTTAGTTAGTAAAAAACCATAAAAACAATGTGGATAAGAAGATGAATTGAGAAGGTAGACCCTTGTTTAATTTATTATTTACTTTTGTATACAATACGCTAACAAAAAATAGGTTCTTAATTACCTTTGCTTAAACATTACAAACAAGAACACTAGTCAACTTGACATTTTTTGACAGTGAAAATCTGTGAATTTCGAAATGTCAAGGAATAATTTTTTTTGTACCATTTATTTTTTGGTAGTATGAACTTCCATGAAAAAGGCAAAGGTAAAAAATAAGGAAATGAACGAATGATATTTTTTTTATAAATTCTTTCCGTTCGAAATAAGCTATACAAACATACTGCCAGTTAAAAAGGCAATCTTTACCAATAAAATTTCCAAAGAAGCAACACGACGTCATAACAAACTATTATGTATATTTTTCTTCACGGGTTACCTTACAGCTCCCGAAACCCAAGTCTTCCTCGTTTAGCCGATGGTATTTGTGAGGCTATATCTAACGAGTAACGAGTGGCTAGTTCTGTTGTCGTGTCGGATTATGTACTATCAACAAAATTCGCGCTAGCTCACCACAAATGCTATTTTTGCATGTACGGCATAGTGTCATACTATAATGAATGTGTGTGTGTGTACGTCAAAGGTGAAGGTGTCATTATTACTTGCCAGGTTTTGTTAAAAATAAAATCATTGGAACGTATGCATAAAATTTCTTTATCACACACAATTATATACACAGAAGAAGAAGTAGAACGAAAATAATAGAAATCGAAATAAAATAATATTAAATAAATAACCTAAAAACAATTAATATTTAGTCGCTGCTCCACCAGCATCAATGACAGCGTCACATCGCCTACGCATAGATGCTACTAGCACTTCGCATAGGTCAGAACCACGAAGCGACACCCATACTTCGTCTAAGCATATATTATTTTATTATATTTTTAATAATATACCTATTTACATTTATATCTTTGATAGATGTAATTTATATAATTAGGTCCTTACATATGAAATTGGCGTTTTGTCGAACTGCCTACTTTGGTTTCAAATATCTGGCGTTTGGTTTGGATATTCAAATACAAATTTATTTCAAATTTAAGCTTATGTTTAGTAATTTATTTGTTTTAGCGTCATTTGATTTTTCTTTGACATCGTTCTGTTCACAAATTGGAAAACTTAAAATATCGCGTTATTTACGAATACGAGTTCCACCGTGGCACCTGCGGTATAGAAACAGCTCGATGGGGCAGCTACTTCAATAGAAAGCACGGTACGTTTTTGGTTCCAAGATTTTCGTTTCGATGAGGCAGTCCAAACCGCCTTCAAAAATTTTATTGATTCTCGCTCCCACAATTTCTTCAGCAAAGAAATCTATTATTACCTATGAGATGGCAAAAGTGCATAACAATGGTTCATACTTTGATTGATTAAATATATAATGTAATTTTTTTTTCATTTTGTTTTTTCCATATAAAACGCCAATTTCATATGTAATGACCTAATAATAGAGTCATTTTCTAAAATTTCAATATATAATGTTGTTTGACAGAATATTATGTAGTGTAGGTGTGTGTGTGTGTTTGTGTGTCAGCTGCGTGCACAGAACATTTTTGTTAAATGAGCTTGCACGAATTTGGCTGATAGTACATAAGTTTTTAATTAAAAACCCCATTGGTACATGGCCGGGATACGTGATCGAACCTAGTTAATATACTTAATTAAAATTATAAATAACACACACTACACTACTCGCTTGGAGCTCAGATAACAGACTGAAACTTTGCGGCTTTTTGTGAAAAATGTATGATCAAAATCAAACTCATCAAAAACTAATGAAATTATAAGTTTAATACAATTTTTGGTTGCCATAGTGCGTCTTTTGATTAGTTGGTACTTAAGAAGTAACTTAACATCAGTTTCAAGGTAGGCACCTAAGACTATTTGCGCGGGATTCAGCCAACAAACTGAAACTTTTCGTGAAAATGCAAAGAATATACTTATAAAGAACGAACGAATGATTGGAACTATCGGTATGTTTTATTGTTTAATAATACAAGAAAAAAGTAAAGTCACGTAAGTATTATAAAACTGTTAATATTTGTTTTCTTTTTGAGGATTAATTTCGCAATAAGCATAACTTTAAAACCGTAGTTGATTACTTATTAATTACAATGTCATTTTTATTTTCATGTAGCATAATTATTTAATAAGGGAATTAAATTATAAATAGCTATTATGCATAATTATAATTATGAGTCACCGTGGATATGAAATGCGAAATGAAATTGTATTACGTGTATCAAATTAAAGACAACATTATATTTATCAAAATAGCTTTGCATTGAATATTCTACAGGTCAAACAAAACAATATCGCCAGATAACTTAGCAGTCATGTTTTAAATATATGTATATCTATATAAATATATTTTTGTTATGTATATTCATTTCAGCAAAGCTACAAACACATGTTTGTTAATTTTCGGTTATAATTTTACGAAAAATCTATTGTGAGGTTACGTAAATAATGATTTTATTTTCTTTATTTGGGTATATTTTTTCATAATGTAGGTATTTAAATCGCCTTAGGCATGAAATGATAAATTATTACTAAATATATTTAATTATACTAAATAAAAAATAACATGTAAATGGTTAAATAATTATCCAGCTACAAACCTGAGAACAGTTATTATTGTTTAAAAAAAAGAATTCAACTTATTTCAAACAAAGGAACTTTACCGGTTAATACAATACAATGCGGTATATTATTACAAACGAACACATGCGTATTTACAATTTTAAATACTTTAAGGTGTCTTTAATAGTTAATATAATAGACAAGCTGCTTACCTGTTTCTTAAAATTTGCCATTATATCTCCTTGTTATTATATCTCGCGACAACAACGTACTACTCTCCGGGAGCGCGGGAAACAAACTGAATTATATTTCTGAAAGAAATATGTACAGACAGACTGATAATGAACGAATGAAATGAATGAACTAAGAGCTTATTTTATTATTTCTTACCGTGCGGAAAAGGCAAAGGCTGCCAACAGTAAGTTGCCATAGAGTCAACAAACACTATTGTCAATGTTTATAAATTACCACGTATCCGCTTTTTTATAAATTACTAGCTTCGCCCGTGCAAATAATGTAACAATGTAATTTATCCCGAAGGATTTTCGGGGGAATAGTAGCATATTTATGTCAACTCTCCGGTGTTAAATCTACTTCTGTGCAAAATAACACGGGGGAGGAGGGGGTCTTTTTTAATACTTACCCAGAAAATATTTGTTATTTATCTATTCATAGTAAAACACTTTACCTATTTGTAGAGTAGAAATTAAGATTACAACTTGTAATGTATCTACAATAATCTACATGTTAAAATTGTAGGATAAAAAAAATTACCATGAATATAACTTAAGTAACCTTTGTCAGCAATACATATTAAAAAAAATTCGAAACTTTAGAAAATTAACTAGCTGATCGAATGATAATTTAATGCATTGCGTTTGGGTAAGTATTATAACATAGAACGGTAAATGGTAGGTAGGTATACCTACAAAAATATATCCTGTCTGTTAAATAAGCAAATGTTAGCAATTATTATCAAAGGAGAAGGATAAGGTCACAAAACTAGCACACAAATATGAAATTACGATTTTTTTTAAACCAGCCCCGCGAGCATGAGCGTGTAGAGAAAATCTACGGGGATTAGACAAATGTTAGTGTCAGTTCGTCTATTTGTGACATTTGTCACGTGATCCCTAGAGATTTTGTCTTTAGTCAAACTGAAGCAATGAAGATCTGTAGATTTTTTTATTTTAGAGGGCAGACATAGTTTTAAACGAAACTTCTTGGTGGTTAGGTATTGATTGTGTTCGCGACAGGGCGTCTTACGTGTACACAACAAATACCTAGACAACAGTGTACCTACGTTATACTGAAATAATGATCGTCTGTAATAGTGAATAGTTTAAATTAATAAATGTACGTGTATTGATAATTTGATAATGATGTCATTAGGATAGAAGTCGGCATTCCATAATGTTTTAAATTGTAAAGTTAGGAGAACAGAATTCTAAAGATTTTTTTTTCATTTGGACGGAAGCAATAACAGACATTGATTAAATAGTTACAATAGAAAGAACCCAGATAACAATAACTATTGAATTGAAAATACTTTTGTAGAATAGTCTATTCACTAATAAAATTAAACAATATCTAGGTATCTTTTTTAGAAATATTCGTTAATGAGTAAGTAACAAATGTAGATTCCGGGAAGCACGAGAACGAATTCACGTGGAAAGCTATTTCGCGGGTCACATATAGTCTGGGGCTTTAGGGTAATTCTATGTATGTACAGTTTTTCCCAGCTTTCGAATATAGCTTAGTCATGTAGTTCGACTTTGTTTAGATTCCCGCATAGTTCGATATCAATCGACCTAGGTTCATAATATATACCTCCTCCCACACGGTTTGCATAGTATGTCACAATAGCATAATAAGTATAGAATCGTGAAAACACTCATAGGGACGCTGACCTCACACCGATACTACTTCAACAGACAGTAGGTCCATTTAGCAGACCAGGTATAATAGGCATTATATAAATTATTACAAATATTAATTATTCACAAAACGAGATAACTTCAGCAATATCACTTCAACGTAGTTTTTATGTCATTAAAAAATTTAAAGAAAGAAAAAAAAGAAATTATATATCTTCTATCTATCATCACGCCTTTCATCCCAAGAGGGGTAGGCAGAGACAATCGAATGCCATTTGTTACGATCCTGACATTTCTCTTTTGCTTCTTTTATATTCATTATACCTTTCATACATGCTCAGCGATTGTGTGTACTTTTAATATTTCCATCGATCAACATATTTTTTATATGTTCAATAAAAGTAGGTACATCTAGGTCGTCCTCTGCCAGCATATCCTTTCACTTCGGCCATATAAACCTTTTTAGTCAATCTTTCATCCTTCATTTTTTCAACGTGTCCAAACCAGCGTAAACTACTTTTCGTCATTTTAGTCACAACATCATCTTTTACACCGCATTCTTCTCTAATGTCATCGTTCCGGATGCGGTCAATACGTTTTATATCACACATTCTAGGTAAAGACCGCATTTCCACTGCATTTATTTTACTTTCATGCTTCTTATTCCATACCCAAGTCTCGCTTCCATAAGTAAGTGATGGAACTATAACTGCATTATGTATGTTCATTTGACTTTTAGTTGTAAGTTGTTTATTTCTGCATACATTGTTTAGTCCACTAAATACCTTGCTTCCCGCTTTCACTCTCCTTTCAATTTCCTTGTCTATCTTTCCACTTCTTGTAAACATACTACCTATACCTAAATAAACATATTCATTGACTTGCTCTAATTTACATCCTTTCACACAAATGTTACACTCCGTCCTTAAAGAAATTAAATTAAAGAAATTAAATTGCACTTCAATTTGTAAAGAAATCAGAAAGTAGGTATAATTACCAAGGAATATACCACTCCATATCGAGATATTATTGTATAAATTCTGGTCTAATGGCACACGCATCAGCTAGTAGGTGACATATCATAGGTTCGAATTCTCGAAAAGTGTGAAATGTTTATTGTTGTTTATTTTCGTACCTATTCTAAAAGAACTCAAGTTTTTAAATATTAGATCAATTTATATTTTAAAATACAAAAGTAAAAGGCAAGCCGATAGGTGTTAATAATTCAGTGTTTATATTAATTAATAATCAGTAAGTATTCATCATACATTAGTGCTACGCATATCTGTCCCAATGTCTCCTCAACGCAATGACTTCCAAGTAAATTTCACAAGATCAGAAAAAACTGATCTTCATTTTAGAAGAGTCCCAATTTTATTCCATCGTCTATCCAACAGTTTCACTATATATAATAGGGACGCCAGAGTCTTCAGAGTCGTGGTCTTTTCCATCATAACGAAATTTGCCTTAAAATTACTAGAAAAATATGAACATTGACGTAAAAAAAGTCTTGACAATGAGCTCGATCGGGAACATGGTTCTTTATTGCTAAATAATTTTTTTTCACCTTTTTTTTCTAAGTATCTCGAAAAGTGTTAAGTTTTAAGAAAAAAGGTTTAAATAAAAGTTGTTCGGACGATGATTAGGTATTTATAGGGATTAGGTATTTAAAAAAAAATAAAAAAATCCTTTCATTGATTAAACAAAGGAAAATGAAAAGAAGGCTCAAAACATTGAAGTATTAAATAACAATACTTCCAGTTCTCGAAATTCAATGAAAATCGAGTATGTTGTAGTATTTGGTATGCTTAAGAATATGCCGCAAACTATGTCCGATCAAAAAATTTGCAACTGGACCCATTGCAAAATTGTTAATTTAAAATTTTAATTGTTTATAACGTTTGTCCTGCCAAAAATATCGCAATGAAACTTTATGGAATCTGTAAGTAGAGACTATCTTTAATCCCTCCGAATTTCAGATTTTTAACTGAATAAACAAAAAAGTTATTTAACAAAAACCCGTCGCTGTTGGCTATAGTTTGGAACGCCTCAGAAATTCCTAATTCCTAAGAGTGGTTCAGGCGAAACGATCACGTCATGCAAGACAACGACGGCGCTTTGTCCGTTCTTGCTGCAGAAGTGAGAAGGGCATAATGTATCGCTTCTCGGAATAAATGACGTCAGTGGCACATTACAAATAAATAATGTATTAAGAAACGATCACATGCAGGGAAACATCTTCTTATTCAATACTAAAAACTGAATTTACCTACAGATTCGTATAAAATTTAAACGTAAATCCCTTTAGAGTATGGTCGTATGACTAAAAAGGTGTTTTTGAAGAGGTGATTTCAAAAATTTAAGTTATCGTGAAAATTTTCACCAATCATGTTTTCATCCTACACAATACTAGATAAAATCCTCTAGTTTTCGATGCCCAAATTGTATGTTTAGAAATCAACCGAAATTATTCGTTCCTCCCCTTAGAACAATCTCTAAGTCTAGTAAATGTGGGTACAATATGGTAAGGTATGTATTTAATTAAAATGCAAAATCATATCATGTCACATTAATTTAATTTGTATTACTTAACAACTACGAAATTATTCTATATGAAAATTGTTAAAAATTACTAGCTAGAATACATTTATACAGAACATAAAGAAAACTCTTTGAAAAACATAGTTGCAATAAGTACACAAGGTAGGTATATATTATGTATCATATTAAATCAAATCAAAAGATATTTATTTTGTGGGTACACAAGGCACTCTTAAAATCATAGATAGCGGCCGCTAAATCTATGCTTGAAATAGTCTATTAGAAATATAGTTTAAAACTTTTGATTTAGTCGATTAAAAAAATACCTTGACAATTTTACAAAGTTTTCAATATACTTTGTCGATTGAAAAAATACACATAAGTATGTAATAGTTAATATAAGAATATAAATTAATAACTAATAGCTTCATAACTATGGCACTATTTAATCACTTTACTTAATATATATCTTTAATATATAATAATAATAAATAATCTAATAATTGTACTTTATTTTATAATTTTATATCTAAATAATTATAGTGAAAATATGAAAACCGTAATAAATACGTAAAAGTAATTATGATAAGTACTATTATAGTTTTTCAATAAACTAGGATCGAATAATAGATTCCAATCAAATGTGAATAACTTAAGAAACAATATTATTATTAAATTATTCATATTAAATTCACTGACATATTAACGTTTAATAAATGAAAAAAATAAAAATAATTTCATTATACATATTATAAATATTACTTACCTACATAAAAATATACTTAAATTAAAATTTTATTTAACAAACTGAATAAACTAATGTCTAAACTATGTACTTAACAACAAGTAATGGATATAAGAATTCAGGCTTCACCTTCTTGCTCTACAATATGTCCTCAGTGTTAAAACAGACCATAAGACCCGAGGTCCATATCAAGAACGATACTTAATATGGTAAAGGGAAATTCGTTTATACCATCACCATACAAACGGAAGGCCGGCCGAGTTAGCATACATTTTGACAGCGACACTTTCGTTTCGGTCGAATGGCCTTGAACAGGCCAAAACGTTCATGTCCAACAAGGACCGGCCAGAGATAGCCCGGGGCCGAGAGGTCCGGCCCAACAATGTGCGTGCAAATTTGCTATGCCGGGCAAAGACAAGTACACAGAATTTGCCCGCACATTGTTGGGCCGGACATTCTCGGACCGGGTATGTCCTGCACAAGAATGCCGAGCAATTTGCTTGGCCGGACAAAGACAAGTACACGGAATTTGCCCGCACATTGTTGGGCCGGACCTCTCGGCCCCGGGCTATCTCTGGCCGGTCCTTGTTGGACATGAACGTTTTGGCCTGTTCAAGGCCATTCGACCGAAACGAAAGTGTCGCTGTCAAAATCTGTGCTAACTCCCAAGGAGATGATGATACAAAGAAAGGAAAAAAGAAAAGAAAACTAAGGGAAAAAGACCTGGTGCTATCACCATGATATGGAAGGTGTAAGGTGTGTGCCACATAGGATTAAAATGTTTTAACGAGTATAACAATGTGAATGAACTGAATTCTGACTAATTAATGTAAAAAAAAATCCATCCATCCATCACGTGATGCGTCACTTGGTCAAAATGCCAGCTTGCACTAGTACTTGGCGCGCCGCGTTGTTTATATGTCGAAATCTATGTGGACCTAGTTGGATGCCGCCGTACCTGAGGAAAAACAGAAAAATATTACTATTTAATATAAACATATTGTCGTTGAATTGGAAGACGGTTGGAGCCAAATTAGGATACATTCTCTATATTGAATTTGAAATGAAATTGAAAGGAGAGTGAAAGCGGGAAGCAAATGGTGGACTAAACAATGTATGCAGAAATACACAACTTACAACTAAAAGTAAAATTAAAATACATAATGGTGTTTTAGTTCCATCACTTAGGTACTTATGGACATGGAAGCGAGACTTGGGTATGGTATAAGAAGCATGACAGTAAGACAAATGCAGTGGATATGCGGTCTCTATGTAGAATATGTGATATAAAATGTATGGTCCGCATCCGGAACGACGTCATTAAAGAAGAATGCGGAGTGAAAGTGACTAAAATAAAGAAAAGTAGTTTACGCTGGTGAAAGATTAACTAAAAAGGTATATGGCTGAAATTAAAGAAAATACTGGCAGAGGACGACCTGGCTGTACTTTGTCGGGTGGTGGGGTAGCCAGGCCGGGTAGGTATGTAGGTATAGCAGGAAAACTCGTAGTAAACTTTCACCATTCGTTTATTGGTCGAATTAACAAGGAAGGAACAAGCAGCAAAAGAACAACCAGTAAAAACATCCGTAAGGAGCCAAGGAGAAGGAGCCGTAAGGAGAAAGAGCCGTCAAAGGAGAAGGAGCAAGGAGCGCACTGTAATAAAAATGAACTACACATTACTACAGGGCGTTAAGCTATTGAAGTAACACAATACAAAGTATGATAAAAATACTTACAATACTTATTTGCGCTCCTTTTATATTAACATAGATATTAGTTCTTGAATATTGATTCAATACATTTTATATAGTTATTTACTTAGTTGATAAAATAGAAATATAATAAATTTTACAATTGGCAGAGTACTGCCTAAGTCAACAGTTTGTGAAGGAATGAGTAAAATTTTAATTTAGGTTCCATACAATGTTCTATTGAATTAAAATGAACAATATCGTGTTCTAAAATCAAAATAAATGCTATTTATGATGGCCAGCTTGTAAGCGGCCAGGAAAATAAGGTCGTATCATCACAACTTTTATCGAGCATATAAAAATATATTGATCGATGGCAATATTAAAAGTACCTACACACAATCGCCGAGCATGTATGAAAGGTATGATGAATATAAAAGAAGCGAAAGAGGTATGTCAGGATCGTAGCAAATGGTCTCTGCCGACCCCTTCTGGGATAAAAGGCGTGATGATAGATAGGTCCGTTTATTGTGGAAGGCTTAATCCAAAAATGGAGCGGAGAAGAGGATGTAAATACAAATAAACTTACCATCTCGAGACCACGACCAGGGTATTCTTCTGATTCAATATCTGTAACAGATGCAGCATCCTGCCCCCAGCGTGCCCTTCACCATCATCGTCGCAGTCTTGCAGGATAGAGGCGCCTCTCTCTATCCTGTATGCGTATATATTATGTGTGGCATTTCCAATTTTCTTGTTTTGTTTTAGCGTTGTCAGAACGGCGCTGGAAATTAAATAAGTTGATTTAAGTTAATATTTCTGCGTCAAATTGACAGGTGGCAAGCCTGTTGCTGCACTTAATGGACCTAGATGTGTCACTTCTTAGACGTAAGTTGTTATCTGAATCTCTTATATGGCCGCAGAAGAAAAGTTTTGAAAAATTTTGAATATAAATAGCACCAGAAACTTTCAAAATAAAAAAAACAGTTCCTATATATGTACGCTTTCCGTTCCCGGCTTCGCCCGTGGATATTTTCGAACAAAATAAAATATAAGCCTTTATTTATTATTCATACGTGAAATAACTTTTAGTATCGGTTCAGTAGTATGAAGTCAAAGGTATGATGAATATAAAAGAAGCAAAAGAGGTATGTCAGGATCGTAACAAATGGCATTCGATATGTCTCTGCCTACCCCTCTTGGGATAAAAGGCGTGATGATAGATAGATGTAATAAAATACAATCATGTATTTATATATCAATAAATAAGACACAGTTCTGGTCGTCTCAAACCATTATCTACGCGGGGCGTGGGGTGGGTAGTCAATGGCTGACCAGCGCGGTGGTAAAAAGTGTCTTATTTGGTAATCAAACTGTACCTACCTTGACCTACCTACATGTCTTTTTGTGCTATGCGGTTGCATCCGCGATAATAGTTACTGCTCCGCCCCTTTGCGTCGTAGCGTGATGTTATATTATAGCCTATAAGCTTCCTCAAAAATTGGGCTATTTTATGCAAAAATATTTTTTTTAATCCGACTGACGAAACAAACAAACTATTCAGCTTTATTATTAGTAGGTTAATAGTTAACAAAATGTGACTGTTAGTTCTGCAAATGTAAAATAGGTCAAGAATGTTAATTAATATGTAAAATTGTTAATATGACTTAATTCAATGAAAACTTATTTAAGAGCAAGCTGTTAGCGCAATTAACTCAGATAACTACACTGCAGAAAGAATCGATAAAATAATCAAGGCTAAGATAAGATAGACCAATATTCACGTACCAGAAACATGAGAAAGAACGGTTACACAAAAAATCGGCCTTGCGAAAATACACAAAACGGATATAATGCTCTTCCAATATTATACAAAAACTATTAGAAATAGCAAGTTGTAGTTAATGTTTTCATAAAGTGGGACAAATACGAGAAAATGGTACCTTAGTAAATATATTAAGAGAACTCGAGTCGCAAAATCGGTTGAAAATACGCTCGAAATTGATGACTTTCAGGACTTCATGAAACTAAGGTGTAACTTGATTTTCTTTTTTTTTAATTCAACTGTGTCAAATATATTTATCTTTCGAAAGCTATTTAAATTTCGAAACTAAGACATATAGTTTATCGCGTAATTTAAGAAGTCGTGCAGCATGTAATTTGTAGGCGTCTCCAAAGTTTATTTACCAAATAAGACAAGACTAGAAAAACTTACCTTAGTCTAATTTATTAACTTATTCACTCGAGACATATAATAGTAATAACAACTTACTGTATATCTTCCATAGTATGAACAATGGCTGCATGACCCTGGAATGAACTTTTCCGATCAGCGATCACCTCCCCATGTGTTATTTCTGGACATTTGATGACTATCTGAAAGCAATTGGTGGCAGTATTAGCATAGGCCCTATACTCTGTTCAATGTAAGATAGTATGCGTGACAGTTAGCAAAAATAAGTTTTTTATTTCAATATTGATTCATTTACACATATGAGTCTATTTTGTATTTTTAGGATGCGGTGGTCACACAATAAGAGGAAAAGAAAAAAGGATCCTGGCCATGTACCAATCGGTTTTTTATAATAAAAAATTGTATTGTACATAATCCGAAAAAACACATTTAGAGGCTTTTCCATCTTTGAATAGCTACATAAATACGTGCTTACTATTTACTACTTATCAATTAGAGCTATATATATATATATATATATATATATGCTATGGCTGACTTTTTTGTAGATCATTTTATACTAAACAATTCTTTCCTACATCATTTTGTTATATCTCTGACGATTAGACAGAATATATATGCCATTAAAACCTTGCTGGGGCTAACTTTTTCCCAGACTTGATTCACTTATACGGTTAATGCTCAGCTCCTATACATGATAGCTCCATGTTTAATACTCGTAAACCTTCCCGGTGAATCAACCTGTCTAATATTGAAAACCGCATTAAAATCCGTTCAGTAGTTTTTGCGTGAAAAGGTCACATACAGACAGACAGATGTGGCAGGGGACTAATCATCGGGACTAATATGTAGTAATGATCAGTCATCATACCGCTGAAAGAATGAAGATTGATTAGAAAGGTTGCACTATGGCAGAATTGAAAGAAAATGCTGACAGAGGATGACAGGATCATAGCAAATTGCATTAGAAATGTCTCTGCCTACCCCTCATTGGATAAAGGCGTGATGACAGATAGACAAAGTATACAGTACTGGGTTCAAATCCCAAGTTGATTTGTAGTAAAACTAGATTTAATGGAAACGTGGTGCAAGCCGCCCACGAGACCTTTCAATCTCAAAATAACTCAACAGAAATAGCCACGCCTTAGATGGCTTCAAAAAATATCATCATTGACGAAATTAAGATTTGTCTTTTGCTAAGTACCATGGGGCAGGTAAATCTGGGGTCCAGCGGCCCTATTTATGACAGACCACAAGGTATAAAGACCGTAAAGATATGTATTCTAGTTATATTACCTCTGCTTTAGCCACTTTAGCCTTCTTATCTTTTTTAACTTTATTTTTGATGGACTGCAATGTCTCTCTGATTTTCTCCACCCATTGGTAAACCACTGTCTCGCCAGTATTTTCTCTGTAAAAAACAATAATATAATAGGTATTGAACAAGTAAAAAGAAAAGAGGCAATGGTTGAAGAGTGTTGGACCCAAAGAGTAATACAGTATGTGTTTATGTTAAATAGTTTCTGAGTTATGAAGGGGTCAAAAGTGGCTTCAAATGGTTAGTGTAATATTACACACTGTGCTGCTCGCCATTTCTGTTGGACCCAAATCTGATGATCCTGAGTTAACGACATGTGACCTTGCCACCGCCTGATTATTAAGTCCATGAATGCGAGCGACTGGCAGATCATAATATATCGTTTACCGTTCAGAAAGAGCGCAAGGCGGCTGTAATATATTTCAAGCCTCTCGCCTATGTACTCGCCTGCCCTCCAAGTATTTCTGTGCAAATAATTTGTTCCCTTCTAATGTGAAAGTTAAGTATAAATATATTGCGAAAAGGCATCTCAACAATGCAATATTTTTGTTGCTAATAACTGTTGCTGAAGAGTTTGTCACAAACCCCGTCATAAAATAAATAGAGTATAGATTCTACAGGCGACCGACGCTCACGTTCCGTCGTGACATGATGTGGAATCCGGTTTAATCCCGCCCGCGCTGTGATACTTTAGTTGTGATTAATAAGGCATGTGATAGTCGGCGGGATCATCTTAGTTTAAATCTTTAGATTAATCGGTATATTGTATTTTGATACTATAACGGCTATAATACTTGACATTGGCAAATCATCGACTAACATTGGTGGAGCCATATAAAAGAAGAAGAATAGAGTATAGTTGGCGTGGCGAAAGGCTTATTTTTAGGTTGACTCAATGTTATTGAGAAAAAATCTAACTAAGTAGGTGTCGTCGTCCCTGTTTTCCTAGGTTTCTAAAGTTAAAATTCTGATTTTAATAGAGTTAGTGGATATCGATTCATAAATTACCATTAAACTGCAGCTATTTTGAAAAATTATATAGGTGCAAAAAAAATTGATACGGAATCTTAATGCGAGCTCGACTCGTTCTTGGCCGGTTCGTGTCAAAAACACCGACAGAGAGGCGACACTAGATGAGCCGACACTAGATGAGCTAGACCGCTCGAGGCAAAACGAGACTCTCCTCCACACACTCGTGTTCGGCAACATTTGTTATGTCTCGGCGAGCGTGTGGAGCGTCCTTAATATTTATGAAAACTGGCGTTTTTTGTTTTTTTCAAATTCATTTCCGCAACAATCGAAATATGAACACTGTTACTGGTGTCTCTGGCCATGCCACAAGGTATAAGGGCAATGTGCTTTGATCAATATAAAACAAATAGATGGAGCAACAGAACTTCTCAGCAGCGTGTCACATATCACAATGCTCTGCCCATACAAATATTATCTCTTTATTTCGCTATTTTCTTCCTGATTTGCGCATTTGTATGGCAAAGTGCTGAGTGCTTTCTATTTCATTTACTAGAGCACGGCGGTTGCACCTGCGTTAATGATAACTGCTCGGCTCTATGGGTTGTAGCCTATAACCTTCCTTAAGAAATGGGATGTCAAATGCAAAAATATTTTTCAAATCCCGACTGATAGTTCCAAGATTTTAACAAACTCTTCAGCTTTCTTATTTGTATAGTTTGATTGAAGTGTAATAATAATAGTGTGCAAATATAATACTTACAAAGAAACTTGATCCAATGCTAAATGTAAGTTGTGTTTATCTTTTCTTTCCATAGTTGGTGCAGACAGCTCAAACTTCGGAGGCGCATCACTCGGGTAGTCTGGAGGTAAGTTTACATATAGTATGGCCTCAATACCATTTTCAACTACACTTATGCTATATGATTGTAAACTTTCTATTTCACATTTAAAATCTTGGCCGTATATCGAACTTAGGGCTTCAACTTCGTCAAACTGGAAAGAAAAAATAAAAATTATTACTAGCTTTCTGCCGCTGGCTTCGATAATTTATTATTCATTGAGAATTTAAAGTATTAACTTCATTTAATTTAATAATTTTGTTGTTAGGGGCAAGAAGGTTTAGTTAGTAAAAAACCATAAAAACAATGTGGATAAGAAGATGAATTGAGAAGGTAGACCCTTGTTTATATTATTATTTACTTTTGTATACAATACGCTAACAAAAAATAGGTTCTTAATTACCTTTGCTTAAACATTACAAACAAGAACACTAGTCAACTTGACATTTTTTGACAGTGAAAATCTGTGAATTTCGAAATGTCAAGGAATAATTTTTTTTGTACCATTTATTTTTTGGTAGTATGAACTTCCATGAAAAAGGCAAAGGTAAAAAATAAGGAAATGAACGAATGATATTTTTTTTATAAATTCTTTCCGTTCGAAATAAGCTATACAAACATACTGCCAGTTAAAAAGGCAATCTTTACCAATAAAATTTCCAAAGAAGCAACACGACGTCATAACAAACTATTATGTATATTTTTCTTCACGGGTTACCTTACAGCTCCCGAAACCCAAGTCTTCCTCGTTTAGCCGATGGTATTTGTGAGGCTATATCTAACGAGTAACGAGTGGCTAGTTCTGTTGTCGTGTCGGATTATGTACTATCAACAAAATTCGCGCTAGCTCACCACAAATGCTATTTTTGCATGTACGGCATAGTGTCATACTATAATGAATGTGTGTGTGTGTACGTCAAAGGTGAAGGTGTCATTATTACTTGCCAGGTTTTGTTAAAAATAAAATCATTGGAACGTATGCATAAAATTTCTTTATCACACACAATTATATACACAGAAGAAGAAGTAGAACGAAAATAATAGAAATCGAAATAAAATAATATTAAATAAATAACCTAAAAACAATTAATATTTAGTCGCTGCTCCACCAGCATCAATGACAGCGTCACATCGCCTACGCATAGATGCTACTAGCACTTCGCATAGGTCAGAACCACGAAGCGACACCCATACTTCGTCTAAGCATATATTATTTTATTATATTTTTAATAATATACCTATTTACATTTATATCTTTGATAGATGTAATTTATATAATTAGGTCCTTACATATGAAATTGGCGTTTTGTCGAACTGCCTACTTTGGTTTCAAATATCTGGCGTTTGGTTTGGATATTCAAATACAAATTTATTTCAAATTTAAGCTTATGTTTAGTAATTTATTTGTTTTACCGTCATTTGATTTTTCTTTGACATCGTTCTGTTCACAAATTGGAAAACTTAAAATATCGCGTTATTTACGAATACGAGTTCCACCGTGGCACCTGCGGTATAGAAACAGCTCGATGGGGCAGCTACTTCAATAGAAAGCACGGTACGTTTTTGGTTCCAAGATTTTCGTTTCGATGAGGCAGTCCAAACCGCCTTCAAAAATTTTATTGATTCTCGCTCCCACAATTTCTTCAGCAAAGAAATCTATTATTACCTATGAGATGGCAAAAGTGCATAACAATGGTTCATACTTTGATTGATTAAATATATAATGTAATTTTTTTTTCATTTTGTTTTTTCCATATAAAACGCCAATTTCATATGTAATGACCTAATAATAGAGTCATTTTCTAAAATTTCAATATATAATGTTGTTTGACAGAATATTATGTAGTGTAGGTGTGTGTGTGTGTTTGTGTGTCAGCTGCGTGCACAGAACATTTTTGTTAAATGAGCTTGCACGAATTTGGCTGATAGTACATAAGTTTTTAATTAAAAACCCCATTGGTACATGGCCGGGATACGTGATCGAACCTAGTTAATATACTTAATTTAAATTATAAATAACACACACTACACTACTCGCTTGGAGCTCAGATAACAGACTGAAACTTTGCGGCTTTTTGTGAAAAATGTATGATCAAAATCAAACTCATCAAAAACTAATGAAATTATAAGTTTAATACAATTTTTGGTTGCCATAGTGCGTCTTTTGATTAGTTGGTACTTAAGAAGTAACTTAACATCAGTTTCAAGGTAGGCACCTAAGACTATTTGCGCGGGATTCAGCCAACAAACTGAAACTTTTCGTGAAAATGCAAAGAATATACTTATAAAGAACGAACGAATGATTGGAACTATCGGTATGTTTTATTGTTTAATAATACAAGAAAAAAGTAAAGTCACGTAAGTATTATAAAACTGTTAATATTTGTTTTCTTTTTGAGGATTAATTTCGCAATAAGCATAACTTTAAAACCGTAGTTGATTACTTATTAATTACAATGTCATTTTTATTTTCATGTAGCATAATTATTTAATAAGGGAATTAAATTATAAATAGCTATTATGCATAATTATAATTATGAGTCACCGTGGATATGAAATGCGAAATGAAATTGTATTACGTGTATCAAATTAAAGACAACATTATATTTATCAAAATAGCTTTGCATTGAATATTCTACAGGTCAAACAAAACAATATCGCCAGATAACTTAGCAGTCATGTTTTAAATATATGTATATCTATATAAATATATTTTTGTTATGTATATTCATTTCAGCAAAGCTACAAACACATGTTTGTTAATTTTCGGTTATATTTTACGAAAAATCTATTGTGAGATTACGTAAATAATGATTTTATTTTCTTTATTTGGGTATATTTTTTCATAATGTAGGTATTTAAATCGCCTTAGGCATGAAATGATAAATTATTACTAAATATATTTAATTATACTAAATAAAAAATAACATGTAAATGGTTAAATAATTATCCAGCTACAAACCTGAGAACAGTTATTATTGTTTAAAAAAAAGAATTCAACTTATTTCAAACAAAGGAACTTTACCGGTTAATACAATACAATGCGGTATATTATTACAAACGAACACATGCGTATTTACAATTTTAAATACTTTAAGGTGTCTTTAATAGTTAATATAATAGACAAGCTGCTTACCTGTTTCTTAAAATTTGCCATTATATCTCCTTGTTATTATATCTCGCGACAACAACGTACTACTCTCCGGGAGCGCGGGAAACAAACTGAATTATATTTCTGAAAGAAATATGTACAGACAGACTGATAATGAACGAATGAAATGAATGAACTAAGAGCTTATTTTATTATTTCTTACCGTGCGGAAAAGGCAAAGGCTGCCAACAGTAAGTTGCCATAGAGTCAACAAACACTATTGTCAATGTTTATAAATTACCACGTATCCGCTTTTTTATAAATTACTAGATTCGCCCGTGCAAATAATGTAACAATGTAATTTATCCCGAAGGATTTTCGGGGGAATAGTAGCATATTTATGTCAACTCTCCGGTGTTAAATCTACTTCTGTGCAAAATAACACGGGGGAGGAGGGGGTCTTTTTTAATACTTACCCAGAAAATATTTGTTATTTATCTATTCATAGTAAAACACTTTACCTATTTGTAGAGTAGAAATTAAGATTACAACTTGTAATGTATCTACAATAATCTACATGTTAAAATTGTAGGATAAAAAAAAATACCATGAATATAACTTAAGTAACCTTTGTCAGCAATACATATTAAAAAAAATTCGAAACTTTAGAAAATTAACTAGCTGATCGAATGATAATTTAATGCATTGCGTTTGGGTAAGTATTATAACATAGAACGGTAAATGGTAGGTAGGTATACCTACAAAAATATATCCTGTCTGTTAAATAAGCAAATGTTAGCAATTATTATCAAAGGAGAAGGATAAGGTCACAAAACTAGCACACAATTATGAAATTACGATTTTTTTTAAACCAGCCCCGCGAGCATGAGCGTGTAGAGAAAATCTACGGGGATTAGACAAATGTTAGTGTCAGTTCGTCTATTTGTGACATTTGTCACGTGATCCCTAGAGATTTTGTCTTTAGTCAAACTGAAGCAATGAAGATCTGTAGATTTTTTTATTTTAGAGGGCAGACATAGTTTTAAACGAAACTTCTTGGTGGTTAGGTATTGATTGTGTTCGCGACAGGGCGTTTTACGTGTACACAACAAATACCTAGACAACAGTGTACCTACGTTATACTGAAATAATGATCGTCTGTAATAGTGAATAGTTTAAATTAATAAATGTACGTGTATTGATAATTTGATAATGATGTCATTAGGATAGAAGTCGGCATTCCATAATGTTTTAAATTGTAAAGTTAGGAGAACAGAATTCTAAAGATTTTTTTTTCATTTGGACGGAAGCAATAACAGACATTGATTAAATAGTTACAATAGAAAGAACCCAGATAACAATAACTATTGAATTGAAAATACTTTTGTAGAATAGTCTATTCACTAATAAAATTAAACAATATCTAGGTATCTTTTTTAGAAATATTCGTTAATGAGTAAGTAACAAAGCAAGAAGGTCTTCATAGAAATGCCAGATGTAGATTCCGGGAAGCACGAGAACGAATTCACGTGGAAAGCTATTTCGCGGGTCACATATAGTCTGGGGCTTTAGGGTAATTCTATGTATGTACAGTTTTTCCCAGCTTTCGAATATAGCTTAGTCATGTAGTTCGACTTTGTTTAGATTCCCGCATAGTTCGATATCAATCGACCTAGGTTCATAATATATACCTCCTCCCACACGGTTTGCATAGTATGTCACAATAGCATAATAAGTATAGAATCGTGAAAACACTCATAGGGACGCTGACCTCACACCGATACTACTTCAACAGACAGTACTTCACATTCCACTGCATTTATTTTACTTTCATGCTTCTTATTCCATACCCAAGTCTCGCTTCCATAAGTAAGTGATGGAACTATAACTGCATTATGTATGTTCATTTGACTTTTAGTTGTAAGTTGTTTATTTCTGCATACATTGTTTAGTCCACTAAATACCTTGCTTCCCGCTTTCACTCTCCTTTCAATTTCCTTGTCTATCTTTCCACTTCTTGTAAACATACTACCTATACCTAAATAAACATATTCATTGACTTGCTCTAATTTACATCCTTTCACACAAATGTTACACTCCGTCCTTAAAGAAATTAAATTAAAGAAATTAAATTGCACTTCAATTTGTAAAGAAATCAGAAAGTAGGTATAATTACCAAGGAATATACCACTCCATATCGAGATATTATTGTATAAATTCTGGTCTAATGGCACACGCATCAGCTAGTAGGTGACATATCATAGGTTCGAATTCTCGAAAAGTGTGAAATGTTTATTGTTGTTTATTTTCGTACCTATTCTAAAAGAACTCAAGTTTTTAAATATTAGATCAATTTATATTTTAAAATACAAAAGTAAAAGGCAAGCCGATAGGTGTTAATAATTCAGTGTTTATATTAATTAATAATCAGTAAGTATTCATCATACATTAGTGCTACGCATATCTGTCCCAATGTCTCCTCAACGCAATGACTTCCAAGTAAATTTCACAAGATCAGAAAAAACTGATCTTCATTTTAGAAGAGTCCCAATTTTATTCCATCGTCTATCCAACAGTTTCACTATATATAATAGGGACGCCAGAGTCTTCAGAGTCGTGGTCTTTTCCATCATAACGAAATTTGCCTTAAAATTACTAGAAAAATATGAACATTGACGTAAAAAAAGTCTTGACAATGAGCTCGATCGGGAACATGGTTCTTTATTGCTAAATAATTTTTTTTCACCTTTTTTTTCTAAGTATCTCGAAAAGTGTTAAGTTTTAAGAAAAAAGGTTTAAATAAAAGTTGTTCGGACGATGATTAGGTATTTATAGGGATTAGGTATTTAAAAAAAAATAAAAAATCCTTTCATTGATTAAACAAAGGAAAATGAAAAGAAGGCTCAAAACATTGAAGTATTAAATAACAATACTTCCAGTTCTCGAAATTCAATGAAAATCGAGTATGTTGTAGTCTTTGGTATGCTTAAGAATATGCCGCAAACTATGTCCGATCAAAAAATTTGCAACTGGACCCATTGCAAAATTGTTAATTTAAAATTTTAATTGTTTATAACGTTTGTCCTGCCAAAAATATCGCAATGAAACTTTATGGAATCTGTAAGTAGAGACTATCTTTAATCCCTCCGAATTTCAGATTTTTAACTGAATAAACAAAAAAGTTATTTAACAAAAACCCGTCGCTGTTGGCTATAGTTTGGAACGCCTCAGAAATTCCTAATTCCTAAGAGTGGTTCAGGCGAAACGATCACGTCATGCAAGACAACGACGGCGCTTTGTCCGTTCTTGCTGCAGAAGTGAGAAGGGCATAATGTATCGCTTCTCGGAATAAATGACGTCAGTGGCACATTACAAATAAATAATGTATTAAGAAACGATCACATGCAGGGAAACATCTTCTTATTCAATACTAAAAACTGAATTTACCTACAGATTCGTATAAAATTTAAACGTAAATCCCTTTAGAGTATGGTCGTATGACTAAAAAGGTGTTTTTGAAGAGGTGATTTCAAAAATTTAAGTTATCGTGAAAATTTTCACCAATCATGTTTTCATCCTACACAATACTAGATAAAATCCTCTAGTTTTCGATGCCCAAATTGTATGTTTAGAAATCAACCGAAATTATTCGTTCCTCCCCTTAGAACAATCTCTAAGTCTAGTAAATGTGGGTACAATATGGTAAGGTATGTATTTAATTAAAATGCAAAATCATATCATGTCACATTAATTTAATTTGTATTACTTAACAACTACGAAATTATTCTATATGAAAATTGTTAAAAATTACTAGCTAGAATACATTTATACAGAACATAAAGAAAACTCTTTGAAAAACATAGTTGCAATAAGTACACAAGGTAGGTATATATTATGTATCATATTAAATCAAATCAAAAGATATTTATTTTGTGGGTACACAAGGCACTCTTAAAATTATAAATCTATGCTTGAAATAGTCTATTAGAAATATAGTTTAAAACTTTTGATTTAGTCGATTAAAAAAATACCTTGACAATTTTACAAAGTTTTCAATATACTTTGTCGATTGAAAAAATACACATAAGTATGTAATAGTTAATATAAGAATATAAATTAATAACTAATAGCTTCATAACTATGGCACTATTTAATCACTTTACTTAATATATATCTTTAATATATAATAATAATAAATAATCTAATAATTGTACTTTATTTTATAATTTTATATCTAAATAATTATAGTGAAAATATGAAAACCGTAATAAATACGTAAAAGTAATTATGATAAGTACTATTATAGTTTTTCAATAAACTAGGATCGAATAATAGATTCCAATCAAATGTGAATAACTTAAGAAACAATATTATTATTAAATTATTCATATTAAATTCACTGACATATTAACGTTTAATAAATGAAAAAAATAAAAATAATTTCATTATACATATTATAAATATTACTTACCTACATAAAAATATACTTAAATTAAAATTTTATTTAACAAACTGAATAAACTAATGTCTAAACTATGAACTTAACAACAAGTAATGGATATAAGAATTCAGGCTTCACCTTCTTGCTCTACAATATGTCCTCAGTGTTAAAACAGACCATAAGACCCGAGGTCCATATCAAGAACGATACTTAATATGGTAAAGGGAAATTCGTTTATACCATCACCATACAAACGGAAGGCCGGGAGATGATGATACAAAGAAAGGAAAAAAGAAAAGAAAACTAAGGGAAAAAGACCTGGTGCTATCACCATGATATGGAAGGTGTAAGGTGTGTGCCACATAGGATTAAAATGTTTTAACGAGTATAACAATGTGAATGAACTGAATTCTGACTAATTAATGTAAAAAAAAATCCATCCATCCATCACGTGATGCGTCACTTGGTCAAAATGCCAGCTTGCACTAGTACTTGGCGCGCCGCGTTGTTTATATGTCGAAATCTATGTGGACCTAGTTGGATGCCGCCGTACCTGAGGAAAAACAGAAAAATATTACTATTTAATATAAACATATTGTCGTTGAATTGGAAGACGGTTGGAGCCAAATTAGGATACATTCTCTATATTGAATTTGAAATGAAATTGAAAGGAGAGTGAAAGCGGGAAGCAAATGGTGGACTAAACAATGTATGCAGAAATACACAACTTACAACTAAAAGTAAAATTAAAATACATAATGGTGTTTTAGTTCCATCACTTAGGTACTTATGGACATGGAAGCGAGACTTGGGTATGGAATAAGAAGCATGACAGTAAGACAAATGCAGTGGATATGCGGTCTCTATGTAGAATATGTGATATAAAATGTATGGTCCGCATCCGGAACGACGTCATTAAAGAAGAATGCGGAGTGAAAGTGACTAAAATAAAGAAAAGTAGTTTACGCTGGTGAAAGATTAACTAAAAAGGTATATGGCTGAAATTAAAGAAAATACTGGCAGAGGACGACCTGGCTGTACTTTGTCGGGTGGTGGGGTAGCCAGGCCGGGTAGGTATGTAGGTATAGCAGGAAAACTCGTAGTAAACTTTCACCATTCGTTTATTGGTCGAATTAACAAGGAAGGAACAAGCAGCAAAAGAACAACCAGTAAAAACATCCGTAAGGAGCCAAGGAGAAGGAGCCGTAAGGAGAAAGAGCCGTCAAAGGAGAAGGAGCAAGGAGCGCACTGTAATAAAAATGAACTACACATTACTACAGGGCGTTAAGCTATTGAAGTAACACAATACAAAGTATGATAAAAATACTTACAATACTTATTTGCGCTCCTTTTATATTAACATAGATATTAGTTCTTGAATATTGATTCAATACATTTTATATAGTTATTTACTTAGTTGATAAAATAGAAATATAATAAATTTTACAATTGGCAGAGTACTGCCTAAGTCAACAGTTTGTGAAGGAATGAGTAAAATTTTAATTTAGGTTCCATACAATGTTCTATTGAATTAAAATGAACAATATCGTGTTCTAAAATCAAAATAAATGCTATTTATGATGGCCAGCTTGTAAGCGGCCAGGAAAATAAGGTCGTATCATCACAACTTTTATCGAGCATATAAAAATATATTGATCGATGGCAATATTAAAAGTACCTACACACAATCGCCGAGCATGTATGAAAGGTATGATGAATATAAAAGAAGCGAAAGAGGTATGTCAGGATCGTAGCAAATGGTCTCTGCCGACCCCTTCTGGGATAAAAGGCGTGATGATAGATAGGTCCGTTTATTGTGGAAGGCTTAATCCAAAAATGGAGCGGAGAAGAGGATGTAAATACAAATAAACTTACCATCTCGAGACCACGACCAGGGTATTCTTCTGATTCAATATCTGTAACAGATGCAGCATCCTGCCCCCAGCGTGCCCTTCACCATCATCGTCGCAGTCTTGCAGGATAGAGGCGCCTCTCTCTATCCTGTATGCGTATATATTATGTGTGGCATTTCCAATTTTCTTGTTTTGTTTTAGCGTTGTCAGAACGGCGCTGGAAATTAAATAAGTTGATTTAAGTTAATATTTCTGCGTCAAATTGACAGGTGGCAAGCCTGTTGCTGCACTTAATGGACCTAGATGTGTCACTTCTTAGACGTAAGTTGTTATCTGAATCTCTTATATGGCCGCAGAAGAAAAGTTTTGAAAAATTTGGAATATAAATAGCACCAGAAACTTTCAAAATAAAAAAAACAGTTCCTATATATGTACGCTTTCCGTTCCCGGCTTCGCCCGTGGATATTTTCGAACAAAATAAAATATAAGCCTTTATTTATTATTCATACGTGAAATAACTTTTAGTATCGGTTCAGTAGTATGAAGTCAAAGGTATGATGAATATAAAAGAAGCAAAAGAGGTATGTCAGGATCGTAACAAATGGCATTCGATATGTCTCTGCCTACCCCTCTTGGGATAAAAGGCGTGATGATAGATAGATGTAATAAAATACAATCATGTATTTATATATCAATAAATAAGACACAGTTCTGGTCGTCTCAAACCATTATCTACGCGGGGCGTGGGGTGGGTAGTCAATGGCTGACCAGCGCGGTGGTAAAAAGTGTCTTATTTGGTAATCAAACTGTACCTACCTTGACCTACCTACATGTCTTTTTGTGCTATGCGGTTGCATCCGCGATAATAGTTACTGCTCCGCCCCTTTGCGTCGTAGCGTGATGTTATATTATAGCCTATAAGCTTCCTCAAAAATTGGGCTATTTTATGAAAAATATTTTTTTTAATCCGACTGACGAAACAAACAAACTATTCAGCTTTATTATTAGTAGGTTAATAGTTAACAAAATGTGACTGTTAGTTCTGCAAATGTAAAATAGGTCAAGAATGTTAATTAATATGTAAAATTGTTAATATGACTTAATTCAATGAAAACTTATTTAAGAGCAAGCTGTTAGCGCAATTAACTCAGATAACTACACTGCAGAAAGAATCGATAAAATAATCAAGGCTAAGATAAGATAGACCAATATTCACGTACCAGAAACATGAGAAAGAACGGTTACACAAAAAATCGGCCTTGCGAAAATACACAAAACGGATATAATGCTCTTCCAATATTATACAAAAACTATTAGAAATAGCAAGTTGTAGTTAATGTTTTCATAAAGTGGGACAAATACGAGAAAATGGTACCTTAGTAAATATATTAAGAGAACTCGAGTCGCAAAATCGGTTGAAAATACGCTCGAAATTGATGACTTTCAGGACTTCATGAAACTAAGGTGTAACTTGATTTTCTTTTTTTTTAATTCAACTGTGTCAAATATATTTATCTTTCGAAAGCTATTTAAATTTCGAAACTAAGACATATAGTTTATCGCGTAATTTAAGAAGTCGTGCAGCATGTAATTTGTAGGCGTCTCCAAAGTTTATTTACCAAATAAGACAAGACTAGAAAAACTTACCTTAGTCTAATTTATTAACTTATTCACTCGAGACATATAATAGTAATAACAACTTACTGTATATCTTCCATAGTATGAACAATGGCTGCATGACCCTGGAATGAACTTTTCCGATCAGCGATCACCTCCCCATGTGTTATTTCTGGACATTTGATGACTATCTGAAAGCAATTGATGGCAGTATTAGCATAGGCCCTATACTCTGTTCAATGTAAGATAGTATGCGTGACAGTTAGCAAAAATAAGTTTTTTATTTCAATATTGATTCATTTACACATATGAGTCTATTTTGTATTTTTAGGATGCGGTGGTCACACAATAAGAGGAAAAGAAAAAAGGATCCTGGCCATGTACCAATCGGTTTTTTATAATAAAAAATTGTATTGTACATAATCCGAAAAAACACATTTAGAGGCTTTTCCATCTTTGAATAGCTACATAAATACGTGCTTACTATTTACTACTTATCAATTAGAGCTATATATATATATATATATATATGCTATGGCTGACTTTTTTGTAGATCATTTTATACTAAACAATTCTTTCCTACATCATTTTGTTATATCTCTGACGATTAGACAGAATATATATGCCATTAAAACCTTGCTGGGGCTAACTTTTTCCCAGACTTGATTCACTTATACGGTTAATGCTCAGCTCCTATACATGATAGCTCCATGTTTAATACTCGTAAACCTTCCCGGTGAATCAACCTGTCTAATATTGAAAACCGCATTAAAATCCGTTCAGTAGTTTTTGCGTGAAAAGGTCACATACAGACAGACAGATGTGGCAGGGGACTAATCATCGGGACTAATATGTAGTAATGATCAGTCATCATACCGCTGAAAGAATGAAGATTGATTAGAAAGGTTGCACTATGGCAGAATTGAAAGAAAATGCTGACAGAGGATGACAGGATCATAGCAAATTGCATTAGAAATGTCTCTGCCTACCCCTCATTGGATAAAGGCGTGATGACAGATAGACAAAGTATACAGTACTGGGTTCAAATCCCAAGTTGATTTGTAGTAAAACTAGATTTAATGGAAACGTGGTGCAAGCCGCCCACGAGACCTTTCAATATCAAAATAACTCAACAGAAATAGCCACGCCTTAGATGGCTTCAAAAAATATCATCATTGACGAAATTAAGATTTGTCTTTTGCTAAGTACCATGGGGCAGGTAAATCTGGGGTCCAGCGGCCCTATTTATGACAGACCACAAGGTATAAAGACCGTAAAGATATGTATTCTAGTTATATTACCTCTGCTTTAGCCACTTTAGCCTTCTTATCTTTTTTAACTTTATTTTTGATGGACTGCAATGTCTCTCTGATTTTCTCCACCCATTGGTAAACCACTGTCTCGCCAGTATTTTCTCTGTAAAAAACAATAATATAATAGGTATTGAACAAGTAAAAAGAAAAGAGGCAATGGTTGAAGAGTGTTGGACCCAAAGAGTAATACAGTATGTGTTTATGTTAAATAGTTTCTGAGTTATGAAGGGGTCAAAAGTGGCTTCAAATGGTTAGTGTAATATTACACACTGTGCTGCTCGCCATTTCTGTTGGACCCAAATCTGATGATCCTGAGTTAACGACATGTGACCTTGCCACCGCCTGATTATTAAGTCCATGAATGCGAGCGACTGGCAGATCATAATATATCGTTTACCGTTCAGAAAGAGCGCAAGGCGGCTGTAATATATTTCAAGCCTCTCGCCTATGTACTCGCCTGCCCTCCAAGTATTTCTGTGCAAATAATTTGTTCCCTTCTAATGTGAAAGTTAAGTATAAATATATTGCGAAAAGGCATCTCAACAATGCAATATTTTTGTTGCTAATAACTGTTGCTGAAGAGTTTGTCACAAACCCCGTCATAAAATAAATAGAGTATAGATTCTACAGGCGACCGACGCTCACGTTCCGTCGTGACATGATGTGGAATCCGGTTTAATCCCGCCCGCGCTGTGATACTTTAGTTGTGATTAATAAGGCATGTGATAGTCGGCGGGATCATCTTAGTTTAAATCTTTAGATTAATCGGTATATTGTATTTTGATACTATAACGGCTATAATACTTGACATTGGCAAATCATCGACTAACATTGGTGGAGCCATATAAAAGAAGAAGAATAGAGTATAGTTGGCGTGGCGAAAGGCTTATTTTTAGGTTGACTCAATGTTATTGAGAAAAAATCTAACTAAGTAGGTGTCGTCGTCCCTGTTTTCCTAGGTTTCTAAAGTTAAAATTCTGATTTTAATAGAGTTAGTGGATATCGATTCATAAATTACCATTAAACTGCAGCTATTTTGAAAAATTATATAGGTGCAAAAAAAATTGATACGGAATCTTAATGCGAGCTCGACTCGTTCTTGGCCGGTTCGTGTCAAAAACACCGACAGAGAGGCGACACTAGATGAGCCGACACTAGATGAGCTAGACCGCTCGAGGCAAAACGAGACTCTCCTCCACACACTCGTGTTCGGCAACATTTGTTATGTCTCGGCGAGCGTGTGGAGCGTCCTTAATATTTATGAAAACTGGCGTTTTTTGTTTTTTTCAAATTCATTTCCGCAACAATCGAAATATGAACACTGTTACTGGTGTCTCTGGCCATGCCACAAGGTATAAGGGCAATGTGCTTTGATCAATATAAAACAAATAGATGGAGCAACAGAACTTCTCAGCAGCGTGTCACATATCACAATGCTCTGCCCATACAAATATTATCTCTTTATTTCGCTATTTTCTTCCTGATTTGCGCATTTGTATGGCAAAGTGCTGAGTGCTTTCTATTTCATTTACTAGAGCACGGCGGTTGCACCTGCGTTAATGATAACTGCTCGGCTCTATGGGTTGTAGCCTATAACCTTCCTTAAGAAATGGGATGTCAAATGCAAAAATATTTTTCAAATCCCGACTGATAGTTCCAAGATTTTAACAAACTCTTCAGCTTTCTTATTTGTATAGTTTGATTGAAGTGTAATAATAATAGTGTGCAAATATAATACTTACAAAGAAACTTGATCCAATGCTAAATGTAAGTTGTGTTTATCTTTTCTTTCCATAGTTGGTGCAGACAGCTCAAACTTCGGAGGCGCATCACTCGGGTAGTCTGGAGGTAAGTTTACATATAGTATGGCCTCAATACCATTTTCAACTACACTTATGCTATATGATTGTAAACTTTCTATTTCACATTTAAAATCTTGGCCGTATATCGAACTTAGGGCTTCAACTTCGTCAAACTGGAAAGAAAAAATAAAAATTATTACTAGCTTTCTGCCGCTGGCTTCGATAATTTATTATTCATTGAGAATTTAAAGTATTGACTTCATTTAATTTAATAATTTTGTTGTTAGGGGCAAGAAGGTTTAGTTAGTAAAAAACCATAAAAACAATGTGGATAAGAAGATGAATTGAGAAGGTAGACCCTTGTTTAATTTATTATTTACTTTTGTATACAATACGCTAACAAAAAATAGGTTCTTAATTACCTTTGCTTAAACATTACAAACAAGAACACTAGTCAACTTGACATTTTTTGACAGTGAAAATCTGTGAATTTCGAAATGTCAAGGAATAATTTTTTTTGTACCATTTATTTTTTGGTAGTATGAACTTCCATGAAAAAGGCAAAGGTAAAAAATAAGGAAATGAACGAATGATATTTTTTTTATAAATTCTTTCCGTTCGAAATAAGCTATACAAACATACTGCCAGTTAAAAAGGCAATCTTTACCAATAAAATTTCCAAAGAAGCAACACGACGTCATAACAAACTATTATGTATATTTTTCTTCACGGGTTACCTTACAGCTCCCGAAACCCAAGTCTTCCTCGTTTAGCCGATGGTATTTGTGAGGCTATATCTAACGAGTAACGAGTGGCTAGTTCTGTTGTCGTGTCGGATTATGTACTATCAACAAAATTCGCGCTAGCTCACCACAAATGCTATTTTTGCATGTACGGCATAGTGTCATACTATAATGAATGTGTGTGTGTGTACGTCAAAGGTGAAGGTGTCATTATTACTTGCCAGGTTTTGTTAAAAATAAAATCATTGGAACGTATGCATAAAATTTCTTTATCACACACAATTATATACACAGAAGAAGAAGTAGAACGAAAATAATAGAAATCGAAATAAAATAATATTAAATAAATAACCTAAAAACAATTAATATTTAGTCGCTGCTCCACCAGCATCAATGACAGCGTCACATCGCCTACGCATAGATGCTACTAGCACTTCGCATAGGTCAGAACCACGAAGCGACACCCATACTTCGTCTAAGCATATATTATTTTATTATATTTTTAATAATATACCTATTTACATTTATATCTTTGATAGATGTAATTTATATAATTAGGTCCTTACATATGAAATTGGCGTTTTGTCGAACTGCCTACTTTGGTTTCAAATATCTGGCGTTTGGTTTGGATATTCAAATACAAATTTATTTCAAATTTAAGCTTATGTTTAGTAATTTATTTGTTTTAGCGTCATTTGATTTTTCTTTGACATCGTTCTGTTCACAAATTGGAAAACTTAAAATATCGCGTTATTTACGAATACGAGTTCCACCGTGGCACCTGCGGTATAGAAACAGCTCGATGGGGCAGCTACTTCAATAGAAAGCACGGTACGTTTTTGGTTCCAAGATTTTCGTTTCGATGAGGCAGTCCAAACCGCCTTCAAAAATTTTATTGATTCTCGCTCCCACAATTTCTTCAGCAAAGAAATCTATTATTACCTATGAGATGGCAAAAGTGCATAGATAACAATGGTTCATACTTTGATTGATTAAATATATAATGTAATTTTTTTTTCATTTTGTTTTTTCCATATAAAACGCCAATTTCATATGTAATGACCTAATAATAGAGTCATTTTCTAAAATTTCAATATATAATGTTGTTTGACAGAATATTATGTAGTGTAGGTGTGTGTGTGTGTTTGTGTGTCAGCTGCGTGCACAGAACATTTTTGTTAAATGAGCTTGCACGAATTTGGCTGATAGTACATAAGTTTTTAATTAAAAACCCCATTGGTACATGGCCGGGATACGTGATCGAACCTAGTTAATATACTTAATTAAAATTATAAATAACACACACTACACTACTCGCTTGGAGCTCAGATAACAGACTGAAACTTTGCGGCTTTTTGTGAAAAATGTATGATCAAAATCAAACTCATCAAAAACTAATGAAATTATAAGTTTAATACAATTTTTGGTTGCCATAGTGCGTCTTTTGATTAGTTGGTACTTAAGAAGTAACTTAACATCAGTTTCAAGGTAGGCACCTAAGACTATTTGCGCGGGATTCAGCCAACAAACTGAAACTTTTCGTGAAAATGCAAAGAATATACTTATAAAGAACGAACGAATGATTGGAACTATCGGTATGTTTTATTGTTTAATAATACAAGAAAAAAGTAAAGTCACGTAAGTATTATAAAACTGTTAATATTTGTTTTCTTTTTGAGGATTAATTTCGCAATAAGCATAACTTTAAAACCGTAGTTGATTACTTATTAATTACAATGTCATTTTTATTTTCATGTAGCATAATTATTTAATAAGGGAATTAAATTATAAATAGCTATTATGCATAATTATAATTATGAGTCACCGTGGATATGAAATGCGAAATGAAATTGTATTACGTGTATCAAATTAAAGACAACATTATATTTATCAAAATAGCTTTGCATTGAATATTCTACAGGTCAAACAAAACAATATCGCCAGATAACTTAGCAGTCATGTTTTAAATATATGTATATCTATATAAATATATTTTTGTTATGTATATTCATTTCAGCAAAGCTACAAACACATGTTTGTTAATTTTCGGTTGCTATTTTACGAAAAATCTATTGTGAGGTTACGTAAATAATGATTTTATTTTCTTTATTTGGGTATATTTTTTCATAATGTAGGTATTTAAATCGCCTTAGGCATGAAATGATAAATTATTACTAAATATATTTAATTATACTAAATAAAAAATAACATGTAAATGGTTAAATAATTATCCAGCTACAAACCTGAGAACAGTTATTATTGTTTAAAAAAAAGAATTCAACTTATTTCAAACAAAGGAACTTTACCGGTTAATACAATACAATGCGGTATATTATTACAAACGAACACATGCGTATTTACAATTTTAAATACTTTAAGGTGTCTTTAATAGTTAATATAATAGACAAGCTGCTTACCTGTTTCTTAAAATTTGCCATTATATCTCCTTGTTATTATATCTCGCGACAACAACGTACTACTCTCCGGGAGCGCGGGAAACAAACTGAATTATATTTCTGAAAGAAATATGTACAGACAGACTGATAATGAACGAATGAAATGAATGAACTAAGAGCTTATTTTATTATTTCTTACCGTGCGGAAAAGGCAAAGGCTGCCAACAGTAAGTTGCCATAGAGTCAACAAACACTATTGTCAATGTTTATAAATTACCACGTATCCGCTTTTTTATAAATTACTAGATTCGCCCGTGCAAATAATGTAACAATGTAATTTATCCCGAAGGATTTTCGGGGGAATAGTAGCATATTTATGTCAACTCTCCGGTGTTAAATCTACTTCTGTGCAAAATAACACGGGGGAGGAGGGGGTCTTTTTTAATACTTACCCAGAAAATATTTGTTATTTATCTATTCATAGTAAAACACTTTACCTATTTGTAGAGTAGAAATTAAGATTACAACTTGTAATGTATCTACAATAATCTACATGTTAAAATTGTAGGATAAAAAAAAATACCATGAATATAACTTAAGTAACCTTTGTCAGCAATACATATTAAAAAAAATTCGAAACTTTAGAAAATTAACTAGCTGATCGAATGATAATTTAATGCATTGCGTTTGGGTAAGTATTATAACATAGAACGGTAAATGGTAGGTAGGTATACCTACAAAAATATATCCTGTCTGTTAAATAAGCAAATGTTAGCAATTATTATCAAAGGAGAAGGATAAGGTCACAAAACTAGCACACAATTATGAAATTACGTTTTTTTTTAAACCAGCCCCGCGAGCATGAGCGTGTAGAGAAAATCTACGGGGATTAGACAAATGTTAGTGTCAGTTCGTCTATTTGTGACATTTGTCACGTGATCCCTAGAGATTTTGTCTTTAGTCAAACTGAAGCAATGAAGATCTGTAGATTTTTTTATTTTAGAGGGCAGACATAGTTTTAAACGAAACTTCTTGGTGGTTAGGTATTGATTGTGTTCGCGACAGGGCGTCTTACGTGTACACAACAAATACCTAGACAACAGTGTACCTACGTTATACTGAAATAATGATCGTCTGTAATAGTGAATAGTTTAAATTAATAAATGTACGTGTATTGATAATTTGATAATGATGTCATTAGGATAGAAGTCGGCATTCCATAATGTTTTAAATTGTAAAGTTAGGAGAACAGAATTCTAAAGATTTTTTTTTCATTTGGACGGAAGCAATAACAGACATTGATTAAATAGTTACAATAGAAAGAACCCAGATAACAATAACTATTGAATTGAAAATACTTTTGTAGAATAGTCTATTCACTAATAAAATTAAACAATATCTAGGTATCTTTTTTAGAAATATTCGTTAATGAGTAAGTAACAAAGCAAGAAGGTCTTCATAGAAATGCCAGATGTAGATTCCGGGAAGCACGAGAACGAATTCACGTGGAAAGCTATTTCGCGGGTCACATATAGTCTGGGGCTTTAGGGTAATTCTATGTATGTACAGTTTTTCCCAGCTTTCGAATATAGCTTAGTCATGTAGTTCGACTTTGTTTAGATTCCCGCATAGTTCGATATCAATCGACCTAGGTTCATAATATATACCTCCTCCCACACGGTTTGCATAGTATGTCACAATAGCATAATAAGTATAGAATCGTGAAAACACTCATAGGGACGCTGACCTCACACCGATACCACTTCAACAGACAGTACTTCACATTCCACTGCATTTATTTTACTTTCATGCTTCTTATTCCATACCCAAGTCTCGCTTCCATAAGTAAGTGATGGAACTATAACTGCATTATGTATGTTCATTTGACTTTTAGTTGTAAGTTGTTTATTTCTGCATACATTGTTTAGTCCACTAAATACCTTGCTTCCCGCTTTCACTCTCCTTTCAATTTCCTTGTCTATCTTTCCACTTCTTGTAAACATACTACCTATACCTAAATAAACATATTCATTGACTTGCTCTAATTTACATCCTTTCACACAAATGTTACACTCCGTCCTTAAAGAAATTAAATTAAAGAAATTAAATTGCACTTCAATTTGTAAAGAAATCAGAAAGTAGGTATAATTACCAAGGAATATACCACTCCATATCGAGATATTATTGTATAAATTCTGGTCTAATGGCACACGCATCAGCTAGTAGGTGACATATCATAGGTTCGAATTCTCGAAAAGTGTGAAATGTTTATTGTTGTTTATTTTCGTACCTATTCTAAAAGAACTCAAGTTTTTAAATATTAGATCAATTTATATTTTAAAATACAAAAGTAAAAGGCAAGCCGATAGGTGTTAATAATTCAGTGTTTATATTAATTAATAATCAGTAAGTATTCATCATACATTAGTGCTACGCATATCTGTCCCAATGTCTCCTCAACGCAATGACTTCCAAGTAAATTTCACAAGATCAGAAAAAACTGATCTTCATTTTAGAAGAGTCCCAATTTTATTCCATCGTCTATCCAACAGTTTCACTATATATAATAGGGACGCCAGAGTCTTCAGAGTCGTGGTCTTTTCCATCATAACGAAATTTGCCTTAAAATTACTAGAAAAATATGAACATTGACGTAAAAAAAGTCTTGACAATGAGCTCGATCGGGAACATGGTTCTTTATTGCTAAATAATTTTTTTTCACCTTTTTTTTCTAAGTATCTCGAAAAGTGTTAAGTTTTAAGAAAAAAGGTTTAAATAAAAGTTGTTCGGACGATGATTAGGTATTTATAGGGATTAGGTATTTAAAAAAAAATAAAAAAATCCTTTCATTGATTAAACAAAGGAAAATGAAAAGAAGGCTCAAAACATTGAAGTATTAAATAACAATACTTCCAGTTCTCGAAATTCAATGAAAATCGAGTATGTAGTCTTTGGTATGCTTAAGAATATGCCGCAAACTATGTCCGATCAAAAAATTTGCAACTGGACCCATTGCAAAATTGTTAATTTAAAATTTTAATTGTTTATAACGTTTGTCCTGCCAAAAATATCGCAATGAAACTTTATGGAATCTGTAAGTAGAGACTATCTTTAATCCCTCCGAATTTCAGATTTTTAACTGAATAAACAAAAAAGTTATTTAACAAAAACCCGTCGCTGTTGGCTATAGTTTGGAACGCCTCAGAAATTCCTAATTCCTAAGAGTGGTTCAGGCGAAACGATCACGTCATGCAAGACAACGACGGCGCTTTGTCCGTTCTTGCTGCAGAAGTGAGAAGGGCATAATGTATCGCTTCTCGGAATAAATGACGTAAGTGGCACATTACAAATAAATAATGTATTAAGAAACGATCACATGCAGGGAAACATCTTCTTATTCAATACTAAAAACTGAATTTACCTACAGATTCGTATAAAATTTAAACGTAAATCCCTTTAGAGTATGGTCGTATGACTAAAAAGGTGTTTTTGAAGAGGTGATTTCAAAAATTTAAGTTATCGTGAAAATTTTCACCAATCATGTTTTCATCCTACACAATACTAGATAAAATCCTCTAGTTTTCGATGCCCAAATTGTATGTTTAGAAATCAACCGAAATTATTCGTTCCTCCCCTTAGAACAATCTCTAAGTCTAGTAAATGTGGGTACAATATGGTAAGGTATGTATTTAATTAAAATGCAAAATCATATCATGTCACATTAATTTAATTTGTATTACTTAACAACTACGAAATTATTCTATATGAAAATTGTTAAAAATTACTAGCTAGAATACATTTATACAGAACATAAAGAAAACTCTTTGAAAAACATAGTTGCAATAAGTACACAAGGTAGGTATATATTATGTATCATATTAAATCAAATCAAAAGATATTTATTTTGTGGGTACACAAGGCACTCTTAAAATCATAGATAGCGGCCGCTAAATCTATGCTTGAAATAGTCTATTAGAAATATAGTTTAAAACTTTTGATTTAGTCGATTAAAAAAATACCTTGACAATTTTACAAAGTTTTCAATATACTTTGTCGATTGAAAAAATACACATAAGTATGTAATAGTTAATATAAGAATATAAATTAATAACTAATAGCTTCATAACTATGGCACTATTTAATCACTTTACTTAATATATATCTTTAATATATAATAATAATAAATAATCTAATAATTGTACTTTATTTTATAATTTTATATCTAAATAATTATAGTGAAAATATGAAAACCGTAATAAATACGTAAAAGTAATTATGATAAGTACTATTATAGTTTTTCAATAAACTAGGATCGAATAATAGATTCCAATCAAATGTGAATAACTTAAGAAACAATATTATTATTAAATTATTCATATTAAATTCACTGACATATTAACGTTTAATAAATGAAAAAAATAAAAATAATTTCATTATACATATTATAAATATTACTTACCTACATAAAAATATACTTAAATTAAAATTTTATTTAACAAACTGAATAAACTAATGTCTAAACTATGTACTTAACAACAAGTAATGGATATAAGAATTCAGGCTTCACCTTCTTGCTCTACAATATGTCCTCAGTGTTAAAACAGACCATAAGACCCGAGGTCCATATCAAGAACGATACTTAATATGGTAAAGGGAAATTCGTTTATACCATCACCATACAAACGGAAGGCCGGGAGATGATGATACAAAGAAAGGAAAAAAGAAAAGAAAACTAAGGGAAAAAGACCTGGTGCTATCACCATGATATGGAAGGTGTAAGGTGTGTGCCACATAGGATTAAAATGTTTTAACGAGTATAACAATGTGAATGAACTGAATTCTGACTAATTAATGTAAAAAAAAATCCATCCATCCATCACGTGATGCGTCACTTGGTCAAAATGCCAGCTTGCACTAGTACTTGGCGCGCCGCGTTGTTTATATGTCGAAATCTATGTGGACCTAGTTGGATGCCGCCGTACCTGAGGAAAAACAGAAAAATATTACTATTTAATATAAATATATTGTCGTTGAATTGGAAGACGGTTGGAGCCAAATTAGGATACATTCTCTATATTGAATTTGAAATGAAATTGAAAGGAGAGTGAAAGCGGGAAGCAAATGGTGGACTAAACAATGTATGCAGAAATACACAACTTACAACTAAAAGTAAAATTAAAATACATAATGGTGTTTTAGTTCCATCACTTAGGTACTTATGGACATGGAAGCGAGACTTGGGTATGGAATAAGAAGCATGACAGTAAGACAAATGCAGTGGATATGCGGTCTCTATGTAGAATATGTGATATAAAATGTATGGTCCGCATCCGGAACGACGTCATTAAAGAAGAATGCGGAGTGAAAGTGACTAAAATAAAGAAAAGTAGTTTACGCTGGTGAAAGATTAACTAAAAAGGTATATGGCTGAAATTAAAGAAAATACTGGCAGAGGACGACCTGGCTGTACTTTTATCGAGCATATAAAAATATATTGATCGATGGCAATATTTAAAGTACCTACACACAATCGCCGAGCATGTATGAAAGGTATGATGAATATAAAAGAAGCGAAAGAGGTATGTCAGGATCGTAGCAAATGGTCTCTGCCGACCCCTTCTGGGATAAAAGGCGTGATGATAGATAGGTCCGTTTATTGTGGAAGGCTTAATCCAAAAATGGAGCGGAGAAGAGGATGTAAATACAAATAAACTTACCATCTCGAGACCACGACCAGGGTATTCTTCTGATTCAATATCTGTAACAGATGCAGCATCCTGCCCCCAGCGTGCCCTTCACCATCATCGTCGCAGTCTTGCAGGATATAGGCGCCTCTCTCTATCCTGTATGCGTATATATTATGTGTGGCATTTCCAATTTTCTTGTTTTGTTTTAGCGTTGTCAGAACGGCGCTGGAAATTAAATAAGTTGATTTAAGTTAATATTTCTGCGTCAAATTGACAGGTGGCAAGCCTGTTGCTGCACTTAATGGACCTAGATGTGTCACTTCTTAGACGTAAGTTGTTATCTGAATCTCTTATATGGCCGCAGAAGAAAAGTTTTGAAAAATTTGGAATATAAATAGCACCAGAAACTTTCAAAATAAAAAAAACAGTTCCTATATATGTACGCTTTCCGTTCCCGGCTTCGCCCGTGGATATTTTCGAACAAAATAAAATATAAGCCTTTATTTATTATTCATACGTGAAATAACTTTTAGTATCGGTTCAGTAGTATGAAGTCAAAGGTATGATGAATATAAAAGAAGCAAAAGAGGTATGTCAGGATCGTAACAAATGGCATTCGATATGTCTCTGCCTACCCCTCTTGGGATAAAAGGCGTGATGATAGATAGATGTAATAAAATACAATCATGTATTTATATATCAATAAATAAGACACAGTTCTGGTCGTCTCAAACCATTATCTACGCGGGGCGTGGGGTGGGTAGTCAATGGCTGACCAGCGCGGTGGTAAAAAGTGTCTTATTTGGTAAACAAACTGTACCTACCTTGACCTACCTACATGTCTTTTTGTGCTATGCGGTTGCATCCGCGATAATAGTTACTGCTCCGCCCCTTTGCGTCGTAGCGTGATGTTATATTATAGCCTATAAGCTTCCTCAAAAATTGGGCTATTTTATGCAAAAATATTTTTTTTAATCCGACTGACGAAACAAACAAACTATTCAGCTTTATTATTAGTAGGTTAATAGTTAACAAAATGTGACTGTTAGTTCTGCAAATGTAAAATAGGTCAAGAATGTTAATTAATATGTAAAATTGTTAATATGACTTAATTCAATGAAAACTTATTTAAGAGCAAGCTGTTAGCGCAATTAACTCAGATAACTACACTGCAGAAAGAATCGATAAAATAATCAAGGCTAAGATAAGATAGACCAATATTCACGTACCAGAAACATGAGAAAGAACGGTTACACAAAAAATCGGCCTTGCGAAAATACACAAAACGGATATAATGCTCTTCCAATATTATACAAAAACTATTAGAAATAGCAAGTTGTAGTTAATGTTTTCATAAAGTGGGACAAATACGAGAAAATGGTACCTTAGTAAATATATTAAGAGAACTCGAGTCGCAAAATCGGTTGAAAATACGCTCGAAATTGATGACTTTCAGGACTTCATGAAACTAAGGTGTAACTTGATTTTCTTTTTTTTTAATTCAACTGTGTCAAATATATTTATCTTTCGAAAGCTATTTAAATTTCGAAACTAAGACATATAGTTTATCGCGTAATTTAAGAAGTCGTGCAGCATGTAATTTGTAGGCGTCTCCAAAGTTTATTTACCAAATAAGACAAGACTAGAAAAACTTACCTTAGTCTAATTTATTAACTTATTCACTCGAGACATATAATAGTAATAACAACTTACTGTATATCTTCCATAGTATGAACAATGGCTGCATGACCCTGGAATGAACTTTTCCGATCAGCGATCACCTCCCCATGTGTTATTTCTGGACATTTGATGACTATCTGAAAGCAATTGGTGGCAGTATTAGCATAGGCCCTATACTCTGTTCAATGTAAGATAGTATGCGTGACAGTTAGCAAAAATAAGTTTTTTATTTCAATATTGATTCATTTACACATATGAGTCTATTTTGAATTTTTAGGATGCGGTGGTCACACAATAAGAGGAAAAGAAAAAAGGATCCTGGCCATGTACCAATCGGTTTTTTATAATAAAAAATTGTATTGTACATAATCCGAAAAAACACATTTAGAGGCTTTTCCATCTTTGAATAGCTACATAAATACGTGCTTACTATTTACTACTTATCAATTAGAGCTATATATATATATATATATATATATGCTATGGCTGACTTTTTTGTAGATCATTTTATACTAAACAATTCTTTCCTACATCATTTTGTTATATCTCTGACGATTAGACAGAATATATATGCCATTAAAACCTTGCTGGGGCTAACTTTTACCTTTACGGTTAATGCTCAGCTCCTATACATGATAGCTCCATGTTTAATACTCGTAAACCTTCCCGGTGAATCAACCTGTCTAATATTGAAAACCGCATTAAAATCCGTTCAGTAGTTTTTGCGTGAAAAGGTCACATACAGACAGACAGATGTGGCAGGGGACTAATCATCGGGACTAATATGTAGTAATGATCAGTCATCATACCGCTGAAAGAATGAAGATTGATTAGAAAGGTTGCACTATGGCAGAATTGAAAGAAAATGCTGACAGAGGATGACAGGATCATAGCAACGTGCATTAGAAATGTCTCTGCCTACCCCTCATTGGATAAAGGCGTGATGACAGATAGACAAAGTATACAGTACTGGGTTCAAATCCCAAGTTGATTTGTAGTAAAACTAGATTTAATGGAAACGTGGTGCAAGCCGCCCACGAGACCTTTCAATCTCAAAATAACTCAACAGAAATAGCCACGCCTTAGATGGCTTCAAAAAATATCATCATTGACGAAATTAAGATTTGTCTTTTGCTAAGTACCATGGGGCAGGTAAATCTGGGGTCCAGCGGCCCTATTTATGACAGACCACAAGGTATAAAGACCGTAAAGATATGTATTCTAGTTATATTACCTCTGCTTTAGCCACTTTAGCCTTCTTATCTTTTTTAACTTTATTTTTGATGGACTGCAATGTCTCTCTGATTTTCTCCACCCATTGGTAAACCACTGTCTCGCCAGTATTTTCTCTGTAAAAAACAATAATATAATAGGTATTGAACAAGTAAAAAGAAAAGAGGCAATGGTTGAAGAGTGTTGGACCCAAAGAGTAATACAGTATGTGTTTATGTTAAATAGTTTCTGAGTTATGAAGGGGTCAAAAGTGGCTTCAAATGGTTAGTGTAATATTACACACTGTGCTGCTCGCCATTTCTGTTGGACCCAAATCTGATGATCCTGAGTTAACGACATGTGACCTTGCCACCGCCTGATTATTAAGTCCATGAATGCGAGCGACTGGCAGATCATAATATATCGTTTACCGTTCAGAAAGAGCGCAAGGCGGCTGTAATATATTTCAAGCCTCTCGCCTATGTACTCGCCTGCCCTCCAAGTATTTCTGTGCAAATAATTTGTTCCCTTCTAATGTGAAAGTTAAGTATAAATATATTGCGAAAAGGCATCTCAACAATGCAATATTTTTGTTGCTAATAACTGTTGCTGAAGAGTTTGTCACAAACCCCGTCATAAAATAAATAGAGTATAGATTCTACAGGCGACCGACGGTCACGTTCCGTCGTGACATGATGTGGAATCCGGTTTAATCCCGCCCGCGCTGTGATACTTTAGTTGTGATTAATAAGGCATGTGATAGTCGGCGGGATCATCTTAGTTTAAATCTTTAGATTAATCGGTATATTGTATTTTGATACTATAACGGCTATAATACTTGACATTGGCAAATCATCGACTAACATTGGTGGAGCCATATAAAAGAAGAAGAATAGAGTATAGTTGGCGTGGCGAAAGGCTTATTTTTAGGTTGACTCAATGTTATTGAGAAAAAATCTAACTAAGTAGGTGTCGTCGTCCCTGTTTTCCTAGGTTTCTAAAGTTAAAATTCTGATTTTAATAGAGTTAGTGGATATCGATTCATAAATTACCATTAAACTGCAGCTATTTTGAAAAATTATATAGGTGCAAAAAATTGATACGGAATCTTAATGCGAGCTCGACTCGTTCTTGGCCGGTTCGTGTCAAAAACACCGACAGAGAGGCGACACTAGATGAGCCGACACTAGATGAGCTAGACCGCTCGAGGCAAAACGAGACTCTCCTCCACACACTCGTGTTCGGCAACATTTGTTATGTCTCGGCGAGCGTGTGGAGCGTCCTTAATATTTATGAAAACTGGCGTTTTTTGTTTTTTTCAAATTCATTTCCGCAACAATCGAAATATGAACACTGTTACTGGTGTCTCTGGCCATGCCACAAGGTATAAGGGCAATGTGCTTTGATCAATATAAAACAAATAGATGGAGCAACAGAACTTCTCAGCAGCGTGTCACATATCACAATGCTCTGCCCATACAAATATTATCTCTTTATTTCGCTATTTTCTTCCTGATTTGCGCATTTGTATGGCAAAGTGCTGAGTGCATTCTATTTCATTTACTAGAGCACGGCGGTTGCACCTGCGTTAATGATAACTGCTCGGCTCTATGGGTTGTAGCCTATAACCTTCCTTAAGAAATGGGATGTCAAATGCAAAAATATTTTTCAAATCCCGACTGATAGTTCCAAGATTTTAACAAACTCTTCAGCTTTCTTATTTGTATAGTTTGATTGAAGTGTAATAATAATAGTGTGCAAATATAATACTTACAAAGAAACTTGATCCAATGCTAAATGTAAGTTGTGTTTATCTTTTCTTTCCATAGTTGGTGCAGACAGCTCAAACTTCGGAGGCGCATCACTCGGGTAGTCTGGAGGTAAGTTTACATATAGTATGGCCTCAATACCATTTTCAACTACACTTATGCTATATGATTGTAAACTTTCTATTTCACATTTAAAATCTTGGCCGTATATCGAACTTAGGGCTTCAACTTCGTCAAACTGGAAAGAAAAAATAAAAATTATTACTAGCTTTCTGCCGCTGGCTTCGATAATTTATTATTCATTGAGAATTTAAAGTATTGACTTCATTTAATTTAATAATTTTGTTGTTAGGGGCAAGAAGGTTTAGTTAGTAAAAAACCATAAAAACAATGTGGATAAGAAGATGAATTGAGAAGGTAGACTCGTGTTTAATTTATTATTTACTTTTGTATACAATACGCTAACAAAAAATAGGTTCTTAATTACCTTTGCTTAAACATTACAAACAAGAACACTAGTCAACTTGACATTTTTTGACAGTGAAAATCTGTGAATTTCGAAATGTCAAGGAATAATTTTTTTTAATGAATGTGTGTGTGTGTACGTCAAAGGTGAAGGTGTCATTATTACTTGCCAGGTTTTGTTAAAAATAAAATCATTGGAACGTATGCATAAAATTTCTTTATCATAATATACCTACACAGAAGAAGAAATAGAACGAAAATAATAGAAATCGAACAAAAATAATATTAAATAAATAACCTAAAAACAATTAATATTTAGTCGCTGCTCCACCAGCATCAATGACAGCGTCACATCGCCTACGCATAGATGCTACTAGCACTTCGCATAGGTCAGAACCACGAAGCGACACCCATACTTCGTCTAAGCATATATTATTTTATTATATTTTTAATAATATACCTATTTACATTTATATCTTTGATAGATGTAATTTATATAATTAGGTCCTTACATATGAAATTGGCGTTTTGTCGAACTGCCTACTTTGGTTTCAAATATCTGGCGTTTGGTTTGGATATTCAAATACAAATTTATTTCAAATTTAAGCTTATGTTTAGTAATTTATTTGTTTTAGCGTCATTTGATTTTTCTTTGACATCGTTCTGTTCACAAATTGGAAAACTTAAAATATCGCGTTATTTACGAATACGAGTTCCACCGTGGCACCTGCGGTATAGAAACAGCTCGATGGGGCAGCTACTTCAATAGAAAGCACGGTACGTTTTTGGTTCCAAGATTTTCGTTTCGATGAGGCAGTCCAAACCGCCTTCAAAAATTTTATTGATTCTCGCTCCCACAATTTCTTCAGCAAAGAAATCTATTATTACCTATGAGATGGCAAAAGTGCATAGATAACAATGGTTCATACTTTGATTGATTAAATATATAATGTAATTTTTTTTTCATTTTGTTTTTTCCATATAAAACGCCAATTTCATATGTAATGACCTAATAATAGAGTCATTTTCTAAAATTTCAATATATAATGTTGTTTGACAGAATATTATGTAGTGTAGGTGTGTGTGTGTGTTTGTGTGTCAGCTGCGTGCACAGAACATTTTTGTTAAATGAGCTTGCACGAATTTGGCTGATAGTACATAAGTTTTTAATTAAAAACCCCATTGGTACATGGCCGGGATACGTGATCGAACCTAGTTAATATACTTAATTAAAATTATAAATAACACACACTACACTACTCGCTTGGAGCTCAGATAACAGACTGAAACTTTGCGGCTTTTTGTGAAAAATGTATGATCAAAATCAAACTCATCAAAAACTAATGAAATTATAAGTTTAATACAATTTTTGGTTGCCATAGTGCGTCTTTTGATTAGTTGGTACTTAAGAAGTAACTTAACATCAGTTTCAAGGTAGGCACCTAAGACTATTTGCGCGGGATTCAGCCAACAAACTGAAACTTTTCGTGAAAATGCAAAGAATATACTTATAAAGAACGAACGAATGATTGGAACTATCGGTATGTTTTATTGTTTAATAATACAAGAAAAAAGTAAAGTCACGTAAGTATTATAAAACTGTTAATATTTGTTTTCTTTTTGAGGATTAATTTCGCAATAAGCATAACTTTAAAACCGTAGTTGATTACTTATTAATTACAATGTCATTTTTATTTTCATGTAGCATAATTATTTAATAAGGGAATTAAATTATAAATAGCTATTATGCATAATTATAATTATGAGTCACCGTGGATATGAAATGCGAAATGAAATTGTATTACGTGTATCAAATTAAAGACAACATTATATTTATCAAAATAGCTTTGCATTGAATATTCTACAGGTCAAACAAAACAATATCGCCAGATAACTTAGCAGTCATGTTTTAAATATATGTATATCTATATAAATATATTTTTGTTATGTATATTCATTTCAGCAAAGCTACAAACACATGTTTGTTAATTTTCGGTTGCTATTTTACGAAAAATCTATTGTGAGGTTACGTAAATAATGATTTTATTTTCTTTATTTGGGTATATTTTTTCATAATGTAGGTATTTAAATCGCCTTAGGCATGAAATGATAAATTATTACTAAATATATTTAATTATACTAAATAAAAAATAACATGTAAATGGTTAAATAATTATCCAGCTACAAACCTGAGAACAGTTATTATTGTTTAAAAAAAAGAATTCAACTTATTTCAAACAAAGGAACTTTACCGGTTAATACAATACAATGCGGTATATTATTACAAACGAACACATGCGTATTTACAATTTTAAATACTTTAAGGTGTCTTTAATAGTTAATATAATAGACAAGCTGCTTACCTGTTTCTTAAAATTTGCCATTATATCTCCTTGTTATTATATCTCGCGACAACAACGTACTACTCTCCGGGAGCGCGGGAAACAAACTGAATTATATTTCTGAAAGAAATATGTACAGACAGACTGATAATGAACGAATGAAATGAATGAACTAAGAGCTTATTTTATTATTTCTTACCGTGCGGAAAAGGCAAAGGCTGCCAACAGTAAGTTGCCATAGAGTCAACAAACACTATTGTCAATGTTTATAAATTACCACGTATCCGCTTTTTTATAAATTACTAGCTTCGCCCGTGCAAATAATGTAACAATGTAATTTATCCCGAAGGATTTTCGGGGGAATAGTAGCATATTTATGTCAACTCTCCGGTGTTAAATCTACTTCTGTGCAAAATAACACGGGGGAGGAGGGGGTCTTTTTTAATACTTACCCAGAAAATATTTGTTATTTATCTATTCATAGTAAAACACTTTACCTATTTGTAGAGTAGAAATTAAGATTACAACTTGTAATGTATCTACAATAATCTACATGTTAAAATTGTAGGATAAAAAAAATTACCATGAATATAACTTAAGTAACCTTTGTCAGCAATACATATTAAAAAAAATTCGAAACTTTAGAAAATTAACTAGCTGATCGAATGATAATTTAATGCATTGCGTTTGGGTAAGTATTATAACATAGAACGGTAAATGGTAGGTAGGTATACCTACAAAAATATATCCTGTCTGTTAAATAAGCAAATGTTAGCAATTATTATCAAAGGAGAAGGATAAGGTCACAAAACTAGCACACAATTATGAAATTACGATTTTTTTTAAACCAGCCCCGCGAGCATGAGCGTGTAGAGAAAATCTACGGGGATTAGACAAATGTTAGTGTCAGTTCGTCTATTTGTGACATTTGTCACGTGATCCCTAGAGATTTTGTCTTTAGTCAAACTGAAGCAATGAAGATCTGTAGATTTTTTTATTTTAGAGGGCAGACATAGTTTTAAACGAAACTTCTTGGTGGTTAGGTATTGATTGTGTTCGCGACAGGGCGTCTTACGTGTACACAACAAATACCTAGACAACAGTGTACCTACGTTATACTGAAATAATGATCGTCTGTAATAGTGAATAGTTTAAATTAATAAATGTACGTGTATTGATAATTTGATAATGATGTCATTAGGATAGAAGTCGGCATTCCATAATGTTTTAAATTGTAAAGTTAGGAGAACAGAATTCTAAAGATTTTTTTTTCATTTGGACGGAAGCAATAACAGACATTGATTAAATAGTTACAATAGAAAGAACCCAGATAACAATAACTATTGAATTGAAAATACTTTTGTAGAATAGTCTATTCACTAATAAAATTAAACAATATCTAGGTATCTTTTTTAGAAATATTCGTTAATGAGTAAGTAACAAATGTAGATTCCGGGAAGCACGAGAACGAATTCACGTGGAAAGCTATTTCGCGGGTCACATATAGTCTGGGGCTTTAGGGTAATTCTATGTATGTACAGTTTTTCCCAGCTTTCGAATATAGCTTAGTCATGTAGTTCGACTTTGTTTAGATTCCCGCATAGTTCGATATCAATCGACCTAGGTTCATAATATATACCTCCTCCCACACGGTTTGCATAGTATGTCACAATAGCATAATAAGTATAGAATCGTGAAAACACTCATAGGGACGCTGACCTCACACCGATACTACTTCAACAGACAGTAGGTCCATTTAGCAGACCAGGTATAATAGATTATATGAATTATTACAAATATTAATTATTCACAAAACGAGATAACTTCAGCAATATCACTTCAACGTAGTTTTTATGTCATTAAAAAATTTAAAGAAAGAAAAAAAAGAAATTATATATCTTCTATCTATCATCACGCCTTTCATCCCAAGAGGGGTAGGCAGAGACAATCGAATGCCATTTGTTACGATCCTGACATTTCTCTTTTGCTTCTTTTATATTCATTATACCTTTCATACATGCTCAGCGATTGTGTGTACTTTTAATATTTCCATCGATCAACATGTTTTTTATATGTTCAATAAAAGTAGGTACATCTAGGTCGTCCTCTGCCAGCATATCCTTTCACTTCGGCCATATAAACCTTTTTAGTCAATCTTTCATCCTTCATTTTTTCAACGTGTCCAAACCAGCGTAAACTACTTTTCGTCATTTTAGTCACAACATCATCTTTTACACCGCATTCTTCTCTAATGTCATCGTTCCGGATGCGGTCAATACGTTTTATATCACACATTCTAGGTAAAGACCGCATTTCCACTGCATTTATTTTACTTTCATGCTTCTTATTCCATACCCAAGTCTCGCTTCCATAAGTAAGTGATGGAACTATAACTGCATTATGTATGTTCATTTGACTTTTAGTTGTAAGTTGTTTATTTCTGCATACATTGTTTAGTCCACTAAATACCTTGCTTCCCGCTTTCACTCTCCTTTCAATTTCCTTGTCTATCTTTCCACTTCTTGTAAACATACTACCTATACCTAAATAAACATATTCATTGACTTGCTCTAATTTACATCCTTTCACACAAATGTTACACTCCGTCCTTAAAGAAATTAAATTAAAGAAATTAAATTGCACTTCAATTTGTAAAGAAATCAGAAAGTAGGTATAATTACCAAGGAATATACCACTCCATATCGAGATATTATTGTATAAATTCTGGTCTAATCGCACAAGCATCAGCTAGTAGGTGACATATCATAGGTTCGAATTCTTGAAAAGTGTGAAATGTTTATTGTTGTTTATTTTCGTACCTATTCTAAAAGAACTCAAGTTTTTAAATATTAGATCAATTTATATTTTAAAATACAAAAGTAAAAGGTAAAAGCCGATAGGTGTTGATAATTCAGTGTTTATATTAATTAATAATCAGTAAGTATTCATCGTACATTAGTGCTACGCATATCTGTCCCAATGTATCCTCAACGCAATGACTTCCAAGTAAATTTCACAAGATCAGAAAAAACTGATCTTCATTTTAGAAGAGTCCCAATTTTATTCCATCGTCTATCCAACAGCTTCACTATATTTAATAGGGGCGCCAGAGTCTTCAGAGTCGTGGTCTTTTCCATAATAACGAAATTTGCCTTAAAATTACTAGAAAAATATGAACATTGACGTAAAAAAAGTCTTGACAATGAGCTCGATCGGGAACATGGTTCTTTATTGCTAAATAATTTTTTTTCACCTTTTTTTCTAAGTATCTAAAAGTATCTCGAAAAGTGTTAAGTTTTAAGAAAAAAGGTTTAAATAAAAGTTGTTCGGACGATGATTAGGTATTTATAGGGATTAGGTATTTAAAAAAAATAAAAAAATCCTTTCATTGATTAAACAAAGGAAAATGAAAAGAAGGCTCAAAACATTGAAGTATTAAATAACAATACTTCCAGTTCTCGAAATTCAATGAAAATCGAGTATGTTGTAGTCTTTGGTATGCTTAAGAATATGCCGCAAGTCCGATGAAAAAATTTGCAACTGGACCCATTGCAAAATTGTTAATTTAAAATTTCAATTGTTTATAACGTTTGTCCTGTGTAACGTATAGGAAACCTAGGGCTCCTAGACATCACAAGAAGAGGAAAGATAGAGAAAGTAGATGAAGAGAAAGGAGGAGATAGATGTTTCCCAGCTAGCTCATGCACCTACATTACTTCAGGGGTGGTTCGGCGGTCTACATTACAAGGTCTCACGGGTGCCTGCTAGGAGTGAACAGTTAAAAGACACTTACATGTTTAACACTATATTTACACAAATTCCACTCGAGGTTGATAAGCTGATTATCCCTACCGTCTTCTTTCTTCTTTGTTATTTATTGACGGTCGAGCCACACGTCTGTGGCGCGACTTCTGTTACGGACTAAAGTACTGTTGCTCCCATCTTTGCTTCTTCTGAAGCGGAGTGCGGCCGTCCTGGCGCACCCATGTCATTGCAGGCGTATCACCCTTGATGCCCCAGGAAGCAATCCTCCTGGGCACCTACGAAGCTGCTGGCAACCTGCATGGCACCCCCTGATGCCGTCGTGGTCTGCCACTCTCGCTGCCCGAGGAAATAGTCCTCGTGCAGCCCGCTGCCCCGCTTGCATCTTTCCGGGCTGTCGGCGGCCAGCATCGCGCAGCCCCGCAGCCCGACGTGTCCGCCTCTGTCTTCCAATCTAGACCCTTCTCGTCCTCGTGTCCAATACCAGACTCCGTTTATCTATAACTTCTCAAGAGTGATTAGTTTTGTCGCCTTTCCTTGCACTTCAGGTTATCGTTCTCTCTTTTGACGTTTCCTACTTATTTTTCAACCTCGAGTGCAAGCAAAGGGAAACTTCCATCATACAGCCTATTCTTTTACACATTTCAAATATCAACCAAAAATATAACGAATTTCTTCTTCGTGTGGTCACTTCCAGCCCAAGACACCGATCCCGATTCGTTTGCGTGTCCACACCAGAGATAAATTCGTTACACCTGCCAAAAATATCGCAATGAAACTTTATGGAATCTGTAAGTAGAGACTATCTTTAATCCCTCCGAATTTCAGATTTTTAACTGAATAAACAAAAAAGTTATTTAGGTAACAAAAACCCGTCGCTGTTGGCTATAGTTTGGAACGCCTCAGAAATTCCTAATTCCTAAGAGTGGTTCAGGCGCAACGATCACGTCATGCAAGACAACGACGGCGCTTTGTCCGTTCTTGCTGCAGAAGTGAGAAGGGCATAATGTATCGCTTCTCGGAATAAATAACGTAAGTGGCACATTACAAATAAATAATTTATTAAGAAACGATCACATGCAGGGAAACATCTTCTTATTCAATACTAAAAACTGAATTTACCTACAGATTCGTATAAAATTTAAACGTAAATCGTATGACTAAAAAGGTGTTTTTGAAGAGGTGATTTCAAAAATTTAAGTTATCGTGAAAATTTTCACCAATCATGTTTTCATCCTACACAATACTAGATAAAATCCTCTAGTTTTCGATGCCCAAATTGTATGTTTAGAAATCAACCGAAATTATTCGTTCCTCCCCTTAGAACAATCTCTAAGTCTAGTAAATATGGTAAGGTATGTATTTAATTAAAATGCAAAATCATATCATGTCACATTAATTTAATTTGTATTACTTAACAACTACGAAATTATTCTATATGAAAATTGTTAAAAATTACTAGCTAGAATACATTTATACAGAACATAAAGAAAACTCTTTGAAAAACATAGTTGCAATAAGTACACAAGGTAGGTATATATTATGTATCATATTAAATCAAATCAAAAGATATTTATTTTGTGGGTACACAAGGCACTCTTAAAATCATAGATAGCGGCCGCTAAATCTATGCTTGAAATAGTCTATTAGAAATATAGTTTAAAACTTTTGATTTAGTCGATTAAAAAAATACCTTGACAATTTTACAAAGTTTTCAATATACTTTGTCGATTGAAAAAATACACATAAGTATGTAATAGTTAATATAAGAATATAAATTAATAACTAATAGCTTCATAACTATGGCACTATTTAATCACTTTACTTAATATATAATTATCTAATAATTGTACTTTATTTTATAATTTTATATCTAAATAATTATAGTGAAAATATGAAAACCGTAATAAATACGTAAAAGTAATTATGATAAGTACTATTATAGTTTTTCAATAAACTAGGATCGAATAATAGATTCCAATCAAATGTGAATAACTTAAGAAACAATATTATTATTAAATTATTCATATTAAATTCACTGACACATTAACGTTTAATAAATGAAAAAAATAAAAATAATTTCATTATACATATTATAAATATTACTTACCTACATAAAAATATACTTAAATTAAAATTTTATTTAACAAACTGAATAAACTAATGTCTAAACTATGTACTTAACAACAAGTAATGGATATATGAATTCAGGCTTCACCTTCTTGCTCTACAGTATGTCCTCAGTGTTAAAACAGACCATAAGACCCGAGGTCCATATCAAGAACGATACTTAATATGGTAAAGGGAAATTCGTTTATACCATCACCATACAAACGGAAGGCCGGGAGATGATGATACAAAGAAAGGAAAAAAGAAAAGAAAACTAAGGGAAAAAGACCTGGTGCTATCACCATGATATGGAAGGTGTAAGGTGTGTGCCACATAGGATTAAAATGTTTTAACGAGTATAACAATGTGAATGAACTGAATTCTGACTAATTAATGTAAAAAAAAATCCATCCATCCATCACGTGATGCGTCACTTGGTCAAAATGCCAGCTTGCACTAGTACTTGGCGCGCCGCGTTGTTTATATGTCGAAATCTATGTGGACCTAGTTGGATGCCGCCGTACCTGAGGAAAAACAGAAAAATATTACTATTTAATATAAATATATTGTCGTTGAATTGGAAGACGGTTGGAGCCAAATTAGGATACATTCTCTATATTGAATTTGAAATGAAATTGAAAGGAGAGTGAAAGCGGGAAGCAAATGGTGGACTAAACAATGTATGCAGAAATACACAACTTACAACTAAAAGTAAAATTAAAATACATAATGGTGTTTTAGTTCCATCACTTAGGTACTTATGGACATGGAAGCGAGACTTGGGTATGGAATAAGAAGCATGACAGTAAGACAAATGCAGTGGATATGCGGTCTCTATGTAGAATATGTGATATAAAATGTATGGTCCGCATCCGGAACGACGTCATTAAAGAAGAATGCGGAGTGAAAGTGACTAAAATAAAGAAAAGTAGTTTACGCTGGTGAAAGATTAACTAAAAAGGTATATGGCTGAAATTAAAGAAAATACTGGCAGAGGACGACCTGGCTGTACTTTTATCGAGCATATAAAAATATATTGATCGATGGCAATATTAAAAGTACCTACACACAATCGCCGAGCATGTATGAAAGGTATGATGAATATAAAAGAAGCGAAAGAGGTATGTCAGGATCGTAGCAAATGGTCTCTGCCGACCCCTTCTGGGATAAAAGGCGTGATGATAGATAGGTCCGTTTATTGTGGAAGGCTTAATCCAAAAACGGAGCGGAGAAGAGGATGTAAATACAAATAAACTTACCATCTCGAGACCACGACCAGGGTATTCTTCTGATTCAATATCTGTAACAGATGCAGCATCCTGCCCCCAGCGTGCCCTTCACCATCATCGTCGCAGTCTTGCAGGATAGAGGCGCCTCTCTCTATCCTGTATGCGTATATATTATGTGTGGCATTTCCAATTTTCTTGTTTTGTTTTAGCGTTGTCAGAACGGCGCTGGAAATTAAATAAGTTGATTTAAGTTAATATTTCTGCGTCAAATTGACAGGTGGCAAGCCTGTTGCTGCACTTAATGGACCTAGATGTGTCACTTCTTAGACGTAAGTTGTTATCTGAATCTCTTATATGGCAGCAGAAGAAAAGTTTTGAAAAATTTGGAATATAAATAGCACCAGAAACTTTCAAAATAAAAAAACAGTTCCTATATATGTACGCTTTCCGTTCCCGGCTTCGCCCGTGGGATCAAAGGCGTGATGATAGATAGATGTAATAAAATACAATCATGTATTTATATATCAATAAATAAGACACAGTTCTGGTCGTCTCAAACCATTATCTACGCGGGGCGTGGGGTGGGTAGTCAATGGCTGACCAGCGCGGTGGTAAAAAGTGTCTTATTTGGTAAACAAACTGTACCTACCTTGACCTACCTACATGTCTTTTTATCGTTAAACTAGCTGTGCTATGCGGTTGCATCCGCGATAATAGTTACTGCTCCGCCCCTTTGCGTCGTAGCGTGATGTTATATTATAGCCTATAAGCTTCCTCAAAAATTGGGCTATTTTATGCAAAAATATTTTTTTTAATCCGACTGACGAAACAAACAAACTATTCAGCTTTATTATTAGTAGGTTAATAGTTAACAAAATGTGACTGTTAGTTCTGCAAATGTAAAATAGGTCAAGAATGTTAATTAATATGTAAAATTGTTAATATGACTTAATTCAATGAAAACTTATTTAAGAGCAAGCTGTTAGCGCAATTAACTCAGATAACTACACTGCAGAAAGAATCGATAAAATAATCAAGGCTAAGATAAGATAGACCAATATTCACGTACCAGAAACATGAGAAAGAACGGTTACACAAAAAATCGGCCTTGCGAAAATACACAAAACAGATATAATGCTCTTCCAATATTATACAAAAACTATTAGAAATAGCAAGTTGTAGTTAATGTTTTCATAAAGTGGGACAAATACGAGAAAATGGTACCTTAGTAAATATATTAAGAGAACTCGAGTCGCAAAATCGGTTGAAAATACGCTCGAAATTGATGACTTTCAGGACTTCATGAAAGTAAGGTGTAACTTGATTTTCTTTTTTTTTAATTCAACTGTGTCAAATATATTTATCTTTCGAAAGCTATTTAAATTTCGAAACTAAGACATATAGTTTATCGCGTAATTTAAGAAGTCGTGCAGCATGTAATTTGTAGGCGTCTCCAAAGTTTGTTTACCAAATAAGACAAGACTAGAAAAACTTACCTTAGTCTAATTTATTAACTTATTCACTCGAGACATATAATAGTAATAACAACTTACTGTATATCTTCCATAGTATGAACAATGGCTGCATGACCCTGGAATGAACTTTTCCGATCAGCGATCACCTCCCCATGTGTTATTTCTGGACATTTGATGACTATCTGAAAGCAATTGGTGGCAGTATTAGCATAGGCCCTATACTCTGTTCAATGTAAGATAGTATGCGTGACAGTTAGCAAAAATAAGTTTTTTATTTCAATATTGATTCATTTACACATATGAGTCTATTTTGTATTTTTAGGATGCGGTGGTCACACAATAAGAGGAAAAGAAAAAAGGATCCTGGCCATGTACCAATCGGTTTTTTATAATAAAAAATTGTATTGTACATAATCCGAAAAAACACATTTAGAGGCTTTTCCATCTTTGAATAGCTACATAAATACGTGCTTACTATTTACTACTTATCAATTAGAGCTATATATATATATATATATATGCTATGGCTGACTTTTTTGTAGATCATTTTATACTAAACAATTCTTTCCTACATCATTTTGTTATATCTCTGACGATTAGACAGAATATATATGCCATTAAAACCTTGCTGGGGCTAACTTTTACTTATACGGTTAATGCTCAGCTCCTATACATGATAGCTCCATGTTTAATACTCGTAAACCTTCCCGGTGAATCAACCTGTCTAATATTGAAAACCGCATTAAAATCCGTTCAGTAGTTTTTGCGTGAAAAGGTCACATACAGACAGACAGATGTGGCAGGGGACTAATCATCGGGACTAATATGTAGTAATGATCAGTCATCATACCGCTGAAAGAATGAAGATTGATTAGAAAGGTTGCACTATGGCAGAATTGAAAGAAAATGCTGACAGAGGATGACAGGATCATAGCAAATTGCATTAGAAATGTCTCTGCCTACCCCTCATTGGATAAAGGCGTGATGACAGATAGACAAAGTATACAGTACTGGGTTCAAATCCCAAGTTGATTTGTAGTAAAACTAGATTTAATGGAAACGTGGTGCAAGCCGCCCACGAGACCTTTCAATCTCAAAATAACTCAACAGAAATAGCCACGCCTTAGATGGCTTCAAAAAATATCATCATTGACGAAATTAAGATTTGTCTTTTGCTAAGTACCATGGGGCAGGTAAATCTGGGGTCCAGCGGCCCTATTTATGACAGACCACAAGGTATAAAGACCGTAAAGATATGTATTCTAGTTATATTACCTCTGCTTTAGCCACTTTAGCCTTCTTATCTTTTTTAACTTTATTTTTGATGGACTGCAATGTCTCTCTGATTTTCTCCACCCATTGGTAAACCACTGTCTCGCCAGTATTTTCTCTGTAAAAAACAATAATATAATAGGTATTGAACAAGTAAAAAGAAAAGAGGCAATGGTTGAAGAGTGTTGGACCCAAAGAGTAATACAGTATGTGTTTATGTTAAATAGTTTCTGAGTTATGAAGGGGTCAAAAGTGGCTTCAAATGGTTAGTGTAATATTACACACTGTGCTGCTCGCCATTTCTGTTGGACCCAAATCTGATGATCCTGAGTTAACGACATGTGACCTTGCCACCGCCTGATTATTAAGTCCATGAATGCGAGCGACTGGCAGATCATAATATATCGTTTACCGTTCAGAAAGAGCGCAAGGCGGCTGTAATATATTTCAAGCCTCTCGCCTATGTACTCGCCTGCCCTCCAAGTATTTCTGTGCAAATAATTTGTTCCCTTCTAATGTGAAAGTTAAGTATAAATATATTGCGAAAAGGCATCTCAACAATGCAATATTTTTGTTGCTAATAACTGTTGCTGAAGAGTTTGTCACAAACCCCGTCATAAAATAAATAGAGTATAGATTCTACAGGCGACCGACGCTCACGTTCCGTCGTGACATGATGTGGAATCCGGTTTAATCCCGCCCGCGCTGTGATACTTTAGTTGTGATTAATAAGGCATGTGATAGTCGGCGGGATCATCTTAGTTTAAATCTTTAGATTAATCGGTATATTGTATTTTGATACTATAACGGCTATAATACTTGACATTGGCAAATCATCGACTAACATTGGTGGAGCCATATAAAAGAAGAAGAATAGAGTATAGTTGGCGTGGCGAAAGGCTTATTTTTAGGTTGACTCAATGTTATTGAGAAAAAATCTAACTAAGTAGGTGTCGTCGTCCCTGTTTTCCTAGGTTTCTAAAGTTAAAATTCTGATTTTAATAGAGTTAGTGGATATCGATTCATAAATTACCATTAAACTGCAGCTATTTTGAAAAATTATATAGGTGCAAAAAATTGATACGGAATCTTAATGCGAGCTCGACTCGTTCTTGGCCGGTTCGTGTCAAAAACACCGACAGAGAGGCGACACTAGATGAGCCGACACTAGATGAGCTAGACCGCTCGAGGCAAAACGAGACTCTCCTCCACACACTCGTGTTCGGCAACATTTGTTATGTCTCGGCGAGCGTGTGGAGCGTCCTTAATATTTATGAAAACTGGCGTTTTTTGTTTTTTTCAAATTCATTTCCGCAACAATCGAAATATGAACACTGTTACTGGTGTCTCTGGCCATGCCACAAGGTATAAGGGCAATGTGCTTTGATCAATATAAAACAAATAGATGGAGCAACAGAACTTCTCAGCAGCGTGTCACATATCACAATGCTCTGCCCATACAAATATTATCTCTTTATTTCGCTATTTTCTTCCTGATTTGCGCATTTGTATGGCAAAGTGCTGAGTGCTTTCTATTTCATTTACTAGAGCACGGCGGTTGCACCTGCGTTAATGATAACTGCTCGGCTCTATGGGTTGTAGCCTATAACCTTCCTTAAGAAATGGGATGTCAAATGCAAAAATATTTTTCAAATCCCGACTGATAGTTCCAAGATTTTAACAAACTCTTCAGCTTTCTTATTTGTATAGTTTGATTCTAGTGTAATAATAATAGTGTGCAAATATAATACTTACAAAGAAACTTGATCCAATGCTAAATGTAAGTTGTGTTTATCTTTTCTTTCCATAGTTGGTGCAGACAGCTCAAACTTCGGAGGCGCATCACTCGGGTAGTCTGGAGGTAAGTTTACATATAGTATGGCCTCAATACCATTTTCAACTACACTTATGCTATATGATTGTAAACTTTCTATTTCACATTTAAAATCTTGGCCGTATATTGAACTTAGGGCTTCAACTTCGTCAAACTGGAAAGAAAAAATAAAAATTATTACTAGCTTTCTGCCGCTGGCTTCGATAATTTATTATTCATTGAGAATTTAAAGTATTGACTTCATTTAATTTAATAATTTTGTTGTTAGGGGCAAGAAGGTTTAGTTAGTAAAAAACCATAAAAACAATGTGGATAAGAAGATGAATTGAGAAGGTAGACTCGTGTTTAATTTATTATTTACTTTTGTATACAATACGCTAACAAAAAATAGGTTCTTAATTACCTTTGCTTAAACATTACAAACAAGAACACTAGTCAACTTGACATTTTTTGACAGTGAAAATCTGTGAATTTCGAAATGTCAAGGAATAATTTTTTTTGTACCATTTATTTTTTGGTAGTATGAACTTCCATGAAAAAGGCAAAGGTAAAAAATAAGGAAATGAACGAATGATATTTTTTTTATAAATTCTTTCCGTTCGAAATAAGCTATACAAACATACTGCCAGTTAAAAAGGCAATCTTTACCAATAAAATTTCCAAAGAAGCAACACGACGTCATAACAAACTATTATGTATATTTTTCTTCACGGGTTACCTTACAGCTCCCGAAACCCAAGTCTTCCTCGTTTAGCCGATGGTATTTGTGAGGCTATATCTAACGAGTAACGAGTGGCTAGTTCTGTTGTCGTGTCGGATTATGTACTATCAACAAAATTCGCGCTAGCTCACCACAAATGCTATTTTTGCATGTACGGCATAGTGTCATACTATAATGAATGTGTGTGTGTGTACGTCAAAGGTGAAGGTGTCATTATTACTTGCCAGGTTTTGTTAAAAATAAAATCATTGGAACGTATGCATAAAATTTCTTTATCACACACAATTATATACACAGAAGAAGAAGTAGAACGAAAATAATAGAAATCGAAATAAAATAATATTAAATAAATAACCTAAAAACAATTAATATTTAGTCGCTGCTCCACCAGCATCAATGACAGCGTCACATCGCCTACGCATAGATGCTACTAGCACTTCGCATAGGTCAGAACCACGAAGCGACACCCATACTTCGTCTAAGCATATATTATTTTATTATATTTTTAATAATATACCTATTTACATTTATATCTTTGATAGATGTAATTTATATAATTAGGTCCTTACATATGAAATTGGCGTTTTGTCGAACTGCCTACTTTGGTTTCAAATATCTGGCGTTTGGTTTGGATATTCAAATACAAATTTATTTCAAATTTAAGCTTATGTTTAGTAATTTATTTGTTTTAGCGTCATTTGATTTTTCTTTGACATCGTTCTGTTCACAAATTGGAAAACTTCGCGTTATTTACGAATACGAGTTCCACCGTGGCACCTGCGGTATAGAAACAGCTCGATGGGGCAGCTACTTCAATAGAAAGCACGGTACGTTTTTGGTTCCAAGATTTTCGTTTCGATGAGGCAGTCCAAACCGCCTTCAAAAATTTTATTGATTCTCGCTCCCACAATTTCTTCAGCAAAGAAATCTATTATTACCTATGAGATGGCAAAAGTGCATAGATAACAATGGTTCATACTTTGATTGATTAAATATATAATGTAATTTTTTTTTCATTTTGTTTTTTCCATATAAAACGCCAATTTCATATGTAATGACCTAATAATAGAGTCATTTTCTAAAATTTCAATATATAATGTTGTTTGACAGAATATTATGTAGTGTAGGTGTGTGTGTGTGTTTGTGTGTCAGCTGCGTGCACAGAACATTTTTGTTAAATGAGCTTGCACGAATTTGGCTGATAGTACATAAGTTTTTAATTAAAAACCCCATTGGTACATGGCCGGGATACGTGATCGAACCTAGTTAATATACTTAATTAAAATTATAAATAACACACACTACACTACTCGCTTGGAGCTCAGATAACAGACTGAAACTTTGCGGCTTTTTGTGAAAAATGTATGATCAAAATCAAACTCATCAAAAACTAATGAAATTATAAGTTTAATACAATTTTTGGTTGCCATAGTGCGTCTTTTGACTAGTTGGTACTTAAGAAGTAACTTAACATCAGTTTCAAGGTAGGCACCTAAGACTATTTGCGCGGGATTCAGCCAACAAACTGAAACTTTTCGTGAAAATGCAAAGAATATACTTATAAAGAACGAACGAATGATTGGAACTATCGGTATGTTTTATTGTTTAATAATACAAGAAAAAAGTAAAGTCACGTAAGTATTATAAAACTGTTAATATTTGTTTTCTTTTTGAGGATTAATTTCGCAATAAGCATAACTTTAAAACCGTAGTTGATTACTTATTAATTACAATGTCATTTTTATTTTCATGTAGCATAATTATTTAATAAGGGAATTAAATTATAAATAGCTATTATGCATAATTATAATTATGAGTCACCGTGGATATGAAATGCGAAATGAAATTGTATTACGTGTATCAAATTAAAGACAACATTATATTTATCAAAATAGCTTTGCATTGAATATTCTACAGGTCAAACAAAACAATATCGCCAGATAACTTAGCAGTCATGTTTTAAATATATGTATATCTATATAAATATATTTTTGTTATGTATATTCATTTCAGCAAAGCTACAAACACATGTTTGTTAATTTTCTTTTGCTATTTTACGAAAAATCTATTGTGAGGTTACGTAAATAATGATTTTATTTTCTTTATTTGGGTATATTTTTTCATAATGTAGGTATTTAAATCGCCTTAGGCATGAAATGATAAATTATTACTAAATATATTTAATTATACTAAATAAAAAATAACATGTAAATGGTTAAATAATTATCCAGCTACAAACCTGAGAACAGTTATTATTGTTTAAAAAAAAGAATTCAACTTATTTCAAACAAAGGAACTTTACCGGTTAATACAATACAATGCGGTATATTATTACAAACGAACACATGCGTATTTACAATTTTAAATACTTTAAGGTGTCTTTAATAGTTAATATAATAGACAAGCTGCTTACCTGTTTCTTAAAATTTGCCATTATATCTCCTTGTTATTATATCTCGCGACAACAACGTACTACTCTCCGGGAGCGCGGGAAACAAACTGAATTATATTTCTGAAAGAAATATGTACAGACAGACTGATAATGAACGAATGAAATGAATGAACTAAGAGCTTATTTTATTATTTCTTACCGTGCGGAAAAGGCAAAGGCTGCCAACAGTAAGTTGCCATAGAGTCAACAAACACTATTGTCAATGTTTATAAATTACCACGTATCCGCTTTTTTATAAATTACTAGCTTCGCCCGTGCAAATAATGTAACAATGTAATTTATCCCGAAGGATTTTCGGGGGAATAGTAGCATATTTATGTCAACTCTCCGGTGTTAAATCTACTTCTGTGCAAAATAACACGGGGGAGGAGGGGGTCTTTTTTAATACTTACCCAGAAAATATTTGTTATTTATCTATTCATAGTAAAACACTTTACCTATTTGTAGAGTAGAAATTAAGATTACAACTTGTAATGTATCTACAATAATCTACATGTTAAAATTGTAGGATAAAAAAAATTACCATGAATATAACTTAAGTAACCTTTGTCAGCAATACATATTAAAAAAAAAATCGAAACTTTAGAAAATTAACTAGCTGATCGAATGATAATGCATTAAGCATTGCATTTGGGTAAGTATTATAACATAGAACGGTAAATGGTAGGTAGGTATACCTACAAAAATATATCCTGTCTGTTAAATAAGCAAATGTTAGCAATTATTATCAAAGGAGAAGGATAAGGTCACAAAACTAGCACACAATTATGAAATTACGTTTTTTTTAAACCAGCCCCGCGAGCATGACCTTGTAGAGAAAATCTACGGGGATTAGACAAATCTACTGTTAGTGTCAGTTCGTCTATTTGTGACATTTGTCACGTGATCCCTAGAGATTTTGTCTTTAGTCAAACTGAAGCAATGAAGATCTGTAGATTTTTTTATTTTAGAGGGCAGACATAGTTTTAAACGAAACTTCTTGGTGGTTAGGTATTGATTGTGTTCGCGACAGGGCGTCTTACGTGTACACAACAAATACCTAGACAACAGTGTACCTACGTTATACTGAAATAATGATCGTCTGTAATAGTGAATAGTTTAAATTAATAAATGTACGTGTATTGATAATTTGATAATGATGTCATTAGGATAGAAGTCGGCATTCCATAATGTTTTAAATTGTAAAGTTAGGAGAACAGAATTCTAAAGATTTTTTTTTCATTTGGACGGAAGCAATAACAGACATTGATTAAATAGTTACAATAGAAAGAACCCAGATAACAATAACTATTGAATTGAAAATACTTTTGTAGAATAGTCTATTCACTAATAAAATTAAACAATATCTAGGTATCTTTTTTAGAAATATTCGTTAATGAGTAAGTAACAAATGTAGATTCCGGGAAGCACGAGAACGAATTCACGTGGAAAGCTATTTCGCGGGTCACATATAGTCTGGGGCTTTAGGGTAATTCTATGTATGTACAGTTTTTCCCAGCTTTCGAATATAGCTTAGTCATGTAGTTCGACTTTGTTTAGATTCCCGCATAGTTCGATATCAATCGACCTAGGTTCATAATATATACCTCCTCCCACACGGTTTGCATAGTATGTCACAATAGCATAATAAGTATAGAATCGTGAAAACACTCATAGGGACGCTGACCTCACACCGATACTACTTCAACGGACAGTAGGTCCATTTAGCAGACCAGGTATAATAGATTATATGAATTATTACAAATATTAATTATTCACAAAACGAGATAACTTCAGCAATATCACTTCAACGTAGTTTTTATGTCATTAAAAAATTTAAAGAAAGAAAAAAAGAAATTATATATCTGCTATCTATCATCACGCCTTTCATCCCAAGAGGGGTAGGCAGAGACAATCGAATGCCATTTGTTACGATCCTGACATATCTCTTTTGCTTCTTTTATATTCATTATACCTTTCATACATGCTCAGCGATTGTGTGTACTTTTAATATTTCCATCGATCAACATATTTTTTATATGTTCAATAAAAGTAGGTACATCTAGGTCGTCCTCTGCCAGCATTTCCTTTCACTTCGGCCATATAAACCTTTTTAGTCAATCTTTCATCCTTCATTTTTTCAACGTGTCCAAACCAGCGTAAACTACTTTTCGTCATTTTAGTCACAACATCATCTTTTACACCGCATTCTTCTCTAATGTCATCGTTCCGGATGCGGTCAATACGTTTTATATCACACATTCTAGGTAAAGACCGCATTTCCACTGCATTTATTTTACTTTCATGCTTCTTATTCCATACCCAAGTCTCGCTTCCATAAGTAAGTGATGGAACTATAACTGCATTATGTATGTTCATTTGACTTTTAGTTGTAAGTTGTTTATTTCTGCATACATTGTTTAGTCCACTAAATACCTTGCTTCCCGCTTTCACTCTCCTTTCAATTTCCTTGTCTATCTTTCCACTTCTTGTAAACATACTACCTATACCTAAATAAACATATTCATTGACTTGCTCTAATTTACATCCTTTCACACAAATGTTACACTCCGTCCTTAAAGAAATTAAATTAAAGAAATTAAATTGCACTTCAATTTGTAAAGAAATCAGAAAGTAGGTATAATTACCAAGGAATATACCACTCCATATCGAGATATTATTGTATAAATTCTGGTCTAATGGCACAAGCATCAGCTAGTAGGTGACATATCATAGGTTCGAATTCTTGAAAAGTGTGAAATGTTTATTGTTATTTATTTTCGTACCTATTCTAAAAGAACTCAAGTTTTTAAATATTAGATCAATTTATATTTTAAAATACAAAAGTAAAAGGCAAGCCGATAGGTGTTGATAATTCAGTGTTTATATTAATTAATAATCAGTAAGTATTCATCATACATTAGTGCTACGCATATCTGTCCCAATGTCTCCTCAACGCAATGACTTCCAAGTAAATTTCACAAGATCAGAAAAAACTGATCTTCATTTTAGAAGAGTCCCAATTTTATTCCATCGTCTATCCAACAGCTTCACTATATTTAATAGGGGCGCCAGAGTCTTCAGAGTCGTGGTCTTTTCCATCATAACGAAATTTGCCTTAAAATTACTAGAAAAATATGAACATTGACGTAAAAAAAGTCTTGACAATGAGCTCGATCGGGAACATGGTTCTTTATTGCTAAATTTTTTTTTTCACCTTTTTTTCTAAGTATCTAAAAGTATCTCGAAAAGTGTTAAATTTTAAGAAAAAAGGTTTAAATAAAAGTTGTTCGGACGATGATTAGGTATTTATAGGGATTAGGTATTTAAAAAAAATAAAAAAATCCTTTCATTGATTAAACAAAGGAAAATGAAAAGAAGGCTCAAAACATTGAAGTATTAAATAACAATACTTCCAGTTCTCGAAATTCAATGAAAATCGAGTATGTTGTAGTCTTTGGTATGCTTAAGAATATGCCGCAAGTCCGATGAAAAAATTTGCAACTGGACCCATTGCAAAATTGTTAATTTAAAATTTCAATTGTTTATAACGTTTGTCCTGCCAAAAATATCGCAATGAAACTTTATGGAATCTGTAAGTAGAGACTATCTTTAATCCCTCCGAATTTCAGATTTTTAACTGAATAAACAAAAAAGTTATTTAGGTAACAAAAACCCGTCGCTGTTGGCTATAGTTTGGAACGCCTCAGAAATTCCTAATTCCTAAGAGTGGTTCAGGCGCAACGATCACGTCATGCAAGACAACGACGGCGCTTTGTCCGTTCTTGCTGCAGAAGTGAGAAGGGCATAATGTATCGCTTCTCGGAATAAATGACGTAAGTGGCACATTACAAATAAATAATTTATTAAGAAACGATCACATGCAGGGAAACATCTTCTTATTCAATACTAAAAACTGAATTTACCTACAGATTCGTATAAAATTTAAACGTAAATCCCTTTAGAGTATGGTCGTATGACTAAAAAGGTGTTTTTGAAGAGGTGATTTCAAAAATTTAAGTTATCGTGAAAATTTTCACCAATCATGTTTTCATCCTACACAATACTAGATAAAATCCTCTAGTTTTCGATGCCCAAATTGTATGTTTAGAAATCAACCGAAATTATTCGTTCCTCCCCTTAGAACAATCTCTAAGTCTAGTAAATGTGGGTACAATATGGTAAGGTATGTATTTAATTAAAATGCAAAATCATATCATGTCACATTAATTTAATTTGTATTACTTAACAACTACGAAATTATTCTATATGAAAATTGTTAAAAATTACTAGCTAGAATACATTTATACAGAACATAAAGAAAACTCTTTGAAAAACATAGTTGCAATAAGTACACAAGGTAGGTATATATTATGTATCATATTAAATCAAATCAAAAGATATTTATTTTGTGGGTACACAAGGCACTCTTAAAATCATAGATAGCGGCCGCTAAATCTATGCTTGAAATAGTCTATTAGAAATATAGTTTAAAACTTTTGATTTAGTCGATTAAAAAAATACCTTGACAATTTTACAAAGTTTTCAATATACTTTGTCGATTGAAAAAATACACATAAGTATGTAATAGTTAATATAAGAATATAAATTAATAACTAATAGCTTCATAACTATGGCACTATTTAATCACTTTACTTAATATATAATTATCTAATAATTGTACTTTATTTTATAATTTTATATCTAAATAATTATAGTGAAAATATGAAAACCGTAATAAATACGTAAAAGTAATTATGATAAGTACTATTATAGTTTTTCAATAAACTAGGATCGAATAATAGATTCCAATCAAATGTGAATAACTTAAGAAACAATATTATTATTAAATTATTCATATTAAATTCACTGACACATTAACGTTTAATAAATGAAAAAAATAAAAATAATTTCATTATACATATTATAAATATTACTTACCTACATAAAAATATACTTAAATTAAAATTTTATTTAACAAACTGAATAAACTAATGTCTAAACTATGTACTTAACAACAAGTAATGGATATAAGAATTCAGGCTTCACCTTCTTGCTCTACAATATGTCCTCAGTGTTAAAACAGACCATAAGACCCGAGGTCCATATCAAGAACGATACTTAATATGGTAAAGGGAAATTCGTTTATACCATCACCATACAAACGGAAGGCCGGGAGATGATGATACAAAGAAAGGAAAAAAGAAAAGAAAACTAAGGGAAAAAGACCTGGTGCTATCACCATGATATGGAAGGTGTAAGGTGTGTGCCACATAGGATTAAAATGTTTTAACGAGTATAACAATGTGAATGAACTGAATTCTGACTAATTAATGTAAAAAAAAATCCATCCATCCATCACGTGATGCGTCACATGGTCAAAATGCCAGCTTGCACTAGTACTTGGCGCGCCGCGTTGTTTATATGTCGAAATCTATGTGGACCTAGTTGGATGCCGCCGTACCTGAGGAAAAACAGAAAAATATTACTATTTAATATAAATATATTGTCGTTGAATTGGAAGACGGTTGGAGCCAAATTAGGATACATTCTCTATATTGAATTTGAAATGAAATTGAAAGGAGAGTGAAAGCGGGAAGCAAATGGTGGACTAAACAATGTATGCAGAAATACACAACTTACAACTAAAAGTAAAATTAAAATACATAATGGTGTTTTAGTTCCATCACTTAGGTACTTATGGACATGGAAGCGAGACTTGGGTATGGAATAAGAAGCATGACAGTAAGACAAATGCAGTGGATATGCGGTCTCTATGTAGAATATGTGATATAAAATGTATGGTCCGCATCCGGAACGACGTCATTAAAGAAGAATGCGGAGTGAAAGTGACTAAAATAAAGAAAAGTAGTTTACGCTGGTGAAAGATTAACTAAAAAGGTATATGGCTGAAATTAAAGAAAATACTGGCAGAGGACGACCTGGCTGTACTTTTATCGAGCATATAAAATATATTGATCGATGGCAATATTAAAAGTACCTACACACAATCGCCGAGCATGTATGAAAGGTATGATGAATATAAAAGAAGCGAAAGAGGTATGTCAGGATCGTAGCAAATGGTCTCTGCCGACCCCTTCTGGGATAAAAGGCGTGATGATAGATAGGTCCGTTTATTGTGGAAGGCTTAATCCAAAAACGGAGCGGAGAAGAGGATGTAAATACAAATAAACTTACCATCTCGAGACCACGACCAGGGTATTCTTCTGATTCAATATCTGTAACAGATGCAGCATCCTGCCCCCAGCGTGCCCTTCACCATCATCGTCGCAGTCTTGCAGGATAGAGGCGCCTCTCTCTATCCTGTATGCGTATATATTATGTGTGGCATTTCCAATTTTCTTGTTTTGTTTTAGCGTTGTCAGAACGGCGCTGGAAATTAAATAAGTTGATTTAAGTTAATATTTCTGCGTCAAATTGACAGGTGGCAAGCCTGTTGCTGCACTTAATAGACCTAGATGTGTCACTTCTTAGACGTAAGTTGTTATCTGAATCTCTTATATGGCCGCAGAAGAAAAGTTTTGAAAAATTTGGAATATAAATAGCACCAGAAACTTTCAAAATAAAAAAAACAGTTCCTATATATGTACGCTTTCCGTTCCCGGCTTCGCCCGTGGATATTTTCGAACAAAATAAAATATAAGCCTTTATTTATTATTCATACGTGAAATAACTTTTAGTATCGGTTCAGTAGTATGAAGTCAAAGGTATGATGAATATAAAAGAAGCAAAAGAGGTATGTCAGGATCGTAACAAATGGCATTCGATATGTCTCTGCCTACCCCTCTTGGGATAAAAGGCGTGATGATAGATAGATGTAATAAAATACAATCATGTATTTATATATCAATAAATAAGACACAGTTCTGGTCGTCTCAAACCATTATCTACGCGGGGCGTGGGGTGGGTAGTCAATGGCTGACCAGCGCGGTGGTAAAAAGTGTCTTATTTGGTAATCAAACTGTACCTACCTTGACCTACCTACATGTCTTTTTGTGCTATGCGGTTGCATCCGCGATAATAGTTACTGCTCCGCCCCTTTGCGTCGTAGCGTGATGTTATATTATAGCCTATAAGCTTCCTCAAAAATTGGGCTATTTTATGCAAAAATATTTTTTTTAATCCGACTGACGAAACAAACAAACTATTCAGCTTTATTATTAGTAGGTTAATAGTTAACAAAATGTGACTGTTAGTTCTGCAAATGTAAAATAGGTCAAGAATGTTAATTAATATGTAAAATTGTTAATATGACTTAATTCAATGAAAACTTATTTAAGAGCAAGCTGTTAGCGCAATTAACTCAGATAACTACACTGCAGAAAGAATCGATAAAATAATCAAGGCTAAGATAAGATAGACCAATATTCACGTACCAGAAACATGAGAAAGAACGGTTACACAAAAAATCGGCCTTGCGAAAATACACAAAACGGATATAATGCTCTTCCAATATTATACAAAAACTATTAGAAATAGCAAGTTGTAGTTAATGTTTTCATAAAGTGGGACAAATACGAGAAAATGGTACCTTAGTAAATATATTAAGAGAACTCGAGTCGCAAAATCGGTTGAAAATACGCTCGAAATTGATGACTTTCAGGACTTCATGAAACTAAGGTGTAACTTGATTTTATTTTTTTTTTTTAATTCAACTGTGTCAAATATATTTATCTTTCGAAAGCTATTTAAATTTCGAAACTAAGACATATAGTTTATCGCGTAATTTAAGAAGTCGTGCAGCATGTAATTTGTAGGCGTCTCCAAAGTTTGTTTACCAAATAAGACAAGACTAGAAAACTTACCTTAGTCTAATTTATTAACTTATTCACTCGAGACATATAATAGTAATAACAACTTACTGTATATCTTCCATAGTATGAACAATGGCTGCATGACCCTGGAATGAACTTTTCCGATCAGCGATCACCTCCCCATGTGTTATTTCTGGACATTTGATGACTATCTGAAAGCAATTGGTGGCAGTATTAGCATAGGCCCTATACTCTGTTCAATGTAAGATAGTATGCGTGACAGTTAGCAAAAATAAGTTTTTTATTTCAATATTGATTCATTTACACATATGAGTCTATTTTGTATTTTTAGGATGCGGTGGTCACACAATAAGAGGAAAAGAAAAAAGGATCCTGGCCATGTACCAATCGGTTTTTTATAATAAAAAATTGTATTGTACATAATCCGAAAAAACACATTTAGAGGCTTTTCCATCTTTGAATAGCTACATAAATACGTGCTTACTATTTACTACTTATCAATTAGAGCTATATATATATATATATATATGCTATGGCTGACTTTTTTGTAGATCATTTTATACTAAACAATTCTTTCCTACATCATTTTGTTATATCTCTGACGATTAGACAGAATATATATGCCATTAAAACCTTGCTAGGGCTAACTTTTTCCCAGACTTGATTCACTTATACGGTTAATGCTCAGCTCCTATACATGATAGCTCCATGTTTAATACTCGTAAACCTTCCCGGTGAATCAACCTGTCTAATATTGAAAACCGCATTAAAATCCGTTCAGTAGTTTTTGCGTGAAAAGGTCACATACAGACAGACAGATGTGGCAGGGGACTAATCATCGGGACTAATATGTAGTAATGATCAGTCATCATACCGCTGAAAGAATGAAGATTGATTAGAAAGGTTGCACTATGGCAGAATTGAAAGAAAATGCTGACAGAGGATGACAGGATCATAGCAAATTGCATTAGAAATGTCTCTGCCTACCCCTCATTGGATAAAGGCGTGATGACAGATAGACAAAGTATACAGTACTGGGTTCAAATCCCAAGTTGATTTGTAGTAAAACTAGATTTAATGGAAACGTGGTGCAAGCCGCCCACGAGACCTTTCAATATCAAAATAACTCAACAGAAATAGCCACGCCTTAGATGGCTTCAAAAAATATCATCATTGACGAAATTAAGATTTGTCTTTTGCTAAGTACCATGGGGCAGGTAAATCTGGGGTCCAGCGGCCCTATTTATGACAGACCACAAGGTATAAAGACCGTAAAGATATGTATTCTAGTTATATTACCTCTGCTTTAGCCACTTTAGCCTTCTTATCTTTTTTAACTTTATTTTTGATGGACTGCAATGTCTCTCTGATTTTCTCCACCCATTGGTAAACCACTGTCTCGCCAGTATTTTCTCTGTAAAAAACAATAATATAATAGGTATTGAACAAGTAAAAAGAAAAGAGGCAATGGTTGAAGAGTGTTGGACCCAAAGAGTAATACAGTATGTGTTTATGTTAAATAGTTTCTGAGTTATGAAGGGGTCAAAAGTGGCTTCAAATGGTTAGTGTAATATTACACACTGTGCTGCTCGCCATTTCTGTTGGACCCAAATCTGATGATCCTGAGTTAACGACATGTGACCTTGCCACCGCCTGATTATTAAGTCCATGAATGCGAGCGACTGGCAGATCATAATATATCGTTTACCGTTCAGAAAGAGCGCAAGGCGGCTGTAATATATTTCAAGCCTCTCGCCTATGTACTCGCCTGCCCTCCAAGTATTTCTGTGCAAATAATTTGTTCCCTTCTAATGTGAAAGTTAAGTATAAATATATTGCGAAAAGGCATCTCAACAATGCAATATTTTTGTTGCTAATAACTGTTGCTGAAGAGTTTGTCACAAACCCCGTCATAAAATAAATAGAGTATAGATTCTACAGGCGACCGACGCTCACGTTCCGTCGTGACATGATGTGGAATCCGGTTTAATCCCGCCCGCGCTGTGATACTTTAGTTGTGATTAATAAGGCATGTGATAGTCGGCGGGATCATCTTAGTTTAAATCTTTAGATTAATCGGTATATTGTATTTTGATACTATAACGGCTATAATACTTGACATTGGCAAATCATCGACTAACATTGGTGGAGCCATATAAAAGAAGAAGAATAGAGTATAGTTGGCGTGGCGAAAGGCTTATTTTTAGGTTGACTCAATGTTATTGAGAAAAAATCTAACTAAGTAGGTGTCGTCGTCCCTGTTTTCCTAGGTTTCTAAAGTTAAAATTCTGATTTTAATAGAGTTAGTGGATATCGATTCATAAATTACCATTAAACTGCAGCTATTTTGAAAAATTATATAGGTGCAAAAAAAATTGATACGGAATCTTAATGCGAGCTCGACTCGTTCTTGGCCGGTTCGTGTCAAAAACACCGACAGAGAGGCGACACTAGATGAGCCGACACTAGATGAGCTAGACCGCTCGAGGCAAAACGAGACTCTCCTCCACACACTCGTGTTCGGCAACATTTGTTATGTCTCGGCGAGCGTGTGGAGCGTCCTTAATATTTATGAAAACTGGCGTTTTTTGTTTTTTTCAAATTCATTTCCGCAACAATCGAAATATGAACACTGTTACTGGTGTCTCTGGCCATGCCACAAGGTATAAGGGCAATGTGCTTTGATCAATATAAAACAAATAGATGGAGCAACAGAACTTCTCAGCAGCGTGTCACATATCACAATGCTCTGCCCATACAAATATTATCTCTTTATTTCGCTATTTTCTTCCTGATTTGCGCATTTGTATGGCAAAGTGCTGAGTGCATTCTATTTCATTTACTAGAGCACGGCGGTTGCACCTGCGTTAATGATAACTGCTCGGCTCTATGGGTTGTAGCCTATAACCTTCCTTAAGAAATGGGATGTCAAATGCAAAAATATTTTTCAAATCCCGACTGATAGTTCCAAGATTTTAACAAACTCTTCAGCTTTCTTATTTGTATAGTTTGATTGAAGTGTAATAATAATAGTGTGCAAATATAATACTTACAAAGAAACTTGATCCAATGCTAAATGTAAGTTGTGTTTATCTTTTCTTTCCATAGTTGGTGCAGACAGCTCAAACTTCGGAGGCGCATCACTCGGGTAGTCTGGAGGTAAGTTTACATATAGTATGGCCTCAATACCATTTTCAACTACACTTATGCTATATGATTGTAAACTTTCTATTTCACATTTAAAATCTTGGCCGTATATCGAACTTAGGGCTTCAACTTCGTCAAACTGGAAAGAAAAAATAAAAATTATTACTAGCTTTCTGCCGCTGGCTTCGATAATTTATTATTCATTGAGAATTTAAAGTATTGACTTCATTTAATTTAATAATTTTGTTGTTAGGGGCAAGAAGGTTTAGTTAGTAAAAAACCATAAAAACAATGTGGATAAGAAGATGAATTGAGAAGGTAGACTCGTGTTTAATTTATTATTTACTTTTGTATACAATACGCTAACAAAAAATAGGTTCTTAATTACCTTTGCTTAAACATTACAAACAAGAACACTAGTCAACTTGACATTTTTTGACAGTGAAAATCTGTGAATTTCGAAATGTCAAGGAATAATTTTTTTTGTACCATTTATTTTTTGGTAGTATGAACTTCCATGAAAAAGGCAAAGGTAAAAAATAAGGAAATGAACGAATGATATTTTTTTTATAAATTCTTTCCGTTCGAAATAAGCTATACAAACATACTGCCAGTTAAAAAGGCAATCTTTACCAATAAAATTTCCAAAGAAGCAACACGACGTCATAACAAACTATTATGTATATTTTTCTTCACGGGTTACCTTACAGCTCCCGAAACCCAAGTCTTCCTCGTTTAGCCGATGGTATTTGTGAGGCTATATCTAACGAGTAACGAGTGGCTAGTTCTGTTGTCGTGTCGGATTATGTACTATCAACAAAATTCGCGCTAGCTCACCACAAATGCTATTTTTGCATGTACGGCATAGTGTCATACTATAATGAATGTGTGTGTGTGTACGTCAAAGGTGAAGGTGTCATTATTACTTGCCAGGTTTTGTTAAAAATAAAATCATTGGAACGTATGCATAAAATTTCTTTATCACACACAATTATATACACAGAAGAAGAAGTAGAACGAAAATAATAGAAATCGAAATAAAATAATATTAAATAAATAACCTAAAAACAATTAATATTTAGTCGCTGCTCCACCAGCATCAATGACAGCGTCACATCGCCTACGCATAGATGCTACTAGCACTTCGCATAGGTCAGAACCACGAAGCGACACCCATACTTCGTCTAAGCATATATTATTTTATTATATTTTTAATAATATACCTATTTACATTTATATCTTTGATAGATGTAATTTATATAATTAGGTCCTTACATATGAAATTGGCGTTTTGTCGAACTGCCTACTTTGGTTTCAAATATCTGGCGTTTGGTTTGGATATTCAAATACAAATTTATTTCAAATTTAAGCTTATGTTTAGTAATTTATTTGTTTTAGCGTCATTTGATTTTTCTTTGACATCGTTCTGTTCACAAATTGGAAAACTTAAAATATCGCGTTATTTACGAATACGAGTTCCACCGTGGCACCTGCGGTATAGAAACAGCTCGATGGGGCAGCTACTTCAATAGAAAGCACGGTACGTTTTTGGTTCCAAGATTTTCGTTTCGATGAGGCAGTCCAAACCGCCTTCAAAAATTTTATTGATTCTCGCTCCCACAATTTCTTCAGCAAAGAAATCTATTATTACCTATGAGATGGCAAAAGTGCATAGATAACAATGGTTCATACTTTGATTGATTAAATATATAATGTAATTTTTTTTTCATTTTGTTTTTTCCATATAAAACGCCAATTTCATATGTAATGACCTAATAATAGAGTCATTTTCTAAAATTTCAATATATAATGTTGTTTGACAGAATATTATGTAGTGTAGGTGTGTGTGTGTGTTTGTGTGTCAGCTGCGTGCACAGAACATTTTTGTTAAATGAGCTTGCACGAATTTGGCTGATAGTACATAAGTTTTTAATTAAAAACCCCATTGGTACATGGCCGGGATACGTGATCGAACCTAGTTAATATACTTAATTAAAATTATAAATAACACACACTACACTACTCGCTTGGAGCTCAGATAACAGACTGAAACTTTGCGGCTTTTTGTGAAAAATGTATGATCAAAATCAAACTCATCAAAAACTAATGAAATTATAAGTTTAATACAATTTTTGGTTGCCATAGTGCGTCTTTTGATTAGTTGGTACTTAAGAAGTAACTTAACATCAGTTTCAAGGTAGGCACCTAAGACTATTTGCGCGGGATTCAGCCAACAAACTGAAACTTTTCGTGAAAATGCAAAGAATATACTTATAAAGAACGAACGAATGATTGGAACTATCGGTATGTTTTATTGTTTAATAATACAAGAAAAAAGTAAAGTCACGTAAGTATTATAAAACTGTTAATATAGGATTAATTTCGCAATAAGCATAACTTTAAAACCGTAGTTGATTACTTATTAATTACAATGTCATTTTTATTTTCATGTAGCATAATTATTTAATAAGGGAATTAAATTATAAATAGCTATTATGCATAATTATAATTATGAGTCACCGTGGATATGAAATGCGAAATGAAATTGTATTACGTGTATCAAATTAAAGACAACATTATATTTATCAAAATAGCTTTGCATTGAATATTCTACAGGTCAAACAAAACAATATCGCCAGATAACTTAGCAGTCATGTTTTAAATATATGTATATCTATATAAATATATTTTTGTTATGTATATTCATTTCAGCAAAGCTACAAACACATGTTTGTTAATTTTCGGTTGCTATTTTACGAAAAATCTATTGTGAGGTTACGTAAATAATGATTTTATTTTCTTTATTTGGGTATATTTTTTCATAATGTAGGTATTTAAATCGCCTTAGGCATGAAATGATAAATTATTACTAAATATATTTAATTATACTAAATAAAAAATAACATGTAAATGGTTAAATAATTATCCAGCTACAAACCTGAGAACAGTTATTATTGTTTAAAAAAAAGAATTCAACTTATTTCAAACAAAGGAACTTTACCGGTTAATACAATACAATGCGGTATATTATTACAAACGAACACATGCGTATTTACAATTTTAAATACTTTAAGGTGTCTTTAATAGTTAATTTAATAGACAAGCTGCTTACCTGTTTCTTAAAATTTGCCATTATATCTCCTTGTTATTATACCTCGCGACAACAGTACTACTCTCCGAGAGCGCGGGAAACAAACTGAATTATATTTCTGAAAGAAAAATGTACAGACAGACTGATAATGAACGAATGAAATGAATGAACTAAGAGCTTATTTTATTATTTCTTACCGTGCGGAATAGGCAAAGGCTGCCAACAGTAAGTTGCAATAGAGTCAACAAACACTATTGTCAATGTTTATAAATTACCACGTATCCGCTTTTTTATAAATTACTAGCTTCGCCCGTGCAAATAATGTAACAATGTAATTTATCCCGAAAGAATTTTCGGGGGAACAGTAGCATATTTATGTCACTCTCCGGTGTTAAATCACTTCTGTGCAAAATAAGACGGGGGAGGAGGGGGTCTTTTTTAATACTTACCCAGAAAATATTTGTTTTTTATCTATTCATAGTAAAACACTTTACCTATTTGTAGAGTAGAAATTAAGATTACAACTTGTAATGTATCTACAATAAAATAATCTACATATTAAAATTGTAGGATAAAAAATAAAAATACTATGGCCTTTATTCATAAACGTTTATTAGCAACGTTTTTGTTGAAATATGTTTTGTCACTCTCTAACAAACCTGTCTTTACTAATAATAGAAAGTAACAAAACACATTTTAACAAAAACGTTGCTAATAAACGTTTATGAATATAACTTAAGGTAACCTTTGTCAGCAATACATATTAAAAAAATCTAGCTGATCGAATGATAATTTAATGCATTGCGTTTGGACTTGTAAGTATTATAACATAGAACGGTAAATGGTAGGTATACCTACAAAAATATATCCTGTCTGTTAAATAAGCAAATGTTAGCATTATTATCAAAGGAGAAGGATACAACACTAAAACCAGCCTCGCGAGCATGACCGCTTAGAGAAAATCTACGAAGATTAGACAAATCTACTGTTAGTGTCAGTCCGTCTATTTGTGACATTTGTCACGTGATCCCTAGAGAATTTGCCTTTAGTCAAACAAGCAATGAGGATCTGTAGATTTTTTTATTTTAGAGGGCAGACATAATTTTAAACGAAACTTCTTGGTGGTTATTGATTGTGTTCGCGACAGGGCGTCATGCGTGTACACAACAAATACCTAGACAACAGTGTACGTTATACTGAAATAATGATCGTCTGTAATCTATATATATAAAAATGAAACCCGTTTTCCGTTGTCACGACATAACATGAAAACGGCTTGACCGATTTGGCTAATTCTTTTTTTGTTTTGTTCGTTACAACACAGGGGTGGTTTAGAAGAAAAAAAAATTGGAAAAACCTTAAAGTTCAGCTGAAAAATAAAAAATAATAAATAGGTAATTTTGTATGGAAATCGCAGGAGTAGAATTGGCCATGCTAACTTTTTGAACAGAAACGAAGATCTCGAAACCGTTTCGAGATATAAGCTTTCAGTACAATTTCTATTTATCAGATTTTAAATTAAGTCTATACTTTTTAAGATATTCAATAACAAACAATAACCTTAATTTGACCGATGTATGACGTCATCTTAAGCAGTATGAAAAAATGATACCTTTGCCTACAAAAAAGGGCAATCGTCAATCTTTGAATGACATCTTTATAAATTATATTTTACGTGTAATTATTTTCTTTGTTATTAGGACATGACGGGATGAAACACTATTTACTTGCCATTGTAAAAAACTATTCAATTTAAATAAATATAAACACGAGTATATAAACAAGAGTAATTTTTAGGTTAGTCGACCTTGACTGACGTTTGCTTGACGTTAATTTGATTGACTGTCACTTTTTATGTGTAGTGGCCAAGATTATAATCCTGTTCTAAATTCTTGTGACGTCACGTTTACTTTTCGCGGGTAAAATTTGTAAAATATATTAAAAATAGACGCAATGGATAAAAAACAAAAATATCGAAATTAGTTTCTTAAAATGGGCTATATTTTCAAAACAAATTATAAAAAAAGTATATTATAAATATGTAGCATGGCCAATTGTAGGAGTAGAGGTAGGGGTAGTGGTAGTGGTAAAGGTAGGGGTAGGGGTAGGGTAGGGGTAGGGTAGGGGTAGGGGTAGGGTAGGGGTAGGGGTAGGGGTAGGGGTAGAGGTAGGGGTAGGAGTAGTTGTTTTCCACGGACGAAGGAAAGTAAATAGCAGGCAAGCCAACGTTTGGGCAGGACAACGTCTGCCGAGTCCGCTAGTAGTAAATAGTTTAAAATAATAAATGTACGTGTATTGATAAATTGATAATGATGTCATTAGGATAGAAGTCGGCATTCCATAATGTTTTAAATTGTAAAGTTAGGAGAACAGAATTCTAAAGACATTAAATAGTTAGATACAATAGAAAGAACCCAGATAACAATAACTATTGAATTGAAAATGCCTTTGTAGAATATTCTATTCACTAATTACAGTTTTAAAGGATGTTAAACAATATCTAGGTATCTTTTTTAGAAATATTCGTTAATGAGTAAGTAACAAAGCAAGAAGGTCTTCATAGAAATGCCAGATGTAGATTCCGGGAAGCACGAGAACGAATTCACGTGGAAAGCTATTTCGCGGGTCACATATAGTCTGGGGCTTTAGGGTAATTCTATGTATGTACAGTTTTTCCCAGCTTTCGAATATAGCTTAGTCATGTAGTTCGACTTTGTTTAGATTCCCGCATAGTTCGATATCAATCGACCTAGGTTCATAATATATACCTCCTCCCACACGGTTTGCATAGTATGTCACAATAGCATAATAAGTATAGAATCGTGAAAACACTCATAGGGACGCTGACCTCACACCGATACTACTTCAACAGACAGTAGGTCCATTTAGCAGACCAGGTATAATAGATTATATGAATTATTACAAATATTAATTATTCACAAAACGAGATAACTTCAGCAATATCACTTCAACGTAGTTTTTATGTCATTAAAAAATTTAAAGAAAGAAAAAAAGAAATTATATATCTGCTATCTATCATCACGCCTTTCATCCCAAGAGGGGTAGGCAGAGACAATCGAATGCCATTTGTTACGATCCTGACATATCTCTTTTGCTTCTTTTATATTCATTATACCTTTCATACATGCTCAGCGATTGTGTGTACTTTTAATATTTCCATCGATCAACATATTTTTTATATGTTCAATAAAAGTAGGTACATCTAGGTCGTCCTCTGCCAGCATTTCCTTTCACTTCGGCCATATAAACCTTTTTAGTCAATCTTTCATCCTTCATTTTTTCAACGTGTCCAAACCAGCGTAAACTACTTTTCGTCATTTTAGTCACAACATCATCTTTTACACCGCATTCTTCTCTAATGTCATCGTTCCGGATGCGGTCAATACGTTTTATATCACACATTCTAGGTAAAGACCGCATTTCCACTGCATTTATTTTACTTTCATGCTTCTTATTCCATACCCAAGTCTCGCTTCCATAAGTAAGTGATGGAACTATAACTGCATTATGTATGTTCATTTGACTTTTAGTTGTAAGTTGTTTATTTCTGCATACATTGTTTAGTCCACTAAATACCTTGCTTCCCGCTTTCACTCTCCTTTCAATTTCCTTGTCTATCTTTCCACTTCTTGTAAACATACTACCTATACCTAAATAAACATATTCATTGACTTGCTCTAATTTACATCCTTTCACACAAATGTTACACTCCGTCCTTAAAGAAATTAAATTAAAGAAATTAAATTGCACTTCAATTTGTAAAGAAATCAGAAAGTAGGTATAATTACCAAGGAATATACCACTCCATATCGAGATATTATTGTATAAATTCTGGTCTAATGGCACAAGCATCAGCTAGTAGGTGACATATCATAGGTTCGAATTCTTGAAAAGTGTGAAATGTTTACTGTTATTTATTTTCGTACCTATTCTAAAAGAACTCAAGTTTTTAAATATTAGATCAATTTATATTTTAAAATACAAAAGTAAAAGGCAAGCCGATAGGTGTTGATAATTCAGTGTTTATATTAATTAATAATCAGTAAGTATTCATCATACATTAGTGCTACGCATATCTGTCCCAATGTCTCCTCAACGCAATGACTTCCAAGTAAATTTCACAAGATCAGAAAAAACTGATCTTCATTTTAGAAGAGTCCCAATTTTATTCCATCGTCTATCCAACAGCTTCACTATATTTAATAGGGGCGCCAGAGTCTTCAGAGTCGTGGTCTTTTCCATCATAACGAAATTTGCCTTAAAATTACTAGAAAAATATGAACATTGACGTAAAAAAAGTCTTGACAATGAGCTCGATCGGGAACATGGTTCTTTATTGCTAAATATTTTTTTTTCACCTTTTTTTCTAAGTATCTAAAAGTATCTCGAAAAGTGTTAAATTTTAAGAAAAAAGGTTTAAATAAAAGTTGTTCGGACGATGATTAGGTATTTATAGGGATTAGGTATTTAAAAAAAATAAAAAAATCCTTTCATTGATTAAACAAAGGAAAATGAAAAGAAGGCTCAAAACATTGAAGTATTAAATAACAATACTTCCAGTTCTCGAAATTCAATGAAAATCGAGTATGTTGTAGTCTTTGGTATGCTTAAGAATATGCCGCAAGTCCGATGAAAAAATTTGCAACTGGACCCATTGCAAAATTGTTAATTTAAAATTTCAATTGTTTATAACGTTTGTCCTGCCAAAAATATCGCAATGAAACTTTATGGAATCTGTAAGTAGAGACTATCTTTAATCCCTCCGAATTTCAGATTTTTAACTGAATAAACAAAAAAGTTATTTAGGTAACAAAAACCCGTCGCTGTTGGCTATAGTTTGGAACGCCTCAGAAATTCCTAATTCCTAAGAGTGGTTCAGGCGCAACGATCACGTCATGCAAGACAACGACGGCGCTTTGTCCGTTCTTGCTGCAGAAGTGAGAAGGGCATAATGTATCGCTTCTCGGAATAAATGACGTAAGTGGCACATTACAAATAAATAATTTATTAAGAAACGATCACATGCAGGGAAACATCTTCTTATTCAATACTAAAAACTGAATTTACCTACATATTCGTATAAAATTTAAACGTAAATCCCTTTAGAGTATGGTCGTATGACTAAAAAGGTGTTTTTGAAGAGGTGATTTCAAAAATTTAAGTTATCGTGAAAATTTTCACCAATCATGTTTTCATCCTACACAATACTAGATAAAATCCTCTAGTTTTCGATGCCCAAATTGTATGTTTAGAAATCAACCGAAATTATTCGTTCCTCCCCTTAGAACAATCTCTAAGTCTAGTAAATGTGGGTACAATATGGTAAGGTATGTATTTAATTAAAATGCAAAATCATATCATGTCACATTAATTTAATTTGTATTACTTAACAACTACGAAATTATTCTATATGAAAATTGTTAAAAATTACTAGCTAGAATACATTTATACAGAACATAAAGAAAACTCTTTGAAAAACATAGTTGCAATAAGTACACAAGGTAGGTATATATTATGTATCATATTAAATCAAATCAAAAGATATTTATTTTGTGGGTACACAAGGCACTCTTAAAATCATAGATAGCGGCCGCTAAATCTATGCTTGAAATAGTCTATTAGAAATATAGTTTAAAACTTTTGATTTAGTCGATTAAAAAAATACCTTGACAATTTTACAAAGTTTTCAATATACTTTGTCGATTGAAAAAATACACATAAGTATGTAATAGTTAATATAAGAATATAAATTAATAACTAATAGCTTCATAACTATGGCACTATTTAATCACTTTACTTAATATATAATTATCTAATAATTGTACTTTATTTTATAATTTTATATCTAAATAATTATAGTGAAAATATGAAAACCGTAATAAATACGTAAAAGTAATTATGATAAGTACTATTATAGTTTTTCAATAAACTAGGATCGAATAATAGATTCCAATCAAATGTGAATAACTTAAGAAACAATATTATTATTAAATTATTCATATTAAATTCACTGACACATTAACGTTTAATAAATGAAAAAAATAAAAATAATTTCATTATACATATTATAAATATTACTTACCTACATAAAAATATACTTAAATTAAAATTTTATTTAACAAACTGAATAAACTAATGTCTAAACTATGTACTTAACAACAAGTAATGGATATAAGAATTCAGGCTTCACCTTCTTGCTCTACAATATGTCCTCAGTGTTAAAACAGACCATAAGACCCGAGGTCCATATCAAGAACGATACTTAATATGGTAAAGGGAAATTCGTTTATACCATCACCATACAAACGGAAGGCCGGGAGATGATGATACAAAGAAAGGAAAAAAGAAAAGAAAACTAAGGGAAAAAGACCTGGTGCTATCACCATGATATGGAAGGTGTAAGGTGTGTGCCACATAGGATTAAAATGTTTTAACGAGTATAACAATGTGAATGAACTGAATTCTGACTAATTAATGTAAAAAAAAATCCATCCATCCATCACGTGATGCGTCACATGGTCAAAATGCCAGCTTGCACTAGTACTTGGCGCGCCGCGTTGTTTATATGTCGAAATCTATGTGGACCTAGTTGGATGCCGCCGTACCTGAGGAAAAACAGAAAAATATTACTATTTAATATAAATATATTGTCGTTGAATTGGAAGACGGTTGGAGCCAAATTAGGATACATTCTCTATATTGAATTTGAAATGAAATTGAAAGGAGAGTGAAAGCGGGAAGCAAATGGTGGACTAAACAATGTATGCAGAAATACACAACTTACAACTAAAAGTAAAATTAAAATACATAATGGTGTTTTAGTTCCATCACTTAGGTACTTATGGACATGGAAGCGAGACTTGGGTATGGAATAAGAAGCATGACAGTAAGACAAATGCAGTGGATATGCGGTCTCTATGTAGAATATGTGATATAAAATGTACGGTCCGCATCCGGAACGACGTCATTAAAGAAGAATGCGGAGTGAAAGTGACTAAAATAAAGAAAAGTAGTTTACGCTGGTGAAAGATTAACTAAAAAGGTATATGGCTGAAATTAAAGAAAATACTGGCAGAGGACGACCTGGCTGTACTTTTATCGAGCATATAAAATATATTGATCGATGGCAATATTAAAAGTACCTACACACAATCGCCGAGCATGTATGAAAGGTATGATGAATATAAAAGAAGCGAAAGAGGTATGTCAGGATCGTAGCAAATGGTCTCTGCCGACCCCTTCTGGGATAAAAGGCGTGATGATAGATAGGTCCGTTTATTGTGGAAGGCTTAATCCAAAAATGGAGCGGAGAAGAGGATGTAAATACAAATAAACTTACCATCTCGAGACCACGACCAGGGTATTCTTCTGATTCAATATCTGTAACAGATGCAGCATCCTGCCCCCAGCGTGCCCTTCACCATCATCGTCGCAGTCTTGCAGGATAGAGGCGCCTCTCTCTATCCTGTATGCGTATATATTATGTGTGGCATTTCCAATTTTCTTGTTTTGTTTTAGCGTTGTCAGAACGGCGCTGGAAATTAAATAAGTTGATTTAAGTTAATATTTCTGCGTCAAATTGACAGGTGGCAAGCCTGTTGCTGCACTTAATGGACCTAGATGTGTCACTTCTTAGACGTAAGTTGTTATCTGAATCTCTTATATGGCCGCAGAAGAAAAGTTTTGAAAAATTTGGAATATAAATAGCACCAGAAACTTTCAAAATAAAAAAAACAGTTCCTATATATGTACGCTTTCCGTTCCCGGCTTCGCCCGTGGATATTTTCGAACAAAATAAAATATAAGCCTTTATTTATTATTCATACGTGAAATAACTTTTAGTATCGGTTCAGTAGTATGAAGTCAAAGGTATGATGAATATAAAAGAAGCAAAAGAGGTATGTCAGGATCGTAACAAATGGCATTCGATATGTCTCTGCCTACCCCTCTTGGGATAAAAGGCGTGATGATAGATAGATGTAATAAAATACAATCATGTATTTATATATCAATAAATAAGACACAGTTCTGGTCGTCTCAAACCATTATCTACGCGGGGCGTGGGGTGGGTAGTCAATGGCTGACCAGCGCGGTGGTAAAAAGTGTCTTATTTGGTAATCAAACTGTACCTACCTTGACCTACCTACATGTCTTTTTGTGCTATGCGGTTGCATCCGCGATAATAGTTACTGCTCCGCCCCTTTGCGTCGTAGCGTGATGTTATATTATAGCCTATAAGCTTCCTCAAAAATTGGGCTATTTTATGCAAAAATATTTTTTTTAATCCGACTGACGAAACAAACAAACTATTCAGCTTTATTATTAGTAGGTTAATAGTTAACAAAATGTGACTGTTAGTTCTGCAAATGTAAAATAGGTCAAGAATGTTAATTAATATGTAAAATTGTTAATATGACTTAATTCAATGAAAACTTATTTAAGAGCAAGCTGTTAGCGCAATTAACTCAGATAACTACACTGCAGAAAGAATCGATAAAATAATCAAGGCTAAGATAAGATAGACCAATATTCACGTACCAGAAACATGAGAAAGAACGGTTACACAAAAAATCGGCCTTGCGAAAATACACAAAACGGATATAATGCTCTTCCAATATTATACAAAAACTATTAGAAATAGCAAGTTGTAGTTAATGTTTTCATAAAGTGGGACAAATACGAGAAAATGGTACCTTAGTAAATATATTAAGAGAACTCGAGTCGCAAAATCGGTTGAAAATACGCTCGAAATTGATGACTTTCAGGACTTCATGAAACTAAGGTGTAACTTGATTTTATTTTTTATTTTTAATTCAACTGTGTCAAATATATTTATCTTTCGAAAGCTATTTAAATTTCGAAACTAAGACATATAGTTTATCGCGTAATTTAAGAAGTCGTGCAGCATGTAATTTGTAGGCGTCTCCAAAGTTTGTTTACCAAATAAGACAAGACTAGAAAACTTACCTTAGTCTAATTTATTAACTTATTCACTCGAGACATATAATAGTAATAACAACTTACTGTATATCTTCCATAGTATGAACAATGGCTGCATGACCCTGGAATGAACTTTTCCGATCAGCGATCACCTCCCCATGTGTTATTTCTGGACATTTGATGACTATCTGAAAGCAATTGGTGGCAGTATTAGCATAGGCCCTATACTCTGTTCAATGTAAGATAGTATGCGTGACAGTTAGCAAAAATAAGTTTTTTATTTCAATATTGATTCATTTACACATATGAGTCTATTTTGTATTTTTAGGATGCGGTGGTCACACAATAAGAGGAAAAGAAAAAAGGATCCTGGCCATGTACCAATCGGTTTTTTATAATAAAAAATTGTATTGTACATAATCCGAAAAAACACATTTAGAGGCTTTTCCATCTTTGAATAGCTACATAAATACGTGCTTACTATTTACTACTTATCAATTAGAGCTATATATATATATATATATATATATATGCTATGGCTGACTTTTTTGTAGATCATTTTATACTAAACAATTCTTTCCTACATCATTTTGTTATATCTCTGACGATTAGACAGAATATATATGCCATTAAAACCTTGCTGGGGCTAACTTTTTCCCAGACTTGATTCACTTATACGGTTAATGCTCAGCTCGTATACATGATAGCTCCATGTTTAATACTCGTAAACCTTCCCGGTGAATCAACCTGTCTAATATTGAAAACCGCATTAAAATCCGTTCAGTAGTTTTTGCGTGAAAAGGTCACATACAGACAGACAGATGTGGCAGGGGACTAATCATCGGGACTAATATGTAGTAATGATCAGTCATCATACCGCTGAAAGAATGAAGATTGATTAGAAAGGTTGCACTATGGCAGAATTGAAAGAAAATGCTGACAGAGGATGACAGGATCATAGCAAATTGCATTAGAAATGTCTCTGCCTACCCCTCATTGGATAAAGGCGTGATGACAGATAGACAAAGTATACAGTACTGGGTTCAAATCCCAAGTTGATTTGTAGTAAAACTAGATTTAATGGAAACGTGGTGCAAGCCGCCCACGAGACCTTTCAATCTCAAAATAACTCAACAGAAATAGCCACGCCTTAGATGGCTTCAAAAAATATCATCATTGACGAAATTAAGATTTGTCTTTTGCTAAGTACCATGGGGCAGGTAAATCTGGGGTCCAGCGGCCCTATTTATGACAGACCACAAGGTATAAAGACCGTAAAGATATGTATTCTAGTTATATTACCTCTGCTTTAGCCACTTTAGCCTTCTTATCTTTTTTAACTTTATTTTTGATGGACTGCAATGTCTCTCTGATTTTCTCCACCCATTGGTAAACCACTGTCTCGCCAGTATTTTCTCTGTAAAAAACAATAATATAATAGGTATTGAACAAGTAAAAAGAAAAGAGGCAATGGTTGAAGAGTGTTGGACCCAAAGAGTAATACAGTATGTGTTTATGTTAAATAGTTTCTGAGTTATGAAGGGGTCAAAAGTGGCTTCAAATGGTTAGTGTAATATTACACACTGTGCTGCTCGCCATTTCTGTTGGACCCAAATCTGATGATCCTGAGTTAACGACATGTGACCTTGCCACCGCCTGATTATTAAGTCCATGAATGCGAGCGACTGGCAGATCATAATATATCGTTTACCGTTCAGAAAGAGCGCAAGGCGGCTGTAATATATTTCAAGCCTCTCGCCTATGTACTCGCCTGCCCTCCAAGTATTTCTGTGCAAATAATTTGTTCCCTTCTAATGTGAAAGTTAAGTATAAATATATTGCGAAAAGGCATCTCAACAATGCAATATTTTTGTTGCTAATAACTGTTGCTGAAGAGTTTGTCACAAACCCCGTCATAAAATAAATAGAGTATAGATTCTACAGGCGACCGACGCTCACGTTCCGTCGTGACATGATGTGGAATCCGGTTTAATCCCGCCCGCGCTGTGATACTTTAGTTGTGATTAATAAGGCATGTGATAGTCGGCGGGATCATCTTAGTTTAAATCTTTAGATTAATCGGTATATTGTATTTTGATACTATAACGGCTATAATACTTGACATTGGCAAATCATCGACTAACATTGGTGGAGCCATATAAAAGAAGAAGAATAGAGTATAGTTGGCGTGGCGAAAGGCTTATTTTTAGGTTGACTCAATGTTATTGAGAAAAAATCTAACTAAGTAGGTGTCGTCGTCCCTGTTTTCCTAGGTTTCTAAAGTTAAAATTCTGATTTTAATAGAGTTAGTGGATATCGATTCATAAATTACCATTAAACTGCAGCTATTTTGAAAAATTATATAGGTGCAAAAAAAATTGATACGGAATCTTAATGCGAGCTCGACTCGTTCTTGGCCGGTTCGTGTCAAAAACACCGACAGAGAGGCGACACTAGATGAGCCGACACTAGATGAGCTAGACCGCTCGAGGCAAAACGAGACTCTCCTCCACACACTCGTGTTCGGCAACATTTGTTATGTCTCGGCGAGCGTGTGGAGCGTCCTTAATATTTATGAAAACTGGCGTTTTTTGTTTTTTTCAAATTCATTTCCGCAACAATCGAAATATGAACACTGTTACTGGTGTCTCTGGCCATGCCACAAGGTATAAGGGCAATGTGCTTTGATCAATATAAAACAAATAGATGGAGCAACAGAACTTCTCAGCAGCGTGTCACATATCACAATGCTCTGCCCATACAAATATTATCTCTTTATTTCGCTATTTTCTTCCTGATTTGCGCATTTGTATGGCAAAGTGCTGAGTGCTTTCTATTTCATTTACTAGAGCACGGCGGTTGCACCTGCGTTAATGATAACTGCTCGGCTCTATGGGTTGTAGCCTATAACCTTCCTTAAGAAATGGGATGTCAAATGCAAAAATATTTTTCAAATCCCGACTGATAGTTCCAAGATTTTAACAAACTCTTCAGCTTTCTTATTTGTATAGTTTGATTGAAGTGTAATAATAATAGTGTGCAAATATAATACTTACAAAGAAACTTGATCCAATGCTAAATGTAAGTTGTGTTTATCTTTTCTTTCCATAGTTGGTGCAGACAGCTCAAACTTCGGAGGCGCATCACTCGGGTAGTCTGGAGGTAAGTTTACATATAGTATGGCCTCAATACCATTTTCAACTACACTTATGCTATATGATTGTAAACTTTCTATTTCACATTTAAAATCTTGGCCGTATATCGAACTTAGGGCTTCAACTTCGTCAAACTGGAAAGAAAAAATAAAAATTATTACTAGCTTTCTGCCGCTGGCTTCGATAATTTATTATTCATTGAGAATTTAAAGTATTGACTTCATTTAATTTAATAATTTTGTTGTTAGGGGCAAGAAGGTTTAGTTAGTAAAAAACCATAAAAACAATGTGGATAAGAAGATGAATTGAGAAGGTAGACTCGTGTTTAATTTATTATTTACTTTTGTATACAATACGCTAACAAAAAATAGGTTCTTAATTACCTTTGCTTAAACATTACAAACAAGAACACTAGTCAACTTGACATTTTTTGACAGTGAAAATCTGTGAATTTCGAAATGTCAAGGAATAATTTTTTTTGTACCATTTATTTTTTGGTAGTATGAACTTCCATGAAAAAGGCAAAGGTAAAAAATAAGGAAATGAACGAATGATATTTTTTTTATAAATTCTTTCCGTTCGAAATAAGCTATACAAACATACTGCCAGTTAAAAAGGCAATCTTTACCAATAAAATTTCCAAAGAAGCAACACGACGTCATAACAAACTATTATGTATATTTTTCTTCACGGGTTACCTTACAGCTCCCGAAACCCAAGTCTTCCTCGTTTAGCCGATGGTATTTGTGAGGCTATATCTAACGAGTAACGAGTGGCTAGTTCTGTTGTCGTGTCGGATTATGTACTATCAACAAAATTCGCGCTAGCTCACCACAAATGCTATTTTTGCATGTACGGCATAGTGTCATACTATAATGAATGTGTGTGTGTGTACGTCAAAGGTGAAGGTGTCATTATTACTTGCCAGGTTTTGTTAAAAATAAAATCATTGGAACGTATGCATAAAATTTCTTTATCACACACAATTATATACACAGAAGAAGAAGTAGAACGAAAATAATAGAAATCGAAATAAAATAATATTAAATAAATAACCTAAAAACAATTAATATTTAGTCGCTGCTCCACCAGCATCAATGACAGCGTCACATCGCCTACGCATAGATGCTACTAGCACTTCGCATAGGTCAGAACCACGAAGCGACACCCATACTTCGTCTAAGCATATATTATTTTATTATATTTTTAATAATATACCTATTTACATTTATATCTTTGATAGATGTAATTTATATAATTAGGTCCTTACATATGAAATTGGCGTTTTGTCGAACTGCCTACTTTGGTTTCAAATATCTGGCGTTTGGTTTGGATATTCAAATACAAATTTATGTCAAATTTAAGCTTATGTTTAGTAATTTATTTGTTTTAGCGTCATTTGATTTTTCTTTGACATCGTTCTGTTCACAAATTGGAAAACTTAAAATATCGCGTTATTTACGAATACGAGTTCCACCGTGGCACCTGCGGTATAGAAACAGCTCGATGGGGCAGCTACTTCAATAGAAAGCACGGTACGTTTTTGGTTCCAAGATTTTCGTTTCGATGAGGCAGTCCAAACCGCCTTCAAAAATTTTATTGATTCTCGCTCCCACAATTTCTTCAGCAAAGAAATCTATTATTACCTATGAGATGGCAAAAGTGCATAGATAACAATGGTTCATACTTTGATTGATTAAATATATAATGTAATTTTTTTTTTCATTTTGTTTTTTCCATATAAAACGCCAATTTCATATGTAATGACCTAATAATAGAGTCATTTTCTAAAATTTCAATATATAATGTTGTTTGACAGAATATTATGTAGTGTAGGTGTGTGTGTGTGTTTGTGTGTCAGCTGCGTGCACAGAACATTTTTGTTAAATGAGCTTGCACGAATTTGGCTGATAGTACATAAGTTTTTAATTAAAAACCCCATTGGTACATGGCCGGGATACGTGATCGAACCTAGTTAATATACTTAATTAAAATTATAAATAACACACACTACACTACTCGCTTGGAGCTCAGATAACAGACTGAAACTTTGCGGCTTTTTGTGAAAAATGTATGATCAAAATCAAACTCATCAAAAACTAATGAAATTATAAGTTTAATACAATTTTTGGTTGCCATAGTGCGTCTTTTGATTAGTTGGTACTTAAGAAGTAACTTAACATCAGTTTCAAGGTAGGCACCTAAGACTATTTGCGCGGGATTCAGCCAACAAACTGAAACTTTTCGTGAAAATGCAAAGAATATACTTATAAAGAACGAACGAATGATTGGAACTATCGGTATGTTTTATTGTTTAATAATACAAGAAAAAAGTAAAGTCACGTAAGTATTATAAAACTGTTAATATTTGTTTTCTTTTTGAGGATTAATTTCGCAATAAGCATAACTTTAAAACCGTAGTTGATTACTTATTAATTACAATGTCATTTTTATTTTCATGTAGCATAATTATTTAATAAGGGAATTAAATTATAAATAGCTATTATGCATAATTATAATTATGAGTCACCGTGGATATGAAATGCGAAATGAAATTGTATTACGTGTATCAAATTAAAGACAACATTATATTTATCAAAATAGCTTTGCATTGAATATTCTACAGGTCAAACAAAACAATATCGCCAGATAACTTAGCAGTCATGTTTTAAATATATGTATATCTATATAAATATATTTTTGTTATGTATATTCATTTCAGCAAAGCTACAAACACATGTTTGTTAATTTTCGGTTGCTATTTTACGAAAAATCTATTGTGAGGTTACGTAAATAATGATTTTATTTTCTTTATTTGGGTATATTTTTTCATAATGTAGGTATTTAAATCGCCTTAGGCATGAAATGATAAATTATTACTAAATATATTTAATTATACTAAATAAAAAATAACATGTAAATGGTTAAATAATTATCCAGCTACAAACCTGAGAACAGTTATTATTGTTTAAAAAAAAGAATTCAACTTATTTCAAACAAAGGAACTTTACCGGTTAATACAATACAATGCGGTATATTATTACAAACGAACACATGCGTATTTACAATTTTAAATACTTTAAGGTGTCTTTAATAGTTATTTTGCCATTATATCTCCTTGTTATTATACCTCGCGACAACAGTACTACTCTCCGAGAGCGCGGGAAACAAACTGAATTATATTTCTGAAAGAAAAATGTACAGACAGACTGATAATGAACGAATGAAATGAATGAACTAAGAGCTTATTTTATTATTTCTTACCGTGCGGAATAGGCAAAGGCTGCCAACAGTAAGTTGCAATAGAGTCAACAAACACTATTGTCAATGTTTATAAATTACCACGTATCCGCTTTTTTATAAATTACTAGCTTCGCCCGTGCAAATAATGTAACAATGTAATTTATCCCGAAAGAATTTTCGGGGGAACAGTAGCATATTTATGTCACTCTCCGGTGTTAAATCACTTCTGTGCAAAATAAGACGGGGGAGGAGGGGGTCTTTTTTAATACTTACCCAGAAAATATTTGTTTTTTATCTATTCATAGTAAAACACTTTACCTATTTGTAGAGTAGAAATTAAGATTACAACTTGTAATGTATCTACAATAAAATAATCTACATATTAAAATTGTAGGATAAAAAATAAAAATACTATGGCCTTTATTCATAAACGTTTATTAGCAACGTTTTTGTTGAAATATGTTTTGTCACTCTCTAACAAACCTGTCTTTACTAATAATAGAAAGTAACAAAACACATTTTAACAAAAACGTTGCTAATAAACGTTTATGAATATAACTTAAGGTAACCTTTGTCAGCAATACATATTAAAAAAATCTAGCTGATCGAATGATAATTTAATGCATTGCGTTTGGACTTGTAAGTATTATAACATAGAACGGTAAATGGTAGGTATACCTACAAAAATATATCCTGTCTGTTAAATAAGCAAATGTTAGCATTATTATCAAAGGAGAAGGATACAACACTAAAACCAGCCTCGCGAGCATGACCGCTTAGAGAAAATCTACGAAGATTAGACAAATCTACTGTTAGTGTCAGTCCGTCTATTTGTGACATTTGTCACGTGATCCCTAGAGAATTTGCCTTTAGTCAAACAAGCAATGAGGATCTGTAGATTTTTTTATTTTAGAGGGCAGACATAATTTTAAACGAAACTTCTTGGTGGTTATTGATTGTGTTCGCGACAGGGCGTCATGCGTGTACACAACAAATACCTAGACAACAGTGTACGTTATACTGAAATAATGATCGTCTGTAATCTATATATATAAAAATGAAACCCGTTTTCCGTTGTCACGACATAACATGAAAACGGCTTGACCGATTTGGCTAATTCTTTTTTTGTTTTGTTCGTTACAACACAGGGGTGGTTTAGAAGAAAAAAAAATTGGAAAAACCTTAAAGTTCAGCTGAAAAATAAAAAATAATAAATAGGTAATTTTGTATGGAAATCGCAGGAGTAGAATTGGCCATGCTAACTTTTTGAACAGAAACGAAGATCTCGAAACCGTTTCGAGATATAAGCTTTCAGTACAATTTCTATTTATCAGATTTTAAATTAAGTCTATACTTTTTAAGATATTCAATAACAAACAATAACCTTAATTTGACCGATGTATGACGTCATCTTAAGCAGTATGAAAAAATGATACCTTTGCCTACAAAAAAGGGCAATCGTCAATCTTTGAATGACATCTTTATAAATTATATTTTACGTGTAATTATTTTCTTTGTTATTAGGACATGACGGGATGAAACACTATTTACTTGCCATTGTAAAAAACTATTCAATTTAAATAAATATAAACACGAGTATATAAACAAGAGTAATTTTTAGGTTAGTCGACCTTGACTGACGTTTGCTTGACGTTAATTTGATTGACTGTCACTTTTTATGTGTAGTGGCCAAGATTATAATCCTGTTCTAAATTCTTGTGACGTCACGTTTACTTTTCGCGGGTAAAATTTGTAAAATATATTAAAAATAGACGCAATGGATAAAAAACAAAAATATCGAAATTAGTTTCTTAAAATGGGCTATATTTTCAAAACAAATTATAAAAAAAGTATATTATAAATATGTAGCATGGCCAATTGTAGGAGTAGAGGTAGGGGTAGTGGTAGTGGTAAAGGTAGGGGTAGGGGTAGGGTAGGGGTAGGGTAGGGGTAGGGGTAGGGTAGGGGTAGGGGTAGGGGTAGGGGTAGAGGTAGGGGTAGGAGTAGTTGTTTTCCACGGACGAAGGAAAGTAAATAGCAGGCAAGCCAACGTTTGGGCAGGACAACGTCTGCCGAGTCCGCTAGTAGTAAATAGTTTAAAATAATAAATGTACGTGTATTGATAATTTGATAATGATGTCATTAGGATAGAAGTCGGCATTCCATAATGTTTTAAATTGTAAAGTTAGGAGAACAGAATTCTAAAGACATTAAATAGTTAGATACAATAGAAAGAACCCAGATAACAATAACTATTGAATTGAAAATGCCTTTGTAGAATATTCTATTCACTAATTACAGTTTTAAAGGATGTTAAACAATATCTAGGTATCTTTTTTAGAAATATTCGTTAATGAGTAAGTAACAAAGCAAGAAGGTCTTCATAGAAATGCCAGATGTAGATTCCGGGAAGCACGAGAACGAATTCACGTGGAAAGCTATTTCGCGGGTCACATATAGTCTGGGGCTTTAGGGTAATTCTATGTATGTACAGTTTTTCCCAGCTTTCGAATATAGCTTAGTCATGTAGTTCGACTTTGTTTAGATTCCCGCATAGTTCGATATCAATCGACCTAGGTTCATAATATATACCTCCTCCCACACGGTTTGCATAGTATGTCACAATAGCATAATAAGTATAGAATCGTGAAAACACTCATAGGGACGCTGACCTCACACCGATACTACTTCAACAGACAGTAGGTCCATTTAGCAGACCAGGTATAATAGGCATTATATGAATTATTACAAATATTAATTACTTATTCACAAAACGAGATAACTTCAGCAATATCACTTTAACGTAGTTTCGACTGTTAGTAGCTTGAAGCTTTTAGTTATAAGGTTATTAAAAAATGCACTTCAATTTGTAAAGATACAGAAAGTATATTTGTAAAGATACAGAAAGTATTATTACCAAGAAATATACCGCCCCATATCGAGATATGATTGTTATAAGTTCTTATGGTCTAAAATCTAATCATCATCAGCATCAGCTAAGTAGTAGGTGACATATCGTAGGTTCTAATCCTCGAACAAGTGTAAAATGTTTATTTTCGTATTCTAAAGGAACTCAAGTTTTTATATATTTAGCTGACGATTAATTTATATTTTTTAAAATACAAAAGTAAAAGGCAAGCCTACCGATAGTTGTTGCTAATTCAGTGTTTATATTAATTAATAATCAGTATTAATCAATCATAGTTAATCACACATATTATTAGGCACATAGCAGGGAGCAGCACATTGGCGCTACGCATATCTGTCGGTATAAGTAACAGTTATTCAATAAACTGGGGTCGAATAATAGATTTCAATCAAATGTGAATAACTTAAGAAACAATATTATTATTAAATTATACATGATATTAAATTCACATAAACGTTTAATCAATGAAAAAAGTTAAAAAATTAGTCCATTATATTATAAATATCACCTACATAAAAATATATACTTAAAATAAAATATAATTTAACAAACTGAATTAAACTAATTTCAAAATAAAAAAATGTGAGGCATAGGTCGCGACACGTAAATAGAGCTCTTACACTGCAAGTAATAAAATAAACTAACCATCTCGTGACGACAACCAGCAGTCAGCACGGTATTCTGGTCCAGTATCTGCAAAATATGCAGTATACATTCTCCAACATGCGCTTCGCCATCGTTATCGCAGTCCTGCAGGATAGTGGACATAGTGGTGCCATTCATCCTGTACCTACGCGTACATATTATGGGTGGCTTTCCTCATTTTTTTGTTATCTTGAAGAGATGACAGAACGGCTCTGTAAATTCAAAAAATTAACATTATTGAAATAAATTATAACTCAATGACCGTAATAATGTGACCAAGAAGTATGTACATTCCGCTTGAATGATTAAATGAACCAATCTTTGGGCCTAACTATAAACTGCGTATACTTAAAAATGTTATACTTAACTTTGTCAACAGATTTGATAGGAGCCGTATGCCCCTGGAAGTAGCTCTTACGGTCACCAATCACTTCACCATGTGTGATTGGTGGACATAATATGGGCTTCGGCATACTGATACTGACGTGTTTCTACAACAAATAGAAAAAAATCTTTAATATATTTTAGTTGCTCTAAATGACAGGTTTTGACGCGTGCCAATAACTAGCATGACGCCGATGTGTGCCAACTAACATGTGTATTTTTTCGACATGAAATTCTATGACTTCTAGAACAAAGCATTCAGGCTAAGTGCTATAGGTATGTCTTCGCTTTTATACAAGAAATGATTTGATCTAGATACCTACCTGTAGAATGTGTAAATTAAAGTATCGCTAGGCAAAAAAGTGTGTTGTAGGTAGGCATAGGGAAGGGTTTCTAATTAATAAATGATTTACCTTTGGGTTTACTAGGTTTTTGGTCGTCCCTCCTTTGATGGTCCGAAGAGTTGTACGAATGCATTGTACTAGCGAGTAGACTTTTTTCTTTTTAAATAAAATTACAATTATTAGATTAGATGATTGAGCTCTTTTTATTCTCCAGACTACAGTTAACTATTATGTGAAACTCTCACAATTGTTCTGTCAATCATGATATATATTGCACTGAAATTGTTGAAAAAATATATTATTATACTCATTTTCACAAGTAAGTAATTAAACAAATCAACACAAATAATATAAACGACCGCTTCGCCAACTTGCTTACAATAAATTATTTATCAAAATGATTTATAGTAGGTATGCCTAAATGTTACTTACGAACATATCTTTCCCAAATCTACGTGTAACTTGCCTTTTCCTTTCTAGGCAAAGTTGGCGCCGACAGCTCATACGTTGGAGGCGCATCGCTCGGGTAGTCCGGTGTCCGGTAGAAGGGTGACATATAATTCAGCCACCGTAGCATTTACCATTACGGTTATGCTAAAGGACTTTGGAGCTTCTCCCTCGAGTTTAAAGTCCTACCCGTAGATGGACTTCGTCTAGCTGGTAAGTAAAAATAATACACGTATTATACACCACGACGTAGGTAGGTACATTATACAGTGTTTAAGATCAAAAATAAGTGCAAGAAACAGACATTTTGTGTACTATGATATTAATTACACTGTAAAGTTACTTACACAAAAATGTATAACTGGATTATTCCAATAATTTTAAGGGTTATGGTAAGTACATAGTAGGTGCCTATTAATTTTCGAGTTACTTTTCACATTAGACAATATTCACCTACAAACATTTACATTCCATTCCATACAAATTAAAGAGCATGGTTGTAGGCTTGAACTTTGTTTTGAATACAATTACAAACTTTTCAAATAGGTATTACAAACACATTAAGGTATCCTCTCAAATGCTCTAAAATAAAATATATAATTTCAGAAGCTATAATTTTAGTTGCTATAAATATTCATTTTCTATAAATTTAGGTCCTGTAATTTTAAAAATCTATAAATTTGTTTGATATATTTTTTTAAATCTATAATATTAATTCCTATAACGTATTGTTTTCTATAATTGCAGTTGCCATTATTTTTAAAATCTATAATTTCAAGACCTATAATTTTTATAATGTCTATTTTCAATTGCAGTAATGGCTACTTTTCTATAATTGCTGTTACTATTATTTTGAAAATATATAATCTCAAGTCTTATAATTTTTATAATCCCTAATTTCAGTTGCACTAATGGTTACTTTTCTATAATTGCAGTTATTATAATTTTCTAAATATATAAATTCATTTTCTATAAATTTATTAATCTATAATATCATTAATTTGCTCTAATGGATTGTTAAAATAAGTGTACTCACTATATTTTTAAACGTATAACTTCATTCTATTTACATTTACAAATATATAATCATAAAAAATAATTTTCTATAATGTAATCAATTTAAATAACTAAGTACTATTATTAAAATTTACAGTAGATTTTGTTAATGTCTGTTGCAGTAATTTTCGATTCCTATTCCCCTAATTTGTAAATAAAAATAGGTTAGCGAGGAGCGAAGCGAAGAGCGTGGTTCGAATAGTGCTAAAACAGAGCGCGAGACGAGCGAGCGTAGCGAGCGTTCCGCGGCAGCGGACGGCGAAGCGCCAGAAACTCATAAATACCTAAACAACCATCACTTGTTGATAACAGATATGATACCTATATATATATATATATATTATTTATAATAACAAAGGAAGATTTTTATATATTAATAAATATTTCGCTAATCAACTGGAAAAAATATAGCAAATTAATCATTAAATAATTAAATGTTGTACCTTTTGATAATTTAGACATCTTGAAAATTATAGAAAACAATTTTAGATAAAACGAAAATTATAGCAAATTATAAATTAGATCATTTAATTATTTTTTTTATAATATTTTGATAATAGTGATTTTGAAAATTACGGATATCGATTTTAGACAAAAGAAAAATTATAGCAAATAAATAATTATTGAATGTAATTTTATATATTTTGATAATAGTGATTTTGAAAATTACAGAAATCGATTTTAGGGTAAAAATATTATAGCAAATGAATAATTATAGAACTTAACTTTATATATTTTGATAATAGTGATTTTGAAAATTACAGAAATCGATTTTAGGTTTAAAAAAAATTATAGCAAATGAATAATTATAGAATGTAATTTTATATCTTATGTACCTATATATTCTAAAATTATATCAAAACATTTTAGAGATAATGTAGGAGACCCACACATTAAATATTACTATTTGTCGCCTAGTCAGTCAAGTAAATATAAAATATAATTTACATATTATAATACATAAGTACATTCTAAATAATTAATTTAAAAATATATTTTTTTAGGTAGAATGCTGTATAGTCTTGTATTTGGGATTTTGAAGTACTTATAATCAAGAACCGTACCTACCTTCTGATTGAAGTTTTAACAATAAACTGAATCTCAAACTTTTCGCGGAAAACCTGAAGAGCTGAGACGTAAAGAAGAAATTAAATAAAGGGACAGTATATTTTATAATTTCTATCCGGAGTAAGTGACATAATTTTCAGTCAGTACATTTACGAAGATTCTAATTACCTACTGCTTCCGCTGATTACTAATATAAAACTAAATTAAAATTTGTACTTAAAATAGCTTTCATCCAATTCACAATCAAATAGACATACATACAAGGTTGAATACTCATGGTATTTCTCGGATTGTGATTATTATTTATGGGTATTATTGTTTTTAAGATTTTTTTTTAATATCTGTAGCAGTTGGCACATAATAAGTGTTTAAGTGATATACCAAAATGGCTCGATTTTCTACCAATTCTAGAGGATTTCAAGGCAATCCTAACGAACGTTTTTTTACCAATTTTCATTGATCACTTTCAAATTAATCCGTTTCGTTTCTTACCCCTTACACATTATTTCGATGTTTCGATGAGATAAGTAGGTACGATCACAGAGTTATATATTAGGAATTTTATTTAGACTAGTTTAATAAAAAAAAGAAACTATAACGGTTAGTTTAGGACGTAGGGTACATGAATAAAAATTAAACACATGTTTATTTACGATTTTAAAATATGTACCTACTGAGTGTTTTGTTTTTATATAGCAAAGCTGCTTCCTTACCTGTTTTACAAAAAAAGCTGTTGCCATTTTCGTACTTGCGATAACAAAACTATACTTTCAATTAAAAAAAATTACATATTGAGACACTACTACTCTTTGGTACCTACTACTGTTTGGTGGGTATAAAGTGAAAGATTTGTGAAAGAAAAATGATTAACATAGGTAACGAATGAATTGAACGAATGGTTTCTTTAATAATTTCTTTCCTTTTTTTTTTGGTAAAATTATTTCCGAGGAAAAGGCAAATAATTTCTTTCCGTGCGGAATAGGCAATGCAATACAATAAATACTGTCAATAAAATTCACTTCACGCTTTCTAAACGCTTTGATTAATTTTGAAATGGGAATAGCTTCAACGCCGTATTTAGCTATTTAAATAGTAATGTGCTTATAATTATTTTTATTTGGCACGTATAATAGGATTATCCTGCAGAATCGTCGTACCATCTATTCTTTCCGCATTTATTTTTGTTCTGTTAAATATAGATTGGTACACTTTACTAAATCTATATATCTATCGTCTATACTTTTATACCAAGAGGGGTAGGCAGAGACAATGGAATGCCATTTGCTACGATCCTGGCATCGTCTACGGATTTGACAGGAGCCGTATGCCCCTGGAAGTAACTCTTCTGGTCCCCTATCACCTCACCATGCGTGATAGGTAGCCATTTTGGCATTATTGTCTTAAACTTTCTTCTTGTCTAATATCTGCAGAAAATGCAGTATTCGGCCCATACTATCCTGCAGAATCGTGGTACCATCTATCACGTACGCGTACACTTTGTGGGTGGCGTTATATATTATTTTGTTCTGTTTAAGTAATGTCAGAACGGCTTTGGAAAAATAATTGTTGAAATAATATTGGCAAGAAATGCTATCTGAAGACGATGTAATTTCTGCTAGAAAGATTCGATTACTAAGAAAGATTGGTTAAAATAAGAAGTAGAAAGTCTCAAGTAAAAAACTAAACTAATATTCTTCTGCGGAGCCGGGGAAGCTTATATTCAGTGTTAAACATAAGCACTTACATACTCACTTGCCGTGTGCTCTTGGATGTAGCCCATCCGGCCACTTATTATCACATACATAATTTAATCTTCACTGCTTCAGCATAACCGCCTGCACCAGAACTTGCCGCGCTGCGTTATTTATATGGCGAAATCTGCCGGGCCCCAATTGAATGCCACCATACCTGATGAAAATTAAAATTCAGCTATTTTAAATCCATTCTTAATAGTAGTGGTCAATTATTTTTAAATTTGAGGGAATACAAAATAACTTAGTTCTAGATAGTGATACTATATTTTTATATCTATCCATTCTCACAAATCGTAATCGTAAACTTCAATCCCCTTATATTTTGTGATTGTTAATTAGAATTACTTGCTATGTTAGAATTATCTTTCATATGCATCAGTTTAATGGTGTCACTATGCAGTGCAGTCACTATAATAATCATATTAAAGTAAAGCTAGCTAATAAAATAAACTAACTCGAGACCACAACCAGCTCGTTATTCTGGTCCAGTATATGCAAAAGATGCAGTATCGTCCTCCAGCGTGTGCTTCGCCATAGTGGTGCCATCTATCCTGTATACGTAGATGTTGTGGGTGGCGTTCCTGATTTTTTATTATTTTCTATTAAAGTGGACAGAACGGCCCTGGAAATGCACAAAATGAACATTATATGCACTGAAGTAGTACATCATAACTCAACGACCGTAAGAATGTGGTCAAGAAGGATGTAAATTCCGCTTGAACTATTAAAAAAGTTTGTTTTAAACAAGAAGTAGAGAAAACACACTATAACGCTTCCGTGTTTTTGAAAATATACATATAGTTAACCATTCTTTGGGCCTAACTATAAACTGCGTATACTTAAGCGAACCTTTGAGTGCAGGTGAAATATAAAATTATCATTCATCTAAAATACTTACTTCACTTCGTCAACAGATTTGACAGGAGCCGCATGCCCCTGGAAGTAGCTCTTACGGCCACCAATTACTTCACCATGTGTGATTGGTGGACATCTGGGCTTCGGCATACTGATACTGACGTGTTTCTACAACAAATAGAAAAAAAAAACTTTAATATATTGTATTTTGGCATTATTGTCTTATACTTTTTCTTGTCTAGTATCTAAATATAGTTTGGTACACTTAACTAAATCTATATATATATATATATATCGTCTATCCTTATATCCCAAGAGAGGTAGGTTAGGGTGGGGGTAGGTTGGGTACTTTCTTCTTGTCTAGTATCTGCAGAAAATGCAGTATTCGGCCCACAGCGTGCGTTACGCCATCATTATTACTATCCTGCAGAATCGTCATACAATCTATCATGTACGCATACATTTTGTGGGTGGCGTTATATATTTTTTTGTTCTGTTTAAGTGCTGTCAGACCGGCTTTTTAAATAAAATTGGTAATAAATACTGCAATGACATCTGAAGACTATGTAATTTCGGCTGGAAAGATTCGATTACTAAGAAGTATTGGTTAAGAGAAGAAGTAGAAAGTCTTAAGTAAAAAACTAAACCAATATTCTTCTGCGAAGCCGGGGGGTTGACATACAGTCTTAAACATAATCACTTACATACTCAATTTGCCGTGTGCTCATCCAGTCACCTATTATCACATACCTAATTTAATCTTCACTGCTTCGGCATACCCGCCTGCACCAGAACTTGCCGCGCTGCGTTATTTATATGGCGAAATTTGTCGGGCCCCAATTGAATGCCACCATACCTGATTAAAATTTAAATTCAGCTATTTTAAATGCATTCTTAGTACCTGCGTCAAAAATATTCACTTGTGGAAAAAAAGACTGGTCAATTATTTTTAAATTTGAGGGAATACAAAATAACTTAGTTCTAGATAGTGATACTATATTTTTATATCTATCCATTCTCACAAATCGTAATCGTAAACTTCAATCCCCTTATATTTTGTGATTGTTAGAATTACTTGCTATGTTAAAATTATCTTTCATATGAATCAGTTTAATGGTGTCTAGAAAAGTAAAGCTAGGTAATAAAATAAACTAAGACCACAACCAGCACGTTCTTCTGGTCCAGTATATATAAAAGATGCAGTATACGTCCTCCAGCGTGTGCTTCGCCATCGTTATCGCAGTCCTGCAGGATAGTGGTGCCATCTATCCTGTATGCGTAGATGTTGTGGGTGGCGTTTCTGATTTTTTTATTGTCTTGGAGAGATGACAGAACGGCTCTATAAATTAAAAAATTAACATCGTAAGCATTATAACTCAATGACCGTAAGAATGTGGTCAAGAAGGATGTAAATTCCGCTATTAAAAAAGTTTATTTTAATCAAGAAGTAGAGAAAACGCACTATAACGCTTCCGTGTTTTTCAAAATATACATATAGTGAACCATTCTTTGGGCCTAACTATAAACTGCGTATACTTAAGCGAACCTCTGAGTGCAGGTGAAATATCATCTAAAATACTTACTTCACTTCGTCAACAGATTTGACAGCAGCCGCATGCCCCTGGATGTAGCTCTTACGGTCACCAATCACTTCATCATGTACGCATACATTTTGTGGGTGGCGTTATACATTTTTTGTTCTGTTTAAGTGCTGTCAGAACGGCTTTGGAAAAGTAATTGTTAAAATAAAATTGGTAATAAATACTGCAATGCCATCTGAAGACTATGTAATTTCGGCTGGAAAGATTCGATTACTAAGAAGTATTGGTTAAGAGAAGAACTAGAAAGTCTTAAGTAAAGAAGTAATCCAATATTCTTCTGCGAAGCCGGGGGGTTGACATACAGTCTTAAACATAATCACTTACATACTCAATTTGCCGTGTGCTCATCCAGTCACCTATTATCACATACCTAATTTAATCTTCACTGCTTCGGCATACCCGCCTGCACCAGAACTTGCCGCGCTGCGTTGTTTATGTGGCGAAATTTGTCGGGCCCCAATTGAATGCCACCATACCTGATGAAAATTTAAATTCCGCTATTTTAAATGCATTCTTAGTACCTGCGTCAAAATTATTCACTTGTGGAAAAAAAAGACTGGTCAATTATTTTTAAATTTGAGGGAATACAAAATAACTTAGTTCTAGATAGTGATACTATATTTTTATATCTATCGATTCTCACAAATCGTAATCGTAAACTTCAATCCACTTATATTTTGTGCATGTTAGAATTACTTGCTATGTTAGAATTATCTTTCATATGAATCAGTTTAATGGTGTCTAGAAAAGTAAAGCTAGGTAATAAAATAAACTAAGACCACAACCAGCACGTTATTCTGGTCCAGTATATGTAAAAGATGCAGTATACGTCCTCCAGCGCCTCCAGCGAGTGCTTCGCCATCGTTATCGCAGTCCTGCAGGATAGTGGTGACAGAACGGCTCTATAAATTAAAAAATTAACATCGTAAGCATTATAACTCAATGACCGTAAGAATGTGGTCAAGAAGGATGTAAATTCCGCTATTAAAAAAGTTTATTTTAAATAAGAAGTAGAGAAAACGCACTATAACGCTTCCGTGTTTTTCAAAATATACATATAGTGAACCATTCTTTGGGCCTAACTATAAACTGCGTATACTTAAGCAAACCTCTGAGTGCAGGTGAAATATCATCTAAAATACTTACTTCACTTCGTCAACATTTGACAGCAGCCGCATGCCCCTGGATGTAGCTCTTACGGTCACCAATCACTTCATCATGTACGCATACATTTTGTGGGTGGCGTTATACATTTTTTGTTCTGTTTAAGTGCTGTCAGAACGGCTTTGGAAAAGTAATTGTTAAAATAAAATTGGTAATAAATACTGCAATGCCATCTGAAGACTATGTAATTTCGGCTGGAAAGATTCGATTACTAAGAAGTATTGGTTAAGAGAAGAAGTAGAAAGTCTTAAGTAAAGAAGTAAACCAATATTCTTCTGCGAAGCCGGGGGGTTGACATACAGTCTTAAACATAATCACTTACATACTCAATTTGCCGTGTGCTCATCCAGTCACCTATTATCACATACCTAATTTAATCTTCACTGCTTCGGCATACCCGCCTGCACCAGAACTTGCCGCGCTGCGTTATTTATATGGCGAAATTTGTCGGGCCCCAATTGAATGCCCCCATACCTGATGAAAATTTAAATTCCGCTATTTTAAATGCATTCTTAGTACCTGCGTCAAAATTATTCACTTGTGGAAAAAAAAGACTGGTCAATTATTTTTAAATTTGAGGGAATACAAAATAACTTAGTTCTAGATAGTGATACTATATTTTTATATCTATCGATTCTCACAAATCGTAATCGTAAACTTCAATCCACTTATATTTTGTGCATGTTAGAATTACTTGCTATGTTAGAATTATCTTTCATATGAATCAGTTTAATGGTGTCTAGAAAAGTAAAGCTAGGTAATAAAATAAACTAAGACCACAACCAGCACGTTATTCTGGTCCAGTATATGTAAAAGATGCAGTATACGTCCTCCAGCGCCTCCAGCGTGTGCTTCGCCATCGTTATCGCAGTCCTGCAGGATAGTGGTGACAGAACGGCTCTATAAATTAAAAAATTAACATCGTAAGCATTATAACTCAATGACCGTAAGAATGTGGTCAAGAAGGATGTAAATTCCGCTATTAAAAAAGTTTATTTTAAATAAGAAGTAGAGAAAACGCACTATAACGCTTCCGTGTTTTTCAAAATATACATATAGTGAACCATTCTTTGGGCCTAACTATAAACTGCGTATACTTAAGCAAACCTCTGAGTGCAGGTGAAATATCATCTAAAATACTTACTTCACTTCGTCAACATTTGACAGCAGCCGCATGCCCCTGGATGTAGCTCTTACGGTCACCAATCACTTCATCATGTACGCATACATTTTGTGGGTGGCGTTATACATTTTTTGTTCTGTTTAAGTGCTGTCAGAACGGCTTTGGAAAAGTAATTGTTAAAATAAAATTGGTAATAAATACTGCAATGCCATCTGAAGACTATGTAATTTCGGCTGGAAAGATTCGATTACTAAGAAGTATTGGTTAAGAGAAGAAGTAGAAAGTCTTAAGTAAAGAAGTAAACCAATATTCTTCTGCGAAGCCGGGGGGTTGACATACAGTCTTAAACATAATCACTTACATACTCAATTTGCCGTGTGCTCATCCAGTCACCTATTATCACATACCTAATTTAATCTTCACTGCTTCGGCATACCCGCCTGCACCAGAACTTGCCGCGCTGCGTTATTTATATGGCGAAATTTGTCGGGCCCCAATTGAATGCCCCCATACCTGATGAAAATTTAAATTCCGCTATTTTAAATGCATTCTTAGTACCTGCGTCAAAAATATTCACTTGTGGAAAAAAAAGACTTGTCAATTATTTTTAAATTTGAGGGAATACAAAATAACTTAGTTCTAGATAGTGATACTATATTTTTATATCTATCCATTCTCACAAATCGTAATCGTAAACTTCAATCCCCTTATATTTTGTGATTGTTAGAATTACTTGCTATGTTAGAATCAGTTTAATGGTGTCTAGAAAAGTAAAGCTAGGTAATAAAATAAACTAAGACCACAACCAGCACGTTCTTCTGGTCCAGTATATGTAAAAGATGCTGTATACGTCCTCCAGCGTGTGCTTCGCCATCGTTATCGCAGTCCTGCAGGATAGTGGTGCCATCTATCCTGTATGCGTAGATGTTGTGGGTGGCGTTTCTGATTTTTTTATTGTCTTGGAGAGATGACAGAACGGCTCTATAAATTAAAAAATTAACATCGTAAGCATTATAACTCAATGACCGTAAGAATGTGGTCAAGAAGGATGTAAATTCCGCTATTAAAAAAGTTTATTTTAAATAAGAAGTAGTGTACCGGGGCCTGCTCTACAATGATAGAGAGCGTAGGGCCAAGGACGGGCGAGCGGGATGAAGATGGGACGCCACGGAGCAATGAGAAGACAGTGTCCGGCGAGCCATTAGAGCGTAGTACGGAGACGTCTGAACGACACGACGGTTGCTTTTCCACTGACGCCGAGCGGTTTTTTTTTTTTTTTTTGACTGACTTAGTCGTTGGGGCGGGGCCATACGACGCAATCGGTCTCGTGGCTGCGTTATATTAACGCTAGCCGTAACGCCGAGCGGTCCGCCCGGCTCTGTTTTATAACAAAGCCGCGCTCGAACCGCGCGGCACTAAAACCAGACCGCCTCGAATGCGCTCTCCGCCAATCAGGGCCCGCCGTTCACTCATTTATTTAGTTTACAATAAAGACGAACAAATTTACATTTTAGTACACGAATATTACAACCGTCCATGTCCGTCGCGAACATTCTCCCGCCGTGCAGCGTCGTCAGGCGCTGCACTTCTCCTCCGGGAGCGACTGTCCGCCCGTAGAACTGGTTGGCAGCACCACCAACCTCTTTGTTGCCCTCCGCATGACTCCTCCTTTTGTCTGCACGTCGGCGACTCGAACAATGCCGTCGCGCCCTGGATACAGCGCGACGACCTTTCCTCTCGGCCAGGTGTTGCGTGGTGAGGACGTGTCCACTATGAACACGATGTCACCGACGCGCAGAGGTTCTCCTCGTCCGTGCGGCTCCCGTCGGTTCTGGAGGTCCGGCAGGTACTCCCGCAGCCATCTCTCCCAGAACATGTCCGCGAGGCGTTGCCCGCTCCGCCACTTGGCCGTTAGCCGGAGGTCGCGATCGTCGAAAACGCCGGGTCGCTGTACCAGGCCCGAGCCCCCTATCAGGAAATGATTGGGCGTCAGGGCTTCGGCGTTTTCGGGTGAGGTCGAGACGTGCGTGAGAGGTCGACTGTTGACCGTGTACTCGACCTCACACAGCAATGTGGCCAACGTCTCGACGTGCGGGTGGCGGTCTGTGAGGACGCTGTAGAGGGCCGTCTTCATAGATCGTACGAGGCGCTCCCAGGCACCGCCCATGAATGGCGCGCCCGGTGGGATGAAGCGCCACCTGATGCACTTGAGCACGGTTTTCACTGTCGGGCGAAGCCGGAGGACCCAGTAGTGTCCCCTGACCTCGTTCACCACTAACTCGACGCCCCCGTGGTGTAACCGCCTGTGCAGCTGGTCGATGTACAGGCGGGCTACTCTGTGATCTCCGTCCAGTACTGCGGGAGACTTCTGTTCCTCGCTGATGCCGGCAGCGTTCGTGACTCGAGACTTCAGCCGCAGCGTTCCCTCCGCGTCGAGATACACGGCGAGGTTACGAATGCGGCTGTCGTTCGGCAGCGGGGCTCCTTTCTTTAGGGCACTGACCTCTGGCCCGAGCGTGACCTCTTGAGATGCTCGGACCCATAGCTCTTCCGCTGCTCTCATCCACTCGGCATCGAGCGGGATGAACCGGATGCTAGGGGCGTCGGCGTGCCGGGCCGCGGGTGTTTCTCCCCGGCGAGGCTTCTTGCCCCACGTAGGGTCGGAGTCCGTCCTCTTCGCCGTCCTCTTGTAGTGGCACTGGTTAGGACGAGCGCGAGTTCGTAGGACGCGGACGAACTGTAGAACGCGCGCCGTCGTTCTCATCAACCGGTGCCACGTCGAGAAGCGGTCTATATCGGGAAGGATCTGCACGAGTGTTGTTGCACTCTTCTTGAGGACGCAGGTACGCTCCTCCCCGGTCGTCGTTGGCGTGGCCGGTCCCTTGTGGACGGGCCAGCTGTCTTCTTCCTTGGCCAGGAAGTCTGGTCCGTTGAACCAGCGGTGCCGCGCTGTGAAGCTGTCTGGCACCTCTCGTGTTGCGTCGTCGGCCACGTTGTCTCGAGAGGGCAGCCACCGCCACTCTCTCACCGTGCTGGACTCCTCTATCTCGGCGACGTGGTGCACAACGAACGTCTTCAACGTCCGTGGCCCCGCTTGCAGCCATGTGAGCACAGTCAGCGAGTCCGTCCAGAACACGGCCGCCTGAAGTTCCAGGCGGGGCACGGACGTAATCTTCAGAGGCGTCACGCGGGCTTTGGCGGCGATCAGGCTGACGGCGACTCTCCCGCCGGTGTCCACGGTGCGCCAGTACACGGCGGCGGCATAGGCGGTCTCGCTGGCGTCGACGAAAGTGTGGATCTCGCGACGCCGTGCGTTGGTCCAGCCGGCGTAACAGCGCTGCACCTCCACGTCCCGCAGCTGCTTCAGGCCGGCAACCCACTGGCGCCACTTGTCGGCCAGTGGTTCAGGCAGCGGGTGGTCCCATCCCATGCCCGTCCTCCAGGTCTCTTGGAGGATCTTCTTCGCCTGGACGGTGACCGGCGAAGCCAGACCTAGCGGGTCGAAGACGGACATTACCAGGCGCAGCGCCTCCCTCTTCGTCGGCGTGCGGTTTCCGCTTGCTAGGTCGGGCGCGACCCGCGCCAGGCTCATATTGAAGCCCAGCATGTCTGGGGCGTGGCGCCAGACGAGTCCCAGGACCTTTCCTTCCTTCATGCCGTCGTCCAGTGACACGAAGTGGGTGGTGGACGCGGCAGGGTCTTCTCTTAGCGCAGTCCCGACGTCAGCACTGTTGGAGGTCCACTTGTGGAGCTTAAAGTTAGCCCCAGCGTGGATCGTCTTTACCTCGCGTGCGGTCTTCACAGCTGTCCTGGAGTCGGGGAAGCTCTGCAGGTAGTCGTCCATGTAGTGGTGGACGACCACTGCCTCTGCCGCTTCCGGATACTTGGCGCGGTGCTGCTCAGCGTTTAAGTTCTTCACGAACAACGCCGTGCAGGGCGAGCTGGCGGCGCCGAATATCACGGACTTCATCCGCAGCTGCTTGGGCGGTCCCTCCCGCCGGTCGTCGCGCCACAGGAAACGGAGGGAGTCCCGGTCCTCCTCCCTTATGCCGACCCTCAGGAACATCTCCTCAATGTCGGCTGCCACGGCTATAGGGTGCTGGCGGAAGCGCATCAGCACGCCCGGCAGCGACTGCAGCAGGTCCGGTCCCGGCAGCAGCTGGTCATTGAGGGAGGTTCCACCGGTGCGCGCGGCGGCGTCGAAAACGACACGCACCTTTCTCGGCTTCGCTGGATGCTGGACCGCAAAATGGGGCAGGTACCAGGTCCGGTTGGGTCGTCCGGCGTCGGCGGCCTCCTCGGCGTAACCCTTTGATAGGAGGTCGTCGATCTGGGCCTCGTAGATGTCACGGAGCTCTGCATCACCGTCCAGCTTCTTCTCCGTCGCTCGCAGCCTCTTCAGGGCGTTCTCGTAATTGTTGGGGAGGCGCGGATCTTCCGATCTCCACAGAAGGCACGTCTCGAAGCCTCCCCCACGGCGAGCGACGGTGTGTCGTTGCAGCAGCTGTCGCGCCCGCTCCTCTGGATCGGCGCGCGTCTTCTTTGGTTCGACCCCAAGCGACTCCAAGGCGAAGAATCGCTTAAGGGCGTCGTCCATGTCGTCCTCCTTGGCGCAGTTCACTGTGTGCACGGTGTGCACTCTTCTGCCCAGTGAACGGGTGCAGGCCCCGTGCAACACCCAGCCCAATGGTGTGCGGGACGCTGCTGGCTGCGACCTGGTGCCTCTCCGCATCTCTTCGGCGACGAGAAGGTGCCAGTTGTCCTGGCCTATGAGCATCCTGGGGCGTCCAGCTTGGTAGATCAGGTGGCTCCTGATCGGCTCCAGGTGCTCGTACCCTCGAATTTGGTCGCCGTCGACAGCCTGCGCGGAGATCTTCAGGTCGCGGATCGTCTGGGCGGCGATGTCAAATGTCTCGCCCTGACCTCGAACTTTGAGCGTGACCCGCCGTGACCCGGTTGTGTCGATCGGGGACCCGGCCAACGCCGACAGGTTGAGTGGCTGTGTGCGATACAGGGCCCGGATTAGAGGCTTGCTGTATGACGCACGAGATGGGAGTAAGATAATAGGAATCTCTGACCTGATATTAGTAGACTGTTCTGGTTGATCTCTCTTCTTCTTACCGCAGTGGTACCACGCGTTTATTTTCTGATCTTGAGTCCTGGTTCTTGTGGGAGTGTCCCGTAATCCTGTTAGTTTCGGGAGAGAGTGATATTGCACAGAGCACAACAGGTAGGAGACAATAGAAAAGTGGATATGAAAAAAGGGTAGTTGGGAAATAATGCAAATTTAGCCGGTCACGGTTGCCATACGAAAATATACCTCTGGAAAATATACAGTGCGACCAGACATTATCCAAAATTTCCTTCGCAGTAAGGAAAGTAAAAGTGATGTACCACAATGCAAATAATTAACATGATAATAATCAATAATTAAATTAGTTAAATGATGGGACTTTGGCAAAATGATAGGGTGCTTATGATCAAATTTGAGACTTGAGTGCCTAAGTCGTCCACTAACTCGTATCAGACCCCTCTCATCTATGAATGGAAACCAACGCCTAAATCTTGTTGAATGCACTTGTTGAAGTGCACTGCGGTTTCCCGGTAGGCAGCGCGGAACGCCAGCCACTCCTGATGCGAGCCGTTGAACTTCGGCAGCTCGCTCAGCAGGTACCGGTGCGGGGCAGCGGGCGCGGGTGGTGCAGGTGGCGGTGCGGCGCTGCGCGTCGCCTCGATGACGGCGGAGGTGATCTCGATCACCCTCAGTCGTTCTTCGTCGGTCAGCACAGATGGCGTCTGACCGGCGGGCTGTTTCTTCAGCTGCGGCTGCGGCGGCGGCGGCGGCGGCGGGTCCGTGCGTGAAGCTCCCGCGACGATGTGTGGCGCCGACTCGACCCGAGCTTCGGTCAAGCGGCGTTGGGCGTCCACCCATTGTTCGACGCGCGGGTTGGCTTCGCCGGCTTCCGACCCGTCTGCTTCGCTGCCCGAAGTGTCCGGGCTCTCGCAATCATCCTCTGCTCGGATGCGGGCCAGGCGGGCTTCTGCGGCTGCAAGGCGCAGCTGTGCGATTTCGTCCTCTGCAATGGCGATGGTGCGGGTGCGCTCTGACCGAGCGGTCGCCGCCCGGGAGGGTCGTCGGGACGCGGCGCGTGATGATGCGCGCGGCGCCGCTGGCAATGGTGGCACTCGCCGCTCGGTGATCACGGTCCTGGCCGGACTGGGCGCCGGCGACGGCTGGCGCGGCGCTTTCGTGACCTTAGCGGCTGTGACAGGTTTGTGGCTCGACAGGGCTGGCTGCCCTGGAGCGTAGCTCGACGGGGCTGGCAGCCCTGGAGCTTTCGGTGGCGCTGGCGCGGACGAGGTACCGGGCACGGAAGTTGACTGCCCGGTGGTCGCTGTCTGCGCAGTGTATTCAGGGGACAGTGGAGGAGCCTCGTAGCGGACTGGACTGCGCCTCCCCTTGCTGCGTGTGATCGGCATCTTCACTCTGGTCTGGATCCGGCTCGAAGCTGACCAACAAATGTACCGGGGCCTGCTCTACAATGATAGAGAGCGTAGGGCCAAGTACGGGCGAGCGGGATGAAGATGGGACGCCACGGAGCAATGAGAATTTGACGTAGAGCGCATTACGGAGACGTCTGAACGACACGACGGTTGCTTTACCACTGACGCCGAGCGGTCCGCCCGGCTCTGTTTTATAACAAAGCCGCGCTCGGACCGCGCGGCACTAAAACCAGACCGCCTCAAATGCGCTCTCCGCCAATCAGGGCCCGCCGTTCACTCATTTATTTAGTTTACAATAAAGACGAACAAATTTACATTTTAGTACACGAATATTACAACCGTCCATGTCCGTCGCGAACAAGTAGAGAAAAAGCACTATAACGCTTCCGTGTTTTTCAAAATATACATATAGTGAACCATTCTTTGGGCCTAACTATAAACTGCGTATACTTAAGCGAACCTCTGAGTGCAGGTGAAATATCATCTAAAATACTTACTTCACTTCGTCAACAGATTTGACAGCAGCCGCATGCCCCTGGATGTAGCTCTTACGGTCACCAATCACTTCATCATGTACGCATACATTTTGTGGGTGGCGTTATACATTTTTTGTTCTGTTTAAGTGCTGTCAGAACGGCTTTGGAAAAGTGATTGTTAAAATAAAATTGGTAATAAATACTGCAATGCCATCTGAAGACTATGTAATTTCCGCTGGAAAGATTCGATTACTAAGAAGTATTGGTTAAGAGAAGAAGTAGAAAGTCTTAAGTAAAGAAGTAAACCAATATTCTTCTGCGAAGCCGGGGGGTTGACATACAGTCTTAAACATAATCACTTACATACTCAATTTGCCGTGTGCTCATCCAGTCACCTATTATCACATACCTAATTTAATCTTCACTGCTTCGGCATACCCGCCTGCACCAGAACTTGCCGCGCTGCGTTGTTTATGTGGCGAAATTTGTCGGGCCCCAATTGGATGCCACCATCATACCTGATGAACATTTAAATTCCGCTATTTTAAATGCATTCTTAGTACCTGCGTCAAAAATATTCACTTGTGGAAAAAAAAGACTGGTCAATTATTTTTAAATTTGAGGGAATACAAAATAACTTAGTTCTAGATAGTGATACTATATTTTTATATCTATCCATTCTCACAAATCGTAATCGTAAACTTCAATCCCCTTATATTTTGTGATTGTTAGAATTACTTGCTATGTTAGAATTATCTTTCATATGAATCAGTTTAATGGTGTCTAGAAAAGTAAAGCTAGGTAATAAAATAAACTAAGACCACAACCAGCACGTTCTTCTGGTCCAGTATATGTAAAAGATGCAGTATACGTCCTCCAGCGTGTGCTTCGCCATCGTTATCGCAGTCTTGCAGGATAGTGGTGCCATCTATCCTGTATGCGTAGATGTTGTGGGTGGCGTTTCTGATTTTTTATTGTCTTGGAGAGATGACAGAACGGCTCTATAAATTAAAAAATTAACATCGTAAGCATTATAACTCAATGACCGTAAGAATGTGGTCAAGAAGGATGTAAATTCCGCTATTAAAAAAGTTTATTTTAAACAAGAAGTAGAGAAAACGCACTATAACGCTTCCGTTGTTGTTGCTGAGTGCAGGTGAAATATCATCTAAAATACTTACTTCACTTCGTCAACAGATTTGACAGGAGCCGCATGCCCCTGGATGTAGCTCTTACGGTCACCAATCACTTCACCATGTGTGATTGGTGGACATCTGGGCTTCGGCATACTGATACTGACGTGTTTCTACAACAAATAGAAAAATATTTAATATATTTTAGATGTTCAAAACAAGCACAAAATGATATATTTTGACGCGTGCCAATAACGACGCCAACGTGTGCCAACTAGCATATAATTAATCGACATGAAATTCTATAACTTCTAGAAGGCTAAGTGCTATAATATGTCTTCGCTTTTATACAAGAAATGATTTAATCTAGATACCTGTAGTAAGTGTGGATTAAATTATTGTTAGGCTAAATTTTTCTAAAGTGTTACTGTACTTACTTATACTAAAGTTTACTTTTGTGTTTACCAGGTTTTTGGTCTTCCGTCCTTTGATGGTCCGAAGACTAGTGCGTTGTACAAATGCATTCTACTAGCGTGTAGGTTAGGTAGACCACTATTTTTGTAGGGCGTTTATATCAATTTTCAATGTAGCTCGTCAGCTATTGACTTAAAAATAGCCACGTGCTGTTGGAAGTAGCTTCTCCTTAACCCAATACAATGTTGTAATGTAACCATTATGTTGGTAATAAATTCAACAGGGATTTTGGGTAGGTACTTTGTGGTATAGGCGTTCTATCGCTGGTCCTAAATGTTGTACCAATGCATTCTACTAGCGTGTAGAATATCTCCTTCTTTTTTCCTTTTTTAAAATTTCAATACCCACTTGTTATTTTTAAGAAGATCTTGGGTTGAAAGGTCATTTCTAAGTTTTAGTGTTCTTGTTATTACAAGATTATCTAGCTGTGATATCTGCTTCTAGCTTGATACGATTTCTTTTTTAATAAATTAGTAATAATTAGGAGGCCCATCGCTCGGGTTGTCCGCAGGTAGATAACATAAATATATAGTATAGCCTTATTACTGCAACTACGGTTATGCTGTTATCAATAAAAGTACACCTAGATCGTCCTCGCCAGCATTTCCTTTCAGTTCTGCCATATAAACCTTTTTTGACAATCTTTCATCCTTCATTCTTTCACTCCACATTCTTTTCTGTTCATATAATATATGAAAATTATTACACTATTTTAATTTTAACTGTATGTGTGTTCGTATTACTTTTCCTATTCCGCAAGGAAGGAATTTAAAAACAAAAGAAGTGATCATTTGGATCGCGCGCTTTTTATGAAACTTTAAAACATAGTTTATATATTATAGTTATATATATGTAGTTTAAAACATATTCATATTGTCTCATTTATTTAATTTCTACAATAGGGAATGTTACTTGTTTAAAAACTATCAAGTTGTGTTCCATAAAAAGGGTTGTTGTAGATTCGTCACAAAGTAAATTCGTCACAGAAAAAAGTATGTGTAAATTCGCCAAAGTTCTATTTTTACGAAGTAAATTCCTCTTATACTAATTTTGATTATTGTAATTTCGTCACATTCATTTTTTTTCGTACAGACAAAAAACATCAAACAATAAGAAATAATAAAAACGTTATTTATTTTTCTTAATCACATAAATTTCAATAATTTAACTGGCTGTCAAATGGCTGATTTGCGTACAACATTACAATTATAAGAAAAATAATTGAAAGATAATGAAATCACAGTTTTTAAATTTAACCTTACATCTACACAAAAATAACAGTTTTCAAGTGGCTGATTTGCCCACAACAATTTTCAAAATTCAAATTTAACCTTATATCTACATCAAAATCACAGTTTTCAAGTGTCTGATTTGCCTAGAACAACTACTTATTGTAATAGGTTGATTGGTTGTAATATGTTACAAGTTTCTAAAATGTTGCATAACAGAAAGTTTTTTAAGAACTTCAGCCAGGGACATGTTATCGTAATTGTCCAAAATAGTTTTCAATTCTTCGTCATATGCAATAAATAGATCGACGTGTTCTCAAATTTAAGGGTATATGAAATTTCAAATTCTTTAATTTCCAATCTATATGCTCAGCCTCCTTTTTTTTAGAGTATCAAGAAACTGAAGCATTTTAGGGTTTTTTTACCCATCTTATTGTTCAAACGTTTATGCCATGCTTCTGATTCTGATAGATTTATTGTCCTATGACGAGCCCTATGTACATTCCACATAAACTGTTTTCTAACCACTGGGCTACAAAATAGTCGTTGAATTTTGTGACTGCTTCGTTCTGTGGAGCATCTTCCATTATGTGCAATCAAGCGTCTTCAATGTCCTGTTTCTTTATATGGGCCAATGCAGCAGATGTATCTTATTATACTTGTATTGTACCTGTACTTTCATAATTTTGGCAATAATTATCTCTTTCATTTCGAGCGCTAAAAACCAATAAGTTTGCTTGCTATCGCTACTTTATGCAAAAATGATGTAAAATGAGGATTTATGACGAATTTACAATCACCTTGACCTACCTGTGAGGTATTTACACATATTTTTATTGCATGTGACGAATTTACTTTCAATGTATGGAGTGTACAAAAATGTGACCAATTTACTTTGTGACGAATGTACAACAACCCATTAAAAATATTAATCCACATATAAGTAATAACGTGTTTTTTCGGCGTTTTTTGCTCGATTGGCAACAAATAATAAAAACCGGCCAAGTGTGAGTTGGACTTGCGCAATTTTTTTTACTTAACTACTTTTTTAATGTTTTAAAAATAGGGTACGGTCCGCGGTGGAACGGAACCCTTCGTGTGCAAGTCCGACTCGCATTTGGCCTGTATATATATAATAGATAGATAATAAGTAGGTACCTACCATCCTTCCATATTATTTCAGTCTATAGGCTGTCTGTGGCCCTAGAATATTTTTTTCTAGTACCTAGGTAAATTAAATTTTAATTTTTAACTTTATTTTGTTTTTTTTTTATTTACATATTTTTTTTTGGTAACCTATTACTTGTCATAGCATTAACAGCTAAATGTGGACACTGTTACTGGTGTTTCTAAATTATTGATTTTGGGGAAGTTTCTTCTAAACCTAAGCGTCTCTGGCTACCCCACAAGCATGATGTATGTAATTGTTTTGTTTGTAATAATTTATTATAATATTCTAATCTTGTTCTATCAAAAAGCATGAAGAAAATTAAAGGAGGCTAGACCTAGTCTTTTCATTATGATTATTTAAATCTATCTAAATCATTTTAAATATTAAGTAGTATTAAGTATAAAATTATTACATACCAGAGTTTAATGCAGTTAAATTATGTTCGTCTTTTTATTTTTTTCATTTTTATACACATATTTTGTAAAATTATCCGTAATTTTATAATTAAGCAATGGTACAAACAAATCGACTAAGAAAAATTGCAATTAATTAGTTTTCATTTGTAGAAAAGAGGGTAGATGTGTTCTTGAATGATGCCAATCGAAATTCTATATTTGTATATTTTTTTTATTTTCGCCAGGTAGGTGGGTATTTTTGTTTCATAATTAAATATGTTACTTTAATTAATTTTATTCAATGTTGTTTTTGTAAATTTACAATTAATAAACTAGTTTAATTGCATTTTATTTAATTTTATTTATCAACGACATACCTAATAAGTCGAGGGCGCCCCAAATGAAATGGTAAGATAAATATGTGAAATTTTTCCTACTATTTTTTTATTTTAGTCATATGTAAAATAAGTATATTGGCAAAATATCTATAGTAATATAGGTACCTAACGAGTGACTGGTGAAAACATTTCTGTTGAGGTATATTTAGATAGAAAAGCCTCTAAGTTAGGTTTCTACGTAAGTAAGTTATTTAAGGGCCGTTGGTCAAGGTCATCTTATAACTGTCAAAAATATGGCAAATCTCAGTTAATCCTAGAAAGGTGAGTTTATATTTTATACAACATTTCCTTGGCACACAGTTGATAGTTATTATGTATTTAAAATTGGATTGAGCCATATTTTTATTTTTTATGGTAGTTTCCAAATTGCAAAGGCAATGCTCGTTTTGGAAACTACGGCTAAAATAATAACTATCAACTGTGTGGTAAGGAAATGTTGTATAAATAAACTCACCTTTCCAGGATCAACTGAGATTTGCAATATTTTTGACAGATATAACATGACTGAGAGCAACGATCCTTAAATACCCTATTGGTACATGGCAAGATCGAGGCGGGGGGAGGAGGGGAGGAAGGTAGAAGGATGAGAAAAAAACAATAGACTTGTGAGGGTAAACGCTTTAGGTATTGCACAAACATAAAAATTAAATAAAGAAAAAACATGGATGCCCCGCCCTACCTACCCCTCTTTGGCGACACTCTTGGCAGGGATCGAACTGTATAATACTGCCATAATAACATCATGCTTTCAAAATGGGATTTTAATAGTGCTGAGTTTGAATTAATTAAAATCGATGTAAATAATTGCACATATCCAAACAGCATTAACTTGGATTACCGTGCTCGTAATGACACAGGACACCGGATCATATGCAAATTGTGCATAGTATTATGGAAATATTCTGGTGGGTTACTCTTGGTTGACATAAACTATTTCAAATCATAAATTCGTTGTGATTAGGGAATGCAATCCCGCAAAATAATTTCAATACCGGTATTTGCGGGACTGAACCATCTTAGTCTCGCGGGATCCAGGTATTTGCGGGATCCCGCAGGGTCAACTGAAACCTCTAAAATCAATCTTAAATAATGGTTTTCATGGTTTTAATTTTAACCCAAATTAAATAAGGTTTTTGGTACATTTTAAATGGTTTATTAATATATGTAATAAATAAATTTAAAAAATAAAAATATTAGAAAAGGTCGCAGGTGTGACGCAGGTGTTTGCAGGGTACCGTATGCCGCCGGCCCAAAATAATAATATTTCTTATAAAGTTCAGTTTAATTTTGATTTAAGTATCTATAGATTCTATGACAATCAATATTCAATGAAAAAATCATTGCATTGTGTCATAATTACAAGTTATAACTGGCAAAATATAAGTAATCAAACAAGGGGCGCGGGTGGGGAATTATTTGCCCCGCGCCTTTACACCGTTCCCCTAATGCGGGATCCCGATAATTCGGGATCCCGGTATCCCGGTATTGCATTCCCTAGTTGTGATCGTGTTCATATTATTATTTCTATACTTACTAATAATAAAACTGAGTTTGTTTGTTTGTTTGAACGCGCTAATCTTTTTTTTCGTATTCTAGGTATAGACTCAAAAACTACTGGACCGATATGAAAAAATGTTTTTGTATCTTATTGTTAGCACTTGCGCGAAGGTTATAGGGTATTTAATATCACGCTGCCTACCAAAGGGGGCGAATTGTATACGTAATACAAGGCGTACGAATCAGCAAACAATTGCAATGTGCTTCAAACATTGACAAACTTGGCTTCAAATATTTAGGCCCATCATAAAACAGGCACAATTTATGAAGCACTTTGTATGCAATGTCATATCCTATATAAAATCTGTTAAAATCGAGTAGGTTTCAATCCAACACTTGAAACCGGGGGAATTCGGGTTCAAATCCCACTCGTGTTAAGGGCCGTTGTTCAAGGTCATCTTATAACTTATAATTTACGTTTTGAAAATTATGGCTATTTAATAAGTCTTAATCCAATTTAAAATAATAATCATCAACGATGTGGTAAGAAAATGTTGTATAAATAAATTCAACTTTCCAAGATTAACTGAGATTTGTCATATTTTTGACAGTTATAACATGACCTTGATCAATGGCCCTTAAGCGAATTATCGTGTGTCCATTATTTATAAAAATAACATTCAATATCTTGTAAAAACCGTGAATGTGTGTGAAATTAAAATCAGGATCAGCATTTTAGGATTTGAAACTGAAATTGAAGAGTGGTTACTCTCTGGTGACGGAAACAGTAATTTTATACTCACACGTTTCTTTTACTAAGATAATTGCCACAGGAATAATAATAGAATCGTAGAAGCACGCTTTACAAAATATTACATTAAATTGTTTATACATGCATGAACTGAAATTACTGCCTAGCGTAATGGATTTTGAAAGCAAGATTTATGCGATGTTACAAATTTTTCAGGGGTTTCCACGTAAAAAACGAGCCCAAGCGAGTCTTCATGGCGTATGCTGTCTAATCCGCCAGAGATATAACAAAATGATGTAGAAAAGAACTGTGTAGACTAAAATGATCTACAAAAAAGTCAGCCGTAGCATATACGTATCTCTAATATATAAGTAGTTATAAGCGTATTTATGTAGGTATTGAAATTGTTGGAGCCAACTTTTTTCCTGACTTGATTCACTAATACTGTTAATACTCAGCTCTTAAACATGATAGGTCTATGTTTTATACTCGTAAATCTTCCTGGTGAATCAACCTATCTAACAGTGAAAACTACAATAAAATGTGCTCAGTAGTTTTTGCGCAAATAGAGCACAAACAGACAGACGCGGTGGGAGACTTCCTTTTAAAATGTGAATATATATATATATATATTAAGCTGAAGAGTTTGTTTGTTTGTTTGAACGATTTGAAAACTCTTTATATGCATTTGATACACCAAAGGCTATATATATAACATCACGCTACGACCCAAAGGGTCAGAGCAGTAACCATTAACGCGGGTACAACTGCAAGTGTTAGATAAATTCATACTATGCCTACTATCTAAATGTAAAGTGTTTTTTTAAGACTGGTCTTTTTTGGTAAACAAAACAATGTTATTATTAGTTCTGCAAATGTAAAATTAATATGTAAAATTGTTAATATAACGTTTTTAAAAATTTTAAATAGACATGCAAACATTGTTTACTAAATAAGACAAAACTTGTGTTCTCGAAAACTGCTATAACGCCTTCAGATTTCTATTAAAATTACAGAACGGAACTTTTTGGGTGAAAACTTCGAAACAGAAAGTTTTAGGCGCAGCATGGAGTTTAAATTTTTTTAGTATCACATTTTGATAATAGATGGCGTCTGAACGAGAAATCTAATGTTTTTTTTCGTTCTTCACAGGTTCGTACAGCTCCCGAATTTGTGTTATCAGTCCTAGGGTAGACAGAGGAAGACTAAGTCTCCCCCTTTTAACTGATGGTATTTGTGAGACTATACCTAACGAGTGACCAGTTCTGTTGAGGTATATTTAAATCACAGATATCTAATATATTTAAATGGAAAAGCCTCTAAGTGTGATTTGTTGGTTTGTCGGATTATAATGGATGGAATTAATTAAATTATAATTATATTTATTATATTATATATATATAGGTATATAAAAATAATAAAAAAAAAAATAAAAAAATAAAAATAAAAAATAAAAAATAAATAATAAATTAAAATGGAAAACAGACAGCATCGAACCTTCGTCCGGTTGTGATGAAATATTAGGTTTCATCTACAACTTCATAATAATATAATCTATCTATCTATCTATTATCACGCCTTTTATCCTAAGAGGTGTAGACAGAGACAATCGAATGCCATTTGTTACGATCTTTCATACATGCTCGGCGATTGTGTGTACTTTTAATATTTCCATCGATCAATAATTTTTTTATATGATCAATAAAAGTACCTACACCTAGTTCGTCCTCTGCCAACATTTCCTTTCATTTCAGCCATATAAACCTTTTTAGTCAATCTTTCATCTTTCACTCTTTCAACGTTGGACACGCGTAAACTACTTTTCTTCATTTTAGTCACAACATCATCTTTCACTCCGCATTCTTCTCAAATGACATCTTTATATAATTATGTGACATATTAGTCTTAAAGTGTGTTTGTTTGTTTGCCAAAACAGAGCAACAGATCGGCGTGATTTTTTTACACAGAGATAATTGGAAGGTCTAGGAGTAACATTATGCTACTTTTGTCTCGGAAATAAAATTGTTATGTCGCATTGCAAAAATTTTCACAGACAAAGGCTGGGCGGAAAGGAAGTAAAATATATTTTCTATTTGGTAGGTATTTATTGTGCTCCTCAATAAATCTATTGTGTACAATTTTTAAATAAGTAACATTTTAATCTAATATTTATTCCAATTACTTAAAAATATACAACATCGCTTAGGGTTCCTCAGCTATTTTCTTCTAATTTACAATAAATTACTAATCTATTAGTAAGTAATTAATATTTACAATTATATGTTTTTAAAATATACAATGTCTGAATCTGTAATCGTTTAAAAAATAGGACAAAAATCCTCTTATTAAACCCATTGCCAAAAAAGTATGTTTTGGTCTGACCTGCTTTAGGGTTGTAACGATTTTGACATTTGAAAACAATTTTTGTTTTATATTGCATAATTTTTAATTAATTTTAAATATCACAGTAAGTGTTACAGTACGCGAGGTCTCAGATGTGTCGGTAGGTAGAGACCTACCTACTGATTTTAAAAGTCAAATTAAAACAATGTTTTTGAAGCGAAAGTATTTATGGCTTGGTATAATAATAATGGAATGTATATTAAATATGTTCACTAGCGCGATACAGGTTACAGTATTGAGATTAATATTGCGATGCGACAGCTATCGACGCGATGTGCCGCCGCAAGATAATCAGCCCTATTGCGTTACTTATTTTAACAATTTATTCACAAATCGCGCGTTGCTTGGTCGACGTCACAGATCTCTTTATTTTTTTTTTAGTTAGTCCGCTCCTTAGGCTTTGGGTCGTAGTGTGATTGATTTTTATATTAGAACATTCACCATAACAATACCATTTTCTAGGATCGTTACATAAAGTGAAATAAACTTGCATTTGGCCGTTCTTAACTGTAAAAATAAAGTTTACGTTATGATACAACATACGAAATCTCTAGTAACGGCTTAAAACGTCATAAAGGTTGCGCTACATATTCATAAAAGGGTAAGTAGGTAATAGGTGTTACAAAAACTGCAATGCCTTTTTCTAGACAAACACAGTTTATTGCATATTTTTGTATTAATTGGCGTGTTTAAAATGATTAATCTAAAAATAAATGTGATGTTTCTTTTCTATTTGAAATTCTAATAAATTCTAATGAAATCCATCATAATAGTTAAGGTGATTCTGCCAATGTTAACTAAATAGCAAGTTTTAAAAAAAAATGTGGCATGGAACTGGATGTCTAAAAGTTTTATTAAATAACTACGACTTTAGACTTTGTGACCTCGCATACTGTACTTGTTAAAATCTATTCTAATTATTTTCTACCAATTATTAACAATCTACTACAATGACTATTGATTCTCAATTTATATGGCAAAATTAATTACATATTTTACAAAGCTACTGAATCTATTTTTATAAAATAAAATAGTACAAGCAGAAGAAATAATAATATTAACACAGTTAGATTTTATACTATTTTATATACACAACATATTGCCGATTTTGATATATAATTTAGGGTGATAAATCAATAATAGGAAAAATATCAGGCGTTTTCTATTAGATAAGACACAATTATTATTTCAGGTACAATCCAAAACTTCTTTACTAAACGTAATACACATTTGATTTATTATATTGAAATAACATTCACATGTCTCTCTTTCAGGCTACACGGTTTCGGATGACCTTAGATTCAAATAAGTTAACTTTGAAATCCCCAACAGTATTTATGCTACTCATTACATGTGCAATATGCCATCTCTGGCCACTCCACAATACATAAAGGCTATGTAGGTTTTCTAGCTAAATAATAAAACCTACCAGCACTAAGCAGTAACTAATCTACAATTTTATTATTACATGAAACCGTAAAGATGTTTAGTGCCCTTTTAAGTCAGATGGAATTGATTCCTCGTATCCATCATTGGAATTGCTTAAGTTAGAACAATAACTCGCTGGTGAACTTCGGTTGCTAGGTGTTTTATCTCGACTTTCTATCATACTGCCACTTGGTTGTCTCAGATATTCTTGGTATCCTAAAGGGGTATTATTAACAATTTTATCAGGTTTCTTAAGTAATTCCTCGATTGAATAAGGATTCTTTTTCTTTTGCTCTTTCTGCTCATCAGCATCAGGCTTGTCTCTGCTGTCATCACTGGCTTCTACAGATATATGCTCTGATATATCCGATTTTACATCATCTGCATTCATTTTATTAAAAAAATCATTTTGGAAATGTATATAAGGGTTAAATTTTGAATCTGGGTATGGCATCATTATCCTCTGCCAGGGGGAGACTGGGTATGGTTTTAGAAGTGTCTGTGCTTGCACTTGGTTGGCTAAAAGCCATGATGTGGCAATTCTCCGGTCGTAGAAATGGTGTTCTGGGGTTTGAGGTGGTGGGACTCTGACTGCTGTGTGAGCGAAGTAGGGTGGGTTCGTAGTTTGCGAAGGCATTGAGGTGGTTAGAGGGGTTTTGCACATATACTCGATTACGTTTGGTGTCAGCTCCGATTGGGTGTATGGATCTGTGGAAAAAAAGAATACTTATTAGTAGTGGTTTTATTTTTGTTCCTTTAGTTAGGCTCAAGGACTAAATTTCAGGCCTTTGGTTTTTTTTAGAATCGGTTTATGTAGTTCCAGATATAAAAACATGTGCAGCGTCAGTCTTTCCATATATCGCTAAATGAAGACATTGTTATCAGTGTCTCTGGCCACCCCGCAAAGTAAAAAAGCCGTGATAGTGTGTCGCTGTCTTTAGGTTAGTTCTGATGACATATTTTGTCATTATCTCTCATTGTAGATCTTTTATAATTAAATTAAATTGTCCAAACAAACAGCGATGATTTCCTTACACCTGCTCATAGTAAAAAGTTGGAATTTCTGTCTGTGAGCCCGTTGGGTGCCTTCTTACAAGTTTGTTTACGATTTGTTTTTATTACAAATAGGTAATTATGTAAAAAAGTTTGTGGAAATGTCGCATTAAGTTGCAGGTGGGATTGGTAGTGTCAGTCTTCGTTTGGGGTAGTACATAAGTATCTATGTTACGATTCGGTGCTAGAAGGTAGTATAAAGGGCAGCGTGGCAGCTGGCCAAGGAAATGCAGTTATTATTAATTTTAGGTGTTTCTAATTATTTAAAATTGAATTAAAAATAGAAATCTGTAATTATTATTATTGATTATAATCTTCTAATAGTCTTGGTTTTACCCTAGTCTCACGCGCGTATAGATGTTTCACATCAACAACTAAAAACATGTGATAAACCTCACCGTGTACATTTCTATGCATTCCTTGTTCATCATCGCTCCAAGCAAGTCCACTGTTCCTTAAGATCCTGTTCACACTGGACACTGATGGTATAGAATGAGGTTCACACACTCTAGCACTTAGAAGTCTTTCTCGAATCTCCCATGCGAACATGCCAGGGTTTTCTTGTTTTAGACGCAAAATCTTCTTCACGACTGTTGGTGTTGCTACTTGCTGAAACAATATTTAATGTAATATTAATTTGGCCTTAATAGGCACATGGGTTTTCTTTCTTCCCTTTTCACACAAAAACTATAGAACGGATTTTGTCGCGGTTTTCACTATTTGATTGATAGGTTGATTCACGAGAAAGGTATCATGTTTAGGAGCTGAGCAGTAACAGTATTAGTGAATTAAGTCGGGATAAAAGTTCACTCCAGTGTGTTTTCATGGCTAATGTATAGTGATATAACAAAATGATGTAGGAAATAATTGTGTGAATTAAAATTTTCTACAAAAAAGTCCGCGGTAGCATATATTTATCTCTAATAGATAAGTTATAAACGTATTTATGTAAGTATTCAAATTGTTGTAAAACTGTACCAATGCGAATGAACGGTTTTGACGGTTTTTTATTGACAGAAATCGAAATCGAAATATTACTTAGAAACTTTCCTTTTGGAGTAAATTTTTTTTTGATTAGCTAAATTTTATACACATTGGACAAAACATAAAAGAAAATCGTCAACACGGTGTGGTGTGGCCAATGTCCACTACTGTCTAGCGAGTGGACTAGAGGAAGCGAGCCCTCTGAAGCACACAATAAATACATACAATTACAAATAGTTTCATACATTTGTTCGATAAAATTTTCCATCAAAAATCTTGATGACTTTATAAATATATTGATATGTTTCCGAAGGTATAATTAGGGACCGATCCAGTTAGCAAATTACCATTTCGAGAGGCAGATGTGGAGCAAACAGCAACAGCGACAACTACATCAAGGATGCCTTTAAAAATATATTAACTTTGCACGGGAATCGAACCTCAGACGTGTTTTACTTTAATGTTGTTTTAATAAGACATTCGTCAGATCGATTGTGTGTTTCCATTATATGACGGTTCATTTTTAACTAAATACCTAAACAAAACCCGTCTAGGTTTTTTTACTTAATTAAACCAATAGGGGTGTTGACATTTATTTTGAAAGACATCGAAATCTTAATTTTTTTTACAAACGTATACAATTTATAACTAAAAATATAACCTAAAAATAATGTAATAATAAAAAATATTTGGTCCGCGTGGCATGGTGGCAAGTGAAATACTTTTAAATGATAGCTGTAAGGTTTATTATCTATACTAATAATAAAGCTGAACAGTTTGTCTGTTTGTTTGAATCCTGGTAGGATTGCATTTGATTTGATTAACGCGGGTGCAACCGCAGTGCACAGCTTAGTATCTAATAAAATAATTAGAAAATCTAATATTTTGTATAATTTATTTTCAAAATTCCCGCGAAAACTTTCTGGGCGTCATGACATCACATTCACACAAATAAAAAATAATTTAGTCAATGACAGATTGACAGACGGTTATTATAATATAGTTAGTAGTCTGTGGTTATTTATTTTATATTAAGATGAATGTGATGTCACTTCTCGTATGCCAAAACAAAAAACGCCTAAAAGAACACTTTTCTTGTATAGGGGTCCCCTTTAATTTTTAACTTTATTTTATTTTTATTATTTGATGTTATAGCGGTCATAGTAATAAACACTCTGTGAAAACTTCAAGTGTCTACCTATTACGGTTCAAAAGATACAGCCCTGTGACAGACGGACGGACTGACGGACGGACAGCGGAGCCTTAGTAATAGGGTTCCGTTGCCACCCTTTGGGTACAAAACCATAAAAATGGGCAACGCAAGCAAATAATCTCTTATTTTTGCTGTATTTTTTATATTTTTACCTGTATTTTTAAGGTCCTATACCCAACTCTGCCCCGTCCTGTCTACGCTCATGCCGTAACGTAAAAGCTAAACGGATTTATTTGAAACTAGCTGTTCGCTCGTGGAGCCAATTGTATTCCCTGATCTGAGGAGCCAATACTAACTTTCATCCCCTTAGGGGGTGAATTAAAAAAAGTAGCCTATGTCCTTTACTAGGGTTCAAGATTTGTACGTATCAAACTTTATGAAAATCGGTTCAGTTTAGACTTGAAAGCGTAGCAGACAGACGTTACTTTCGCATTTATAATATTAGTTCCAGGATTAATAAATTATTAAATATTAGTGATTAGCCATTGAAATAGGTGTATGATACTAGCCCGATTCCCACTAGCTCGATTTCCACTAGCCCGATTCCCACTAGCTCGATTCCCACTAGCTCGATTCCCTCTAGCCCGATTCCTGTTAGCAAAATTATATATTATTTTTTTTCGTGTGTTCGCTATATTTCATACTTTTCAGAAAACAAATTTTGAAGTCGGTACCCTTTTTTTTAAAAAAGTTTTTTATGTTAAATATGGAGTATAATAAGCTGAAAATACACTCGCAATTTGAATAAAAATGTTGAAACGAACCATTTGCCACGATTGCAATTTAGTTTCCATGATTTCACTTAAGAGTGTAGTGTACCGCGTCCATGTCCATACAAACGGAGAAAACGTTTTACTACCCCTAAATATTAATTAATTTTAACGATTTTGTAATATGTTATTGTTATAATGAAAAAGTACGTACGTATTTTTTCCTTTTTTCAAAATTTGTAATAGGTCAAAAGTTATAAGCCCATCAAATCTCGGTTTTTTTGGTTCATAACTTGCTGGTAATAAACCGTCTGTATTTGAGAAACAAAGCAAAATTTCAAAAAAAGCAAAACGTACGTACGTAGATTATAATCTGCTAAAACGTTTGACACTGAAATTATAAGGTTTCGTTATAGTTTAGTAGGTGTAAATCGTTTTCGCCCAAAACGCAATTTTCAACGAAAAACATACCTACGAACACCCACGAGCTGCAGTGCTCTCTGTCGCACTGATGACCGGCGGAAGAGTGCGATTGAGACAGAATATGATTTTCTAAATACCTATTTCGCTGCGTACGTTGAGCTACACGATCCTCTTAAGTAATTTTGCTAACTGGAACCGGGCTAATGGGCATCAGGCTAATGGGAATCGGGCTAGTGGGAATCGGGCTAGTGGGCATCGGGCTAGTGGGCATAGGGCTAGTGGGATACAAGGATTAAAATATATTTAATCGTGACGTTGATATCAATGGAAACAAGTTTAAAGTAAAAGTAAAGTGCATATCGCCACAGGTCACGGTTAATGTTTGTTAACGACTCTAAGTAATAATGTACGGACGGTTCAGCAGTTTTGTTGGATTATTTTTAAAATCGATGTTGGATAAAGAAATTATCTTTTTGTAATGAAATCACGGGAGCATTAAAACGGCTGTTTATTTTTCCTATATATATGATTTTTTTAAACGAAATAATTGCATTTTTTTAAAAAGTGTACCGACTTCAAAAATTATGCATTGAAAAGTGTGCTTTCAGAAAGCAAATGCACAAGTCACTATAAAAAAAATACAGTGTTCCTATAAAATTTGAAGAGTTCTCGATTTCTCCAGGATCCCATCATCAGACCCTGGAAAGAAAAAACAATTTTCCAAATCGGTTCAGGCGTCTTCAAGTAATCAGGGAACATACATAAAAAAAGATTCCGACAAATTGAGAACCCCCTTCTTTTTTGAAGTCGGTTAAAAATAATACTAATAACAAAGAAATTTATTTGGGAGGGTCCTAAGGGTACAAATCTATACAAATATTATAAAGAGGTAAAGTTTGTGAGGTTGTAGGGGGTAATCTCTGGATCTACTGAACCGATTTTGAAAATTATTTTACCAATACAAAGCTACGATATTCCTGAGCGCTATAGGCTATATTTTATATTGTTCCAAAGTATCCACGGGCGAAGCCTGGGGCGGAAAGCTAGTAATAAATAAATAATGAAGATATAAAAATAATATTTAAATTCCCCGCCGCTGTCTGTGACTGATTCACGCAAAAACTACTGAACGCATTTTGTTGCGGTTATCACTATTAAATAGGTTGATTCACCGGGAAGGTTTACGACTATTAAACATGATCCTATCATGTTTAGGAGCTGAGCATTAACAGTATAAGTGAATCAAGTCGGGGAAAAAGTTAGCCCCAGAGAGTCTTCATGGCGTATGCTGTCTAATCCGCCAGAGATACAACAAAATGATTTAGGAAATAATTATGTAGAATGAAATGGTCTACAAAAAAGTCCGCGGTAGTATATACGTATTTCTAATAGATAAGTAGTTATAAGCGTATTTACATAGGTATTAAAATATGGTTCACTGCTGGACCAATTTAATGCAGTTTTCTTTTCGAGTTATTGACCAAAAGCAGATACCTACTGTACAATAGATACAAAGTAAAAATAATCTAGATTGCAACAGCAGGTGTCAATTTCACACAAAATAAGTTAATTTAGTAGTTCCATGAGCATGTATTTCTGAAGTATTTGTGTAGGTAATAACTTTGGTAATAATAATGAAATTGTGCCTCCTACGGCGGCGCGGTCTCTGATGATAACAACTTATAACTTACTAGCCTTCCGCCCCCGGCTTCGCCCGTGGATATTTTCGAACAAAATAAAATATAGCCTATGTCACTCAGGGATATCGTAGCTTTCTATTGGTAAAATAATTTTCAAAATCGGTACAGTAGATCCAAAGATTACCCCCTACAACCTGACAAACTCACAAACTTTACCTCTTTCTAATATTAGTATAGACTAGCATTGCCCGCGAGTTCTTACGCGTTGTATTAGGAATAAAAAAACTCTAACAAAAACCACCAAACACCATCTGATTGATTTCCACGCACAATTTGGCAATTAACCCACGGGAGCAGTCAAAATCCATTATCGAAAATACGTTTTTTCGACCAAAAACGCAACCTCTTCCGCACGCACTCTTTTAAACTACCAAAATTATAGCCCAGTCAACGAATGTGTCAAAATATAATGTTAAAATAATACCTTTGGATGCAACCACCTATCTATCTGATGGAAAGTGTCAATTTTAAATAGTAACCTACAATTTAGCTTTAAGAGCCTTCCCACTTTTTATTGATATTCGATCGCTTACCTATAATTACTAGTTTAAAGCTTGGGATAAAGTGTTTTGTTCGGAGAAACGTGGGGTGGACAGCTACGATAAAAAACCAATATGAGTACCTTACGGCTCCCGAAACCGTGTTACAGCCTCAAGGTACCCTCAAGCTCAAGCTTATCTGTACTTATAAGCATATAAATAAATATATATTTATGATTTAAACGTGCCTACCTATTTATAATGTGGCTAATTAAATAGGTACTTATGCAATTTTTTTCTTTTCTTTTCTTTCTTCACCGGTAGTCTTACAGCTCCCAAAACCGTGTTACGATCCTAGGGTATATACTCTTTTTAGGCGATAGTATTTGTTAGGCTATACCCAATGAGTGGCCAGTTCTGCGGGGTTAGCATATATTTTGACAGCGACACTTTCGTTTCGGTCGAATGGCCTTGAACAGGCCAAAACGTTCATGTCCAACAAGGACCGGCCAGAGATAGCCCGGGGCCGAGAGGTCCGGCCCAACAATGTGCGTGCAAATTTGCTATGCCGGGCAAAGACAAGTACACAGAATTTGCCCGCACATTGTTGGGCCGGACATTCTCGGACCGGGTATGTCCTGCACAAGAATGCCGAGCAATTTGCTTGGCCGGACAAAGACAAGTACACGGAATTTGCCCGCACATTGTTGGGCCGGACCTCTCGGCCCCGGGCTATCTCTGGCCGGTCCTTGTTGGACATGAACGTTTTGGCCTGTTCAAGGCCATTCGACCGAAACGAAAGTGTCGCTGTCAAAATCTGTGCTAACTCCCCTGTTGAGGTATATTTAGATGGAAAAGCCTCTATGTCTGGTTTGTCTCATAAAAAAACAATTAGCTACTACATGGTCAGGATCGAACCGTGACCCATCTAGTTAATACCAGACTTCTCGGCTACCGACGTTATAACATACAAAATTTCCGATGTTGCACATGACATAGATTAAAAGAATCTGGTACTCAAAAACTATTTTAAAATAAGTACAAAACAAATAAATCCTATAAATGTCACAACATCCTTCCTCCAAGGTGCAAATATAAACTTACGAACCAATTAATGAAATATTTGTACGCAATTTAGAGACTGCAGGATGGATATCCACTTTGTAGATTTAAACTTTTTTTATTAAAAAAAACAACCTTTTAAAAGTACTTATAGCGTTTCGGAACGCCTTTCAATGATGAGCCTTAAAAACACGTCCAGTTCATATTGTAAACACTATTATGTGGAAATTTACTCAAAAACTACTAGTCCTATTTGAAAAAGTATCACGCTACGACCCAATAACGTTAACTCATCGGTAATTTCTACTAGAGAAGCCGGGTTGAAAAGCTAGTAATCTTATTTTTTTTTTAATTCAGAAATTTCCAAGGACCAAGAAGCGGAATGTGGAAGTGGAATTCCATTATCATTTCTGCTAACCCCATTGTACAGGCGTGTATATATGAGAAGAAAAAAGTGACATCTGCGATTCGCAACGCAGCATTGCTTTTTTGTATGCAACGGGAACAATAGACATATTTTTGAGATCGTTGACGCAGTGTTTTCATATATTTTACTCAAATTACCATCTTATTTCGTCCAAATTTATACAAAATTAATATACCGTGGTATGTATGGCCAGAGATACTACACTAGTAACAATGACAACATTTAGCGAAGCAATTCTGTCATGCACTAAGTAGATTTAAAAGATACCTAATCCAGATTTAATTTCAAATAACGAAATACGCTGGTTTGGACACGTTGAAATAATGAAGGATGAAAGATTAGGTTTATATGGCTGAAGTGAAAGGAAATTCTGGCAGAGGACGACCTAGGTGTACTTTTATTGAACTTATAAAAAATGTATTGATCAATTGAAATGCACGATGACTAAAAAATGTAATTAGTCCGTCAGTTAGATTATCAGAAAATATTGGACACGTATTTTTTCTTTTATATCCCGCTAAAGTTCCGAGTGACGTCACATCTAAGTAGGTAAACTTTTTACCTACGTCACCGGCCGAGTTAGCATACATTTTGACAGCGACACTTTCGTTTCGGTCGAATGGCCTTGAACAGGCCAAAACGTTCATGTCCAACAAGGACCGGCCAGAGATAGCCCGGACCGGGCATGCCCTGCACAAGAATGCCGAGCAATTTGCTTGGCCGGACAAAGACAAGTACACAGAATTTTCCCGCACATTGTTGGGCCGGACCTCTCGGCCCCGGGCTATCTCTGGCCGGTCCTTGTTGGACATGAACGTTTTGGCCTGTTCAAGGCCATATGACCGAAACGAAAGTGTCGCTGTCAAAATGTATGCTAACCTCCCGGGTCCCACTCCCAAACTTTGACCCGCTTTATCTCTGTAATTTTTTGTTTGATTGACAAAAGAAAAAATACGTATCCAATATATTTTTATAATCTAAATGACGGACTAAATAGAATAATATTTTGTTTACCCTGTCATCTCCCCTATTGCCAAGCATGTATGAAAGATATGATGAATATAAAATAAGCAAAATAGGTATGTCAGGATCGTAACAAATGGCATTCGATTGTCTCTGCCTACCCCTCTTGAGATGGAAGGCGTGATGATAGATAGATTAAATTCGAAGTCTATTCTAGACACACATCCAGACACATAGACATATTGCCAACGTTTAATTGCATTTACCAAAGTAAATTATTTTGGTGCCTACATATTTTTAGTTTCAATCACTTCATGACATAATCATCCTACTCTTCCATTCACATTTGCTCAATAAACACAAAATCCTATCCAATACATAAAAACCTCATAAAAAGTGATTTAACGTTATTTTTCGCAAGAACCTTGCGTAACATGGCATCCAATGGAATTCCACACTTAATGATACTTATTGCAATAGCAAAAACGGTAAATTCACACTCTAAATCTTAAGAAATAAAGGCTAAAATCGATTAAACCGATTAAATATAGTAATAAAACGCCCGTACCGTTGCCAAGAAACGCTTTTTGCTGTACAGCCGCATCAATCATACGTTGACACTTCCAATATCTGTTTTTGCACGGGCGAAGACTTTAGAGGTAAGACGGGTTTTAGTATTAGAATCACCATTACAGAAGTTTTCTATTAGACTTTTACCTTCCTTGATGGGGAAAGATAATTTAGCTATTAATACGCGATGATTTGATATTAATTTGTTGTAAAGATTTCTCCGGTTAATGCGTTTAGGAATATAGATGCAGTTTTTCTTGAACTTGTCTTGAAGCGTGGTAGAAATACTGGAATTGTATACAATCATTAAGGTAATGGGGTAAGAACGGAATAAGATCTATACGACCCCAAATGTCATCCTCCACCTGCACGCTTGGTACCCTCTGCTAGACAACAAACGAGGCTCTGGCGACCGAGCAATGGCTAGGCAACTGGCGGGAAGAGGCTACAGCGAGCCTGAAGACCTAAATAGTCTCAAAATGTCTGGTGCAGAAGGCAAGGGGAAACCACTGCACTATTCTTTCCAAGAAAGTTAACCATGGCGTGTCAATACAAGGTGCGACGCGCTGTGGACTGCCATGATTGACCACGACTGATCTGTCAAGAGCACTACGACTGAAAAAATAAAATCATTTTGGGATAAATTTCAAAGCATAAAAAAAAATTACAAAAGCACGTACAAAATTACAAAAAATGTGACAAACCCGTTAACACCTGGTCAGGGGAATCAAATAAGGACCAATCTATTAAATACAAATTATTTCCCCCGAGTCACAATCTGTGTTCGTATCTTTAGTAATTTGTAACATTAATGAACCTATTTGGTCAAGCGATGGGTCATGGGAACAGAGACTCCGCGCACACCTGTCGTGTGTTATCAATTTTAATAACTCGGGTCGACCACTTTCATGATAAAATCTCGGACAATTTTCACTGCATATTATAAAAAAAAAATACGATCATTAAAACGATTTTCGCGCAGAGGGTAACGTGCCATAGAATTTGGGACCTCTGGAATCTTATATATTTTACAATATTCACGACATTTATTCCTTGGGGTATGGCTAGATACACCAGTAACAACGTCCACTTTTTTTTAAAGAATTGTGGATGTTTTACGTGCTCTGCGTAGCACGATTGCATTGTCTGTTACGAAATCTTTTTCGTGCAATGTGTACGTAGTTAGTAAGTACCTACGTCAATAGTGAATAATAAATCTTGTTACTTGTCAACTTCTATACAGAATATAGTATTTTTTCTTTTTATATTTTGTTTTCAACAAAAGGATATGCTATTTACATCTACTGAATGAAGCAAAGGTTTGTCTGTCTGCCTGTCTGTCCCAATATTTGCCCAGGCTTCGAAATTAAAGAATTTTTAGGCATCAGTTGGTCAAAAACATTTTCTTTATTATTTTAACCTATTCTAAATCAGGCTGGCGCAAATTATGGCTAGGAAAAAGGAGCCAATACTAATGGCGTCGTATCGCCATCTCTTTCACTCCATATACAGATGACAGAGATAGCAAATATTTCTATACCAATCCACAGTACGATGTTGTTAGGTTGGCAGTACCTTTCAGCCTTAAGTTTGTTTCATTTTAATGTATGGCTGATGGCAGTCCCGACCCTTATTAAATACATAGTGATTGCTACTTACTCTATGTTCTAAATGAACATTCTGACAGGCAGATGAGGCCATTTCGGCCACCAGCACCTACTATAATTTCTTTTTTATTTTCAAACTAAAGATTATAGTGGAATAGTGGCAATAATACTGGCTGCATTTCCCCGCTGAATCGCGATGTTGATTCGTTGAGCAGTTTCCTCTTAGAGATATCAATGATAGTATTCGCTCCGGCTTCGCCTGTAAACTTCCATCCCCTATTTACCTCCCTAGGGGGGTGGATTTAAAAAAGAGTAACCTATGTCCGTCCCTAGGGTTCAACCTTTCTTCGTATCAAATTTCATCAAAATCGGTTCATTGGTTTAACCGTAAAAGTTAATAAAGAGTAATATTTTTAATGAAAACTTCTTTAGGCGCGTTGAGCGATTTTTGGTAGGGGGAAATCTTATTGGTTTGCGTCACGACATGCTCTCGACACAAATGCCATGGATTCTTGGTTCGCACCGAGATTTTTTAAGTCACGCGCTAGATTGCGTCTATGCCTACGTCTTTTTTAACACAGATGTGCTTTTAATTCAAATAATGTACCAATTTAATTATCAATAGTGCTTTATTACACGCCAAGAAAACATATTCTTAGATTTGATAAAATACCAGCTTTTTACTTTATCTATTTAATAGGGGATGTTGTAATTTATTAATTTGATAAAAAGGGTTGTAAATTACCAATGGATTTTTTGATAAATATCATATGTCAATCACATATCTACAGCTATTAACAGCTTCAGGGTAGGTTCCTACCTACATGATAAGTATTGAGTCTAATGACAACTGCATCTTTTGAATTTTAATTTTGGAGTTGATAATGCAATGATAAAACAATAGGTCCATGGTCTACCGAAATGAAAATATTCTTGAAAAATTTAGGTACGAGACTAGTCCACGCCTCGTGTGACCTAAAGGCTGGCTCTTACCTCGCTCAAAGGATCAGTTTAACCATTCAGCGAGGTAACGCAGCCAGTGTTTTGGGAACCATGCCACAGGGAGGGGTTCTGGAAGAGGTATTCTTTTTATAATTTGTATATATAGTTTTTAAATATATTATTTATTTATTACCATTACATTTAAGTTATGATGTAAATATTTAAACGGAAATCTGTCTGAGTTCTTATAAATAATAATAGTTTTATATTTAAATAGAAATAAAAATGCATTGTTAGTATTTATTAGTAGATAGTACCTACAGATCTAAAAAAAAATCTTCACTAATTGCCTTACAGATCCCCAGTGAGAGCTCCCGGGAAACATTGCCGGCCCCAAAGTCTTATTCATTTTTTTGAGACTATACCTAACGAGTATGTAGATGGAAAAGCCTCTTTGTACGGTATATGGAATAATGTACCTACATGTTCATTGGTACATGGTCGGATGTGGGGATTGGATCCGCCACTTCCCAGTTGTGTTGTGAGCCGACGTTTTACCCACTCGACCACCGTACTGATCCAATCCTTTCTTTTAAATATTATTGGAAATGCTACCAGTGACATAAAAAAACTCGAATTGCGCTCCTGGGGCATTAAGTGTTGTCAAGTATTAAAAATTGCCGATGTCACGGGAATTCGGTAGGTAAAGTAAAAGTTAAGGTATGCTGAATCCAAAACCGTTTCGAGATATTGGTTTAATAATCCGTATTTTTCAATTTATAACTCTTAAAATCGTGAGATTGTCTTTATTTTTTCATAAACAAATAATTTACTTAACCTACATTTCACCTATGAATGACGTCATTATATCGGCTAAATAAAAGCAAAATATTTACTTGTCAATTTGTCAACCAATGTTACCCTGTTACTAGATATACTACTATTTCAGTAGTTTTTATAACTAATCTAGTTTATTATTTAGGAAGAATGTTTAAGCATTTTTTATGGTAGGATATTATTTCGACCTTTGTATATATTTTGTATCACAACAACTATGCAGACTACGATATAAAAGCCGTAAAGATGTGTTTCTTTGTTGTTGTTTTAATATGTTTTATGTAGAAGTGGTAGGTTTTGGTAGATTTTGTAGGATTTAGAGACGGCAACACTATTGTTTGTTAAATGTCAAAGTCAAAGAACACAGACGTTCTTTTTTCTGTACCAAAGGTATTCAGCCGACAAAATGACGTCATCAGTGCCAAAACTTTGATAATTTATTATAAAAAAACTACAATATAGAAATCAAAAATATTCAAAATAGTTTCTTAAAATAGCTTAATCTTTAAAATAAAAATATAAAAGTCGTACCTTAGCTTTTACTTTACATACCGAATTAAGGAAAAAATTGCGAATATATTTTGTAATATATTACTAGTAAATGTGAGGTTTAAATAAAGCTAAGGGTTGCGTTCCATAAAAAGCCAGATTAATAAAATATTCGTAAAGATATTACTGGAATTACGATAAGCATCGTAGTCTAACATGCCAATATGACATTAACAGCTTTGTCAAACAATATAACATTAAATATTTAAATGTTGGCAACACTGCTCGTGTTTAATTGCGCAACTGACACCAGAGGGCGCGCGTGTAGTTTTATTTTTAATTATAATCGCGTGGCAAAGATCTAAATGTTCAGCCAGTGATTATTGGGTCTAGAATTTTATAATGGACAACATGACACGCACAATCTGTTATTGATTTAAACTTTTATGACGTTTTTTAACGTATACCTACTAACTACTATTTGACCCTTTGCCTTTTTGTGTGAGTATTAAAAAAAATTAGACTCTCATGTGTTGAATCCAGTATGAATCCACGTGACGCCTTTGTGATATACGCACGCGTCCACCAGGACGTCATGGGGAATCCATGTAATAGTTGTGATTAGTCAGTGATTAATAGGACATATTACGGCCGGCGGGAGCATTCTACCTACCGATCAATCGGCTTATTGTTACTGTGACGTCTATATTACTTGACATTGGCGGAATCATCAAAACCCTGATGGAGCCATTTTGAAAAAAAAATAGAATAGAATAGAATTCAGTATAAATTCCAAAAGCATAAACAAACGAAAGAAAAAGATCGAATAGGCAGTTTAAAGGACTTGCATGTATGAAAGCTTGAATGGGTGGGTATAATGTATGAGAAATGGCGCTCCATCCTCAAAATATTAAAAAAAAAACCAATAAAATTCAAGCGGTGTTGTTTAATTAAATACTAAATAGGACATCAAAGCGACCATTTACAGTGAAAGATTCTATACAGATAAACATGTAATATACAAGGACAATTTTAATGATACACATATAATACAATTATATACTTTATTTCAATATGAATAAAGTGTAGAATTGTTTATATAATTGTAACATTGGCTTTGTATCAACCCCCAATCAAATGACACTCGATGGTTTTAACATGTTATTTAGATAATGTACACGGAACCCTAATTTCATTTTTATTGTTGGATGGTATTTAAATGGGCACTTACACTCTTATTAATAAACTCGAAGTAGCGACGTAGTAACTAAAATGTATTTCGTCTCCCTCTGACAAATCTGCAATTCATTATGATAGACGGAGACGAAACACAGTTTAGTTACTACGTCGCTACTTCGAGTTTATTAATGAGAGTGTTAAAGTATAAAGGGAAGTTTGTCTGTATGTCCCCATCTTCAGATTTGAAGCGGCGAAGCGAAATAGCACACATATAATATGCTAAGTTAGATTTTAATTTAATTACAAGAAAATTTCGTCACTGTTTTTAAAATTAATTTAGTTTGTATTTTTAAATATTTAGCTAAATTATTTGTTTTATTTCAACATTAAAGTGTTATTTTGTTTAGATAATAACTATATACAGGACGACCTAGGTGTTGCGAAATGGTTTTTTCAATTTAGTGGTTACAGAACCCTATTGTTACCATGCCAACATTTTTGTATAATAAATGAATGGGGACTGTCTAGGAAAAGAGTCAAATAGAAAAATGTATGATATTTATAAATGTTTTATTTAAATAAGCCCAATTTAGTTATCTTCTAACGATTGTGTGTACCTACATTTATTGATCATATAAAAAAATATTGTTCGAAGGCAATATTAAAAGTAGGGTACACACAATCGCCAAGCATGTATGAAAATGATGAATATAAAAGAAGCGAAAGAGGTATGTCAGGATCGTAATAAATTACATTCGATTGTCTATACCCCTCTTGGGATGTTAGGCGTGATGATATATAGGTAGATATAGAATAGATATTGTAGACTTTCAAACCTTAATAAATAAAAGATGTCCATAAAATAAATCTTATTAGGACGTCCATTTGCCAAAAAGCCAACGTGATGCCTTTTAAAACAGTTAATACTCTGGGGATCTGGCCTTGGAGCCAACACTACATTTAATACATTTGGTACTATAGTATTAGTAGTATTAGCTACAAATTACAGTATCCCACTAACATTATAAACGAGAAAATTTGTATGGATGTATGTATGTGTGTGTGTTACTAAATCACGCCAGAACGGCTGAATGGATCTGCATGAAATTTGGCACAGAGATAGATTATCGTCTGGAATAGCATAGAAGATCTGTGAATAGCACATAGGTTACTTTTTATCACGGAAAAATGTATGGTTCCCGTGGGATAGATTTTATTACTACTTTATATACTACGAAAGGGGAAATTACAGCCACGGGATTATTTCTTTTATGGATCTATTTCCACGCGGACAGAAGCTTGTGTTAAAGTTCTAACAATAAATGTAGTGATTAATATAGCTGTAAAAATGCTAGGGGGAATACCTATATCCTGAAATCCCCATGAATTTTATTGGTGGATTGAGTCCTGCCACTCATATTATTTTATTACCGCATTTCTAAACGCTTTGCGAAGATTTGCTCGCAAGAATTTTACGGTTGTAGTTATGCCCATTATGATTTAAAGCCTTCATTTGCAGGCACGAGGTTCATAATTAAGGTACGATGCCGCACAAGAAATGGTTTTATGGATTAACACACCCCTGTGAAGTACTTTCACACTGTGCGTTTACGGCAATTTTCAATAATAAACACTGTAGCTGGATTTCTTAGGGGATTTTTTTTTCTTCTTCAGGTGGGTGCTAGGGTACCTAATGGAACAACAAACCAAGTCTTCCTCTTTTAGCCGATGGTATGTGTGAGGCTGTAACGAGTGTCCAGTTTTGTTAAGGTATATTTAGATGAAAAAAAAAAAGATTTCACGTTGGTTTGGACACGTCGAAACAATGAAGGATGAAAGATTGACTATACTAGGTTTATATGGCTGAAGTAAAAGTAAATGCTAGACTGTTATTGAACATATAAAACATGTATTGATCGATGGAAATATTTAAAAAAAAACACGCTTTTGTCAGTAACACTTGCGCAAGCCAAATGAGCCCAAACTCGATGGGGTTACGTCGTTCGTGGCCACCTTCCACCTTCGGGATCAATCATCAGGTTCACCCTGAAGGCCTGGACATCATCTAGGACCAGAGTACTTGTAAAGACAAACCAAACGAGCCCAAACTCGATGGGGTTACGTTGTTTCGTTACAGACTTCCTGTGGCCACCTTCCACCTTCGGGATCAATCATCAGGTTCACCCTGGACATCATCTACGACCAGAGTACTTGTAAAGACAAATCAAACGAGCCCACACTCGATGGGGTTACATTGTTTCGTTACAGCTAGTTCCTGTGGCCACCTTCCGGCTTCATCATCTGATCAGACAGACCAGTTTGTTACAGATGAAACTAATATAAAACGTGTAAAACATGGTATATGGCCTGGATTGAACAAATAAAACATTTTAAGAACAGACTAAGAAAAGTTATGTTTGTTTTAATAGTAGATGATTTCCATGGCTGACATTTCTAATAGGAAAATTATATAAAACTTCCGACACATAATATTCAATGGTTCATCCATACACATTACAGCTTCCGAACCGTGTTACGATACCAGTGTACCCAGCGGAAGACCAAGTCTCCCTCTTTTAGCCGATGGTATTTGTGAGGCTATACCTAATGAGTGGCCAGTTCTGTTGGAAGAACCTATAATACCATACTAATATTATAAATGCGAAAGTAACTCTGTATGTCTGATTTGATACGGAGAAAGCTTAAATCAACCCCCTTGAGGTGGTATCGTAGGGGATGAAATTTAGTATAGGCCTCACGGGCGAACAGCTCGTATTCTTGGTAGGGGAATTTAATTATTTTGAACAAAAGTCAGTCATCAAAATCCAATTTTTAATCAAATTTTTCAGAAAACCTGATCTATTTACGAAACTGAAAAATAATAATATTGATTTTAAGGATATGACAAATATTGTTATTGTTTTAAAAATATGATTAGAAACATTTTACTCGATAGAAAAAAATCCTAAATACACCTCTGAAAACTTTATTTATAAAAAATTATGGCTATAATATAAATGGTACCATTACAAAAATTAACATGAATATTTTTTTGGTAATTATCTATCGTTTCATTGTAAAATTATTTCTATGTTGTATAAGATTTTTTTTTTAATTGCGTTTCTAACAAAACATATCGCTTATGTTTAATCGCTTACTGTGTCTATCGCGATTCTAGATAAATGTGTTCTGCTCTTTCATCACTCATTTTCCCATCGACCACTTCACCCTGGGATCCCTACACCTCAAACCTGAATACCTTGGATTTTCATCAAACTTAGCCAAGAACCATAAATCGGGTGTAATGGAAGATCGTGAGAAACAAACAATTATTATTCTAGCATCCGTTATTATTATTAAAAATTGATAGCAAAAAGTTTAAATGTGGTACCATATGAAAAGCTATTCGACACGCTTTTACGAAACATTTACATTTTACGATGTTTCGATGGTTTCGACTAATCCAGAAGCATTACCGATTTTACAATTATTATATAACTGGAATCTGCCCACGGCTGCGTTTTTATTATTTCTGATCAGTGCTCAAACTTTAGTTATGTAAAGTAAAAACTAATATATTTTCATTTCATATATTTGTTTTTTATGCAGTAGTTTTTTTTAAATTAATTTTCAAAGTTTTGTCGACACACGACGAAGTCAAAATCGGTTCACAATTACTGGCGGAGTAATCAGTGTACCTACATGATAGCGGTTCACCAACCTTCTCCTTTTTTTTAACCGACTTCCAAAAAAAGAAGGAGAAGGTTCTCAATTCGGACCGTAGGTATTTTTTTTTATTTTCCATCAATTTTTTTAGTTGCGTTATTATTTGTTTCTCAGGGCAGCAAAACCTTTTAAAAAACAAACAAACTTCAAAAATTTGCACTGAAAGTAGGTAAGAAATAATAAAAATTTCGTCGTAGAATTTGAAGACGGTTGGTGCCAAATTAGAAATAATTTAGTATCCAAATTCGCTAATATAGATAATTCATTAAGAACCTACGATCATCAGTACAAACATATAATATTGAACGGATCTTTATCTTCTTAAATGTTTACTTAATTTTGTATCCTAATTTGGCACCAACCGTCTTCAAATTCTACGACGAAATATTTATTATTTCTTACTTTTCAGTGCAAATTTTGAAGGCGGTAAACTTTTTTTTAAAAGTTAATTTATAATTTAGGCACCTGGCTAGACATTGCTACCTTCTTGATGACTTGGCCTTGAAGGTACATTTTATATATTCCAAGATCATATGAATGTCCTCAATCGAAAACACCGACATATTTCAGTATAACCATGGTCACACATACCATAAAAAAACTCTAAAACTACGCTAATGGTCTTCATCAAAACCCATTCTCCTATTCGGTTCTTGATTAGTCGTCAATTAAGCGTATAACATAACAACACCAATAAATGTAGTTGCCAGTGATTTTTTTAAATTATTTTTTTAATCGGTCATCGTTTCGTATGAAACAAATCTGTGTTTTATATCCGTACCGAATCAGGTAAGGTCAAAGAGGTACGCTTCTGATATTTTTGTTTGGGGTTCCTTGGGTAATGGACAATTAACGTCTTGGCGGTTTAAGGAGACGCCTCACAACTTTTGTCCCATACTAATTACATCCTTCACGACTTCTTAAATAACGCTATAACTATTTCTTAGTTTAGAAATTTAAATAGCTTTCGAAAATATATATATGACACAGTATGAATTTAAAATAAAATTGTTACACCTAAGTTTTATGAAGCCCTCATCAATTTCACGCATATTAATTATCCTATAGATAATTTCATGTACTTTATTGCTATTTCTAATAGCTTTTGTATAATACTGGAAGAGCATAATTATGTCCGTTTTGTGTATTTTAGAAATGTTTTTTTTTGTGAAATCGTTCTTTCTCATGTTTCTAGTACGTAAATCGTAGACTATCTTATCTTATCCTTGAGTATTTTATAGTTTTTTTTGCAGTGTGATACATTTTTCTATCATATTCATCAAATAAAGATTATTGATTTGGATTGTTGCAAGATTAACCACTTCAAAAAAGGAGAAAGTTCTCAATTTGTAGCGTATTTTTTTTTTATTTAAATTGAAAATTAAATTTAAATGGTATACGGAACCACTAATCAATTTTCTACGCTTAGCGTATAATGCCGCTCTCAAGAAGCCGAAAGAGGGCCGTTTTATAGTTAATAATTACCTTTGATTACTCTGTGAAAACGAGATATTTGCTGACATATATAAACTGTTTCTATATGTTACTCATCATTTCTAAATTGCATCGGTTTGTGGTACCATTTTCAGTGAGTTCGAAATTATTTCGGAAAAGTGAAATAGGGATTATTCATTCATTATTCATTCGTTCACTCTAGTGACGCACTATTCAGTCGACATACCCAAAAATTATACAAACATAGATTTAGTCGCTCGGGGGCTCTACTAGATTGGCAATACAAAAGAGAAAGCGCATAGATACGCGTATGATAAAGCGAGACATACCGTTTTTTGAATACTGTAACAGCCTAGCGTCAGTAGTAATTTCGCTTATTTTTGTAAAATTACCTGTTTTAAAGTATAATTTAGTGTTTAAGGTGAAGTTATCGATGGGAAAATGAGTGATGAAAGAGCAGAACGCATTTATCTAGAATCGCGCGCACGCGAGCAGGATAGACACAGTAAGCGATATTTTTTGTTTAAATAGCAATTTAAAAAAAACTTATAGAACATAGAAATAATTTTACAATGAAACGATAGATAATTACCAAAAAAATATTCATGTTAAATTTTGTAATGGTACCATCTATATTACAGCCATAAAATTTGATAAATAAAGTTTTCAGAGGTGTATTTAGATTTTTTTTTCTATCGAGTAAAACGTTTCTAATCATATTTTCAAAACAATAAAAATATTTGTTATATCCTTAAAATCATTACATTTTTTTTCAGTTTCGTAAATAGATCAGGTTTTCTGAAAAAATTGATTAAAAATTGGATTTTGATGACTGACTCCCCTTAATAGACGTGATTAATTATGGTTAATGCAGTGCATAGTGAAGTGCCTGGATGTAAGTCATCTAAGATAAAAATCCACAGAATTAAATGACACACTGATGTATAAATTTTTTGGTCTCGTTCTAATCGCGACATATGTTACCTCTATCCTGGAAATCCTCCAGGATCAATTCTTTTTTTTTTATTTATATATTCTCTTAGAAATAACCTAATCTACAATTCAAAATCATGAAAAAAATATGTACACAACTACCTACCTAACTGCATACTATTATTAATTTGATACTGATTTCATATTTTAAAAATGTCTTCCAGCTAAACTAGATACAATAAAACATGTCTACGCTTACCTTAGTTTTACTGCCGCCAATTGACCCGGGCCTTATAGACCCAGTTTCATAAAATCGTGTTAATATCTTCGAAACACAGCCATGGGAGACCAACAGTTGTCTGCTAATATCGCATGGCCGAACTCCCATGATGGCTAGTTCTACTATTCTCTTCCTCACCACATCCGGGAGGGGTCTGCCATTGACGAAAACCCCACCAAGTTGGTTGACACCTGCTTGGCCTGGAACAAAAAGTGAGGTCAGAAAATAGGGTCTGGATCAGATTAATCCATTGCGATTCTATAGATAAGATTCCACTCTAATCCATTATCCTAAGACGGACCACACTTAGAGGATTTTCCATCTAAATATGGCCAGAACAGGCCACTCGTTAGGTATAACCTCACAAATGGAGTACCATCGGCTAAAATAGGGAGACTTGGTTATCAGCTGGGTCCGATAACATAGTTTCGAGGGCTGGAATGCAAGAAAAAAAAACTGAGCATTTGGAAATAAAACAAAATTATCCTTTTGATTAATATATTTATGTATATCGCCCGCGTGAAAAACAGGAACCCTAAAGTTTTCGGAATAAAAAATAGCCTAGATCACTACCTGAAAATACTCTGCCTACCTGTGTATGTCTCATCAAAATCGGTTCATCTGTTTCGAAGATTAGCCCGGACAAATAAACAGACAGACAAATGCACATTTTTTTAATTTTGTCATGTCCGTCCATTCAAAAGAATATATTATGGGATAATTATAAAAAATAATTCAGAGGTATCTAAATCTCAGTACATCCCTGAAGGAAGAAAAAAATGTTTTCAACCTCGCCATGGCATCGCTTCACATGTATTTAAAACGAAAAAATAAAAAAAACATTGATTCCAGTCCCAAATCCCTATTAATATAAATGCGAATGTAAGTTTGTTTGTTACGTTTTCACGCAAAAACTACTTAACCGATCATCATGAAATTTTGCACATATATTCTTGGAGGTATTAGAAGTAACATAGGATACTTTTTATTAAAAAAAAATATTTTTTACGAAAGTAAAAAAAATTGTTTGTCAAAAAATCTCGAAATCTAGCTACTTTAAGGGTATATTTTATTTTGTTCGTAAATATCCACGGGTAAGCCGGGGGCGATATGCTAGTAATATTATAAATTCAAAAGTGTGTTTGTTTATTCTCTTTCACGTTAAAACGGAGCAACGAATCGAAGTAATTTTTTGCACAGCAGGTTTAGACAATGTACAACTTAGCGAAATAAAATAGATAACTTTAAATGTATGGGATCGACTGAAATGCAACCACGTGACCTAACTAAACTGTCCTTCACTCTGATGATACCAAGGAGTTTATATACTTATTGTATACAAACTCCTTGAAGTATATAAACTGCTTGGAGAAAACGAAGCGTAATGGGGGTGTAGACAGTGTAAGCAAATAAATACACAATAATATTTTTTATATAGGCTATAACGTATAATCACTGAAAATAATGTTTATGAAAAGGAAGATGTAAGGACGGAGTGTAAGATTTGTGTGAAAGGATGTAAGTTAGAGCAAGTGAATGAATTTGTTTATTTAGGTAGTATGGTTACAAGAAGTGGAAAGATAGACAAAGAAATTGAAAGGAGAGTGAAAGCGGGAAGCAAGGTATTTGGTGGACTAAACAATGTATGCAGAAATACACAACTTACAACTAAAAGTAAAATGAACATACATAATGCTGTTTTAGTTCCATCACTTACTTATGGAAGCGAGACTTGGGTATGGAATAAGAGGCATGAAAGTAAAATAAATGCAGTGGAAATGCGGTCTTTACGTAGAATGTGTGATATAAAGCGTATTGACCGCATCCGGAACGATGTTATTAGAGAAGAATGCGGAGTAAAAGATGATGTTGTGACAAAAATGAAGAAAAGTAGTTTACGCTGGTTTGGACACGTTGAAAGAATGAAGGATGAAAGATTGACTAAAAAGGTTTATATGGCTGAAGTGAAAGGAAATGCTAGCAGAGGACGACCTAGATGTACCTACTTTTATTGAACATATAAAAAATATGTTGATCGAAGGAAATATTAAAAGTACACACAATCGCCGAGCATGTATGAAAGGTATGATGAATATAAAAGAAGCAAAAGAGATATGTCAGGATCGTAACAAATGGCATTCGATTGTCTCTGCCTACCCCTCTTGGGATGAAAGGCGTGATGATAGATAGATAGATAGATAATGTTTATTTATTTGTTTAATTGATGTCCTTTTTTTCATAACCAAAAGAAAAATCATAAATTCATACTTCCGATCACGTGACCGTAAACGGAAAGTGACTTCACGATTTCCTAAATGTCACACAGACTACTAACTATGTTAGATAGATAAATAATGTTTATTTATTTGTTTAATTGATGTCCTTTTTTCATAACCAAAAGAAAAATCATAAATTCATACTTCCGATCACGTGACCGTAAACGGAAAGTGACGTCACGATTTCCTAAATGTCACACAGACTACTAACTATGTTAGATAGATAAATAATGTTTATTTATTTGTTTAATTGATGTCCTTTTTTCATAACCAAAAGAAAAATCATAAATTCATACTTCCGATCACGTGACCGTAAACGGAAAGTGACGTCACGATTTCCTAAATGTCACACAGACTACTAACTATGTTAGATAGATAAATAATGTTTATTTATTTGTTTAATTGATGTCCTTTTTTCATAACCAAAAGAAAAATCATAAATTCATACTTCCGATCACGTGACCGTAAACGGAAAGTGACGTCACGATTTCCTAAATGTCACACAGACTACTAACTATGTTAGATAGATAAATAATGTTTATTTATTTGTTTAATTGATGTCCTTTTTTCATAACCAAAAGAAAAATCATAAATTCATACTTCCGATCACGTGACCGTAAACGGAAAGTGACGTCACGATTTCCTAAATGTCACACAGACTACTAACTATGTTAGATAGATAAATAATGTTTATTTATTTGTTTAATTGATGTCCTTTTTTCATAACCAAAAGAAAAATCATAAATTCATACTTCCGATCACGTGACCGTAAACGGAAAGTGACGTCACGATTTCCTAAATGTCACACAGACTACTAACTATGTTATATTAACTGTCTGTCAATCTGTCACTGACTAAGTTATTTCCTTGTTACTCGTATTTTATATAATCTGTGACAAATATTTTCTTCTTCTTCTTCTTCTTTTTTATTATGGCTCCACCAATGTTCATCGGTGATTTGCCAATGTCAAGTATTATAGCCTTTATAGTGTATATAGCCGGTAAATCGGTATTTAAGATAATCCCGCCGACCGTGATATGTCCTATTAATCACTGATTAATCACAACCATCACAGCGCGAACAGGATTAAACTGGATTCCACATCACGCCACGACGAAAACGCGTGCGTATGTCGCCATGACCGGATGTGGAATCCAACAAATATTTTGTTGTTTTACTAAAACGTGACGTCATCAACGTTTTTGCTGGAACTTGAAAAACAAAATTAAAAACATGTTTTTTTTTAATCAAAATATAAATTTAAAAAAATCTAGTTATTTTATTACGTATAGTAAACCTTACAGCTATAATTTAAAAGTATTTAAAAAAATTGTCTACACCCCTATTATGTCAAGTTGTCTTCAGCACAAAGGCATAGAGTAAGTAGCAATCACTATGTTCTTTAATAAGAGTCGGGACTGCCATACATTGAAATGAAATCAAAGTTAGGGCTGAAAGGTACTGCAAACCTAACAACAACGTACTGTCGATTGGTATAGAAATATTTTTATATATTATGTCATCTGTATATGGCGTGAAAGAGATGGCGATACGACGCCATTAGTATTGGCTCATTTTTCCTAGCCATATTTTTTTGTTCTAAGTTGCCTGCACAAAGGTACGAACGCTAGTATTCTATTCTCTCGGAACGCTAAATCATTTTGCGTTCACGAAAGATGCTAATCCAAAACATTTCAAAATTTTAACACCCTAATTTTATTAGCTTATATGAAAGTAAGTGAAAAATTAAGGTACCCGTATTTTTTGCTTTTCTAAAATTTTAACTTTAACACTCTTAAATTAATTTTTAAATATTGCATTTTTAGAAAAAGCCGATAACGGCTAAAAAAAAGAAATTACATAAGCTGCGTGCGTTCGTTCGTTTCATTCGTTCAATAGTTCGTTCATGGTTCTTTTGTTTCATTCATTATTGTTTATTTTTGAGTTTATTAATTTAAAATTAAATTTTATTCACTTTCATTAACAAAGATGGGTAGAGAAGCACGTAAATTAAATTCCCTTGAATCTATTCTATTCTATTTTTTCGTGTTATGGCTCCATCAGTAGTCCCCTTGTATCCTGTTTTGTTTTTACAACTACAACTAATACTTTTTAATGCCAGTTTCCCTTGAAGGCAGAGAGTATAGTAGCTTTGAGCGGTACTCGTTACACAGTGTAGTTTTTTCAAAATATCTCTTAAACCATTGAATAAAAAAATAATTAAATATGTGTATTGTGTTAAGCAAAGGAAGATCTCCAAACTGATTTTAAATTTTGGTACTTAACGAGAAATGAAATGTTGTGAATTGAAGACAAAATGACTTCTACAAGCAAGACTGTAATGTAAGGCAAACCGTGAAGATTTTTTTTTTGATTTATACAAGAAGTTTATATGGCGAAGGACAGTTTAATTAGGTCACGTGGTTGTATTTCAGTCGATCCCATATATTTAAAGTTATCTATATTACATTATATTCTATTCTGTAAGTTGTACATTGTCTAAGCTTGCAGTTAGTTTCTTTCGTGAACGCAAAGTTAGCGTCTGATTTTTTGAGGGTTTGCCTTGTTGTTGTTTTTAGGATTTAATGCATAATTTTTCATATAGTAAGTATAATTCCGTTATAAGTTTCTGCATATAATATTATGATTTAGCGTTCCGAGAGAATAGAATAATTAGCGTTCGTACATTGCGTAAGGGGGCTGATATAGTTCTACTCTAACTTAACGGAATTTTACTTTAAAAACCTTTTTAATAACGGTTGTAGTTAAAATGACATCCCCATTTCGCAATTAAAGGAATATAAATTCACCTGCCTACATCTAATATCAATTTGATTGCCAAAATATACCTGGAACGTAGCAATTATGAGCTAAAAAAAGTTCTTAAAAAAAAGCTTAAAGAAAAAATTATCTCTCGATCTAACGAAAGGACACTATAAATTTTGTTCATGATTAGAAGAGGGGTGGTAATGTGTCAGCTACTGATGGGGGTTTTCTGTCATTCTGTTATTTTGGTAGTTCTTTAATTTTTTTTAAATGTTCAATAAAAGTAAGTATACCTAGGTCGTCCTCTGCCAGCATTTATTAATCGAAGACAATATTAAAAGTACACAATCGCCGAGCATGTTTGAAAGATATGATGAATACAAAAGAAGCGAAATAAGTAGGTATGTCAATTGGCATTCGATTGTGTCTGTCTACCCCTCTTGGGATAAAAGGCCTGATGATAGTATTAATTTGACTAAAAGTTCAATCTGCCTAGTTAAAAAAGTTATAACCACCATATAATACACATGGCTCGTGCTTGGAAGGTCACAGTCAGGTAATAACTCGCTGGGTTCCCCGATTTGATTCACTTACTGTTAATGCTCAGCTCCTAAACAAGATAGGTCCATGTTTAATAATCGTAAACCTTCTTGGTGAATTGACCTATCTATTAGTGAAAACAGAATCAATATCCGTTCAGTAATTTTTGCGTAAAAAGGTCACAGACAAACAGACAGACGCGGCGGGGGGACTTCGTTAACCGACTTCAAAAAAAGGAGGAGGAAGTTCTCAATTCGTCGGAATCTTTTTTAAACCGACTTGTATGTTCCCCGATTACTTGAAGACGCTTGGATTTTTTTTGTTTGGAAGGGTATATTTTCCAGGTGGTCCCATGGTCATCAGGTCAGGGTCTGATGATGGAATCCTGGAGAAATCGAGAACTCTTCTTTTATAGCTACACTTGAAGCGATTTGGGTTTGTTTTTTATGGTGACTTGTGCATTTGCTTTCGGAAAGCACACTTTTTAGTGCATAATTTTTGAAGTCGGTACGCTTGCACCCACTTGCTACATCTATTGTTTTTTAATATTCTTTAGTTTAAAGTTTAAACCCTTGAAGGTTTTCCTGTGCGGGAATCGAACTCAAAACATCCAGGAATATTTGTACGTAATAAGAACTTGTGTGATTCAGTCATTAATCGATTCAAAGAAAGCGTGATATCATGGCGTATAAATGTCAGAGAAAATATGGGTTCCGTGACAAACAGAAAAATAATATTGATATGATATTATAAAAATATGAAGGTTTGAATGTTTGTTACTCAATCACGGCTAAACGGATTTAAATGAGAAACGGAAAGAGAAGAGTAAATTTTTTTAGGGTCAGGGGAATGATTTTTTATTTTCTTAGTTCCTCTTCCACGAAGACCATGGCGCGCATGGCGTCTGAACTTTTTCTGTTTTTTTTTTGCATTTGTGAAAAGTTGCTTGTTTGTTTGATTTAACTTTCAGGGTTAGAAGACTGAAATGATTTCAATAAAATTTGGAATAAATTTTTTGCTATAGGTATATCTTTATTTTATTGGATTGTGAACCATTTTTTATTAATGGCACATTCTTTTGCCAAATAATATTTTTTTTACGAGTCAAATTTTTTCTTCTTCACCATACAGCTCCCGAAACCGTGTTACTGTCCCAGAGTACCCAGCGGAAGACCAATGCAAGTCTACCTCGTTTAGTTGATGATATTTGTGAGGCTATACCTAACGAGTTGGGCCAGTTCTGTTAATTTATTGAAGGAAATAATTTCCTTGATGACTATCACAACAAATGTACCTAATGACACTGCTAGGTTATTGTATTATTTTTTTAATTGAATTGAATTGTATTTTAATTTTATTAGGTTTCCGCCTGGCTTTGTTAGTGGAGCCCATATTAACTGAGTTCATACAAAAATCCCATAGAAAAAAGCATTTTCAATTTTCCAGGCAACTTATCCAATTTTTCGTTTTCTAAATCGGTCGAGCCTTTCTCAAGTGATGATCTTTCATACATGCGGCAAATGATTTTTATATATATAAATTTTATCAATATAATATATTGTTTAAATTATTCAATGTTTTTATGTTAAATAAAAGTAATTATGTGTAGTAACACTGTGATGGTTGTGATTAGTCAGTGATTAATAAGACATATCACAGTTGGCGGGAAAATCTTAGCTACCGATTAATCGGCTATTGTTACTGTGACGTCTATAATACTTGACATTGGCGGAATCATCTAAATCCTGATGGAGCCATTACACAAAATAAAATAGAATAGACATAATTAATAATTAGACGACCGTAAATCACTACAACGCGATTTCAAATTTATTTAAAGACACAAGGGTTCAGTTTTGTCATTGTGACCAACGGATCTCTAAAATACGGATCCCATTCGCAATACAGTGGAAAAAATCATTTAAGAGTGGCAACTATAAAATCTTATTTAGTGTTGAGATCGTAAAAACCGAGCCTTAAACACCGGTAGCCTCACAAACTTATATAGCCTTAAATGAGTTTTTTTTTTCAAAATAACTTGCGATATCTTACCACTTTCTGTCAATTTAAATTGTTTTTGCAGAATGTAGGTTTTGCTACTTAGTTTCGGATTTATTAATCAAAATGTGCAGTACCTACCGCTATCTATGTTATTTTCAGAAATGTCATAAATTTTGTTTTCAGATTTTTTTCAAGGTTTTTTCAAGTTTCATGATATTGATATTATAAAATATTCTTACATTTCATTAAAATCTAGATAGAAAGTAATAAATGGGTGAATAACGTTAATAATTATTACGAACACTAACACAGCCTTTATGCGGTGTGGCCAGAGACACCGGTAACAGTGTCCACATTTTGTCAGTTGTCCTATTGAACAGAAGGCAAGCCCATTGCTGCACTTAAGGCTCCTATATCCATATTTTTTTCTGGGATAAACTATTCCCAATTTCTCTGTAAAAAAATTCACCTGTGTCACTGTAATTTAGCATATAGATGTTATTTTCTCAATGGATTTTTTTGAATAGGAAATATGGGTGTGGTTAAACTTTGCCCCCGTTTTCTCTTTCATATAATATATCACAGAGCTCTTAATTTTTTTTAAAGTACTGTTATACCGTTACACTTCAATTAAACGTCTTGGGATTTTTTGTAGCTTATTGAGAATTCAAAATAATAATAATTTTATTATTTTTGACCAATTAAAAAATCATAAAATATTTTTTTATTTTGAATTTTCAATAAGCTACGTACCAAAAAACTCAAGATTTACCGCTGCGCATTACTCAAACGTCTGTCCCAATGTTTCTCTAGAATTGACTCCGCTTTAATTTGTATGGGGATAAACTATTCCCAATTTATCTGTAAATAAAATCCACCTGTGTCACTGTAATTTATCATATACTTACTTATTCAATAGCCGTTATTTTTTCATTGGGTTTTATTGAATAGGAAATATGGCCCCAATTTCTCTTTCAAAATCCATCATGAAGTTCTTAATTTTTTTAAACGCGTTTTTTCGTAGCTTATTGAAAACTAATAAAAATAATTATTATTTTATGATTTTTGACAGGCGTTATAATTGGTCATATGAATTTTGAAGTAACTATATGCTAAATTACAGTGACACGGGTGGATTATTTACAGAGAAATTGGAACTTTCAGGAATTATAGTAAATATTTAGATTTAGAATTTACTCTTGATTCATCTGGACATCTAAGATTCTGAAGATACAGTAATGGTAATGGGATTGAGGTACAGGCTGCAGCAGTGCCATAAAAATATCCACAGCCACGGTTAATGGCTAGTGGCACAATAAAAAAGTCACACTACTTCGATTAGGTACAAAATTGTGGCTAATACGCTACCCGTTTTACAAGCGGTCGCCCATAAACTCTAAAGTTTTTTACATCAGAGCATCAGCACATATAGCCCGTATATTGCGAACATTATTACACAGTTTATAACATGTGACTGATTTTACAACGCCGCTCGGCCGGCGGACAATTAAATCAAGTATTAGAGGCTTCGTGCGTTTTATATTGCTTGTATCATCACGCCTTTGTGGTGTTGCGGTAGGTGGTGATGCAGTTTTTAAAACATTTGACCCTAAATGCAGCGACAGGTGCATGTTACCGTCCTGTTTACTATTGATAACTTCCAAAATTCATACATTAAATTATTTATTAAAGAATTAATAACATTAGAAATACATAAAATAAATAATTTGGACATTTTATTCTGTCTTCACAGGGTTCCAGGGTACCCAGCGGAAGACCACGTCTCCCTCGTTTAGCCGATGCCAGGCTGTACTTAACGAGTGGCTAGTTCTGTTGAGATATATTAAGATGGAAAAGCCTCTAAGTGTGGTTTGTCGGATTATGTACATAAGTTTTTAATTAAAAAACCCATTGGTACACATTTTTCGCCTTTATTTACTTTTAGCGTTTAGCATGTGCATTTTGCATCTAAACTCCATTTAATAATGAGTTATTATGCAACTGAACTTTCACTGAAATAAAAGCAACTTTTCAGAATTTTCGCAATAGGGTAGATGACAGGGTAAACAAAATATTATTCTATTTAGTCCGTCATTTAGATTATCAAAAAATATTCGACACCTATTTTTTCTTTTGTCAATCAAACAAAAAATGACAGAAATAAAGCGCGTCAAAGTTTGGGAGTGGGGGCTGGTGACGCCTTGCTAAAAATTGTACTAAGGCGTGACGTCACGCGGAACTTTAGCGGGCTATACCTTCATCATTTTTTGTTTAATTGACAAAATAAAAAATACGTGTCCAATATTTTCTGATAATCTAACTGACGGACTAATTAGAATTTTTTAGCCTAATATACATAATTTCTCAAAATTTATCTGTATTTCTACAGAAAGGCTGGATGTTTGTTAGGGACCCATAAAGATGCATCGCATCAGAGAATCTTCAATCAGAATCGCAAAATTTTTAATAACCTCACGGGACCGTGTTATCGATCCCAGGGTACTCAGCGGAACGCTTCCTATTTTAGTCAATGGTATTTGTGAGGCTATACCTAACGAGTGACCAGTTCTGTTGAGGTATATTTAGATGGAAAAGACGGATTGCGTTCATAAGTTTTTAATTATAAAAAACTCATAGATACATGGACGAACTCAAACCAGCCTTAACCATGCGGCCACAGACATACATTTTAAATTAAAAAAATCTAAACATGTCAAAATCTGTCATTATGATTGACCAAAAACGAACCTATTTCAATACCATATAAACAACCTAATAATAATTTAAAATTAACAAATGGACAGATGCAGATGTGAAGATTATCGCGCTGCGGTAAACAAACAGCGGTTTTACACGGTCGGCACTCACAGACCTGATATTATAGATAATTATAATAGTAAGTGTGAGTTACTGCTTTTTTCATCTTTATTTAAGAGTTATGCTCTTGTAGGTGGAGTAATTGATACACTTCTTCAAGTCTCCGCTCTTATTTGATCATTTGATTCTTCTGCTTTCGACATATTGTCGAATTAGATGGAGGTGTTCAATCTCATACCTTTTATATATGCTCGGCGATGTACTTTTAATATTGTTTCGATCTATACATTTTTATAATAAAACTAGATACGTCCTTTGCCAGAATTTCCTTTCACCTCTGCTATATGCCTATTCTTTTTTAGTTAATCTTTCATCCTTCATTGTTTCAATATTTTAGGCAAAATATCACAGAATTCTTTACTTTCTGATTCTTGGTGACGACAGAGAGAAGGGAAAGCTAGCTTTTACAGTTTCTGACACGGTTTCGGGAGCTGTAATACGCAACCCGTGAAGGGGAAAAAACAATATCAATTGTCAATTTTCATCAAAAGCACGAATATTCGTCATTGTTTCAGAAAGGGGTTTCTGTATAAACTGGGTACCGAATAGAATCAATTTGACAGATTTACGATGTAGCAGACCTAGAGCTATGAAGATATATTCACCAGAACAACTTCCTGACGGAGATCTAAGTCATCAATCAAAGAGTTTGAAATATATGTGGTGTCGATATATGACACCTGTTGTAAACGACTAATTGACTAAAAGTAAAAAATGTACAAAGCTATTAGCAAATCTAGAGATATGACGTAAGTAAAACTAAGGTATGATTTTTATATGAATATTTCAAATATTAAGCTATTTTAAGAAACTATTTGTTTTGTATTTATTCAGTACATTTCTTATAATAAACTAGATGATTGCCCGCTACTTCGTATTTCACCCCCTTGGGTAATATAAAAATATTTTTTCAAATCGATGCATTCGTTTTTGAGTCTATAGAATACGAACAAACAAATATTGCTTTTTATAAATTAGATAATTAAATAATATTTAAACTAAAACAGTTGAGAACACAGACAACATTTTATAAATGCTTCAATTTAATTAGTCACTGATCCGCTCCAAAAGGATGACCTCCAAGGTAGCCTGATGTTATATACCCCATAACCTTCCCCGTGAACCACTCTATCTAATGGTACCAACAATAACAAAATCGGTCCAGTAGTTTTTGTGTCTATAGAATACGAACAAACAAAGATTAGATTATATATTATTTTTTCACAGAGACGACAAAATGACGTTATAATTTAAGTAAATTAGCTCAGTCTGTCCCATTTCACAACTCATTTGTATTACTTTTGGCACAAACGAGTCAAAAACGCAACTTTACCTAAATGATTAATAGAAATCAAAAATATTCAAATTAGTTTCTCAAAATAGCTTAATATTTGAAATAAAAATATAAAAAGTATTCCTTAGTTTTTACTGTAGGTACATACCTACCAAATTACCTGATGGAGAACTGATTTCAAGCGACTAGAAAATTTACTGAATTTTGAAAAAATACATTAAGTTTTTTCATTTACTCTTTGGCTATTACACAAAATGGGCAACTTTTAACATGAAATTATGGGATTTTAAGGTGATACATATGAATTATCTACGTACTTCCATAAATAACATTTCCATGTTATTCCTATCACACTTGTTATTCCGTGATAGGTAAGAATTCCATTAGCAATCCTGACATAATTCTATTACGCCCGGCTATAGTGAATACTTTTAACATTGCTTAATTTTTTTTAATATGGTCAATAAATGTACACCTAAGTCGCCCTCTGCCGGAATTTACTGTCACTTCTGTCATATGAAACTCGTTTAAGTCAATCTTTTGTCATTCCACCAACCATTTGTACAAACCAACCCTGACTACTTTTCTTCGTTAAATCACAACATTATCTTTTAATTCGTATTCTTCTGTAATCACGGACATTAATTTTTTTTGTAGCTTTCACTAACATTACTGTAGCATTTTTTTATTAACAATTTCCAAAATTATTAATAGTGTCATAAACATCCATGTTGAAAATCAAATCTGATGTGTTTAAGTCATTTTGTATAAATTAATTTTGACTATAGGTTGGTATGGATTTCTATTTTATTTTTAATAGTGTATTTTTTATTCAATTTTAATAAATATTTATTTATTACAAATATCTTCTTTTATTTAGTAATTACTTCACATATACCTTCATGCCTTTTTAGGGTTCCGTACATCTGCGATGATAAAACGGTAACCTTTGTAGGATCACTCTTGTGTCTGGTCACAGCTTATTTTCTCCGAATCTACTTGACGAAAAAAGTTTGATGAACCAATTACAGACGTGTAACGTAAATCATCGAATTTAGATTGTGGCGGTTATAATTTGGGTGAAAAATTAAAAAGTTAATAAAACATTTTTTTTAAGTAGGTACATCATTATGTGACATAAAACATGAAAGGGCTCGTTCTAAGAAATACAGTTTTTTTATAATTTTAAAATACATAGTTTAAATTATATTAAAGAAAATATACGAAAAGCGCACTAAAATTTAAATTATTGCAATAGTGTTGGAATTTTTCAGAATAGTACAAATTAAAACTATTTTCATACCCTATTAAGGTCTTGAGTTCATACAAAAATCCCATAGAAAAAGCACTCTCAGTTTTTCCAGAATTTTTCAAATTTCCGGACAACTATTCCAACTTTTCTTTCCCTAAAAAGTTATTCAGACTATTAGGAAAATTAAAAAAAATATGCTAAATCTGTCCAGCCGTTCTCAAGTGATGCGCTTACCAACGAACAGCATTCATTTTTATCAATATAGATTATTTGTATAGTTAAGATAACGCACACACAAAACGAATTTGGTAAAATTTTGACAATTATGGACAACAACTTAAAGTACTTTTCATATACCTAAACCACATATAATAGGTTTGTAAATGAAAGGACCATATGTTCGATAGTTAAATGAACAGACAGGTAAAAAGTCATAGAAAAAGTATATAAAAAATGAATATTAAAAACAAATCAAACCAAAAAAAAGGCCAGAATATCTGTGTAAAGTGCAGTCTCAGTTCTCTTTTATTATTTTTCAACTTCGGGTATGTCCATATTATTATTTCGTTGTCAATCAGGGCGGTCTCTATTAACTGGTTATAAACGTGATTTGGTGTCAAAATGATTTTGAACTATTTCATTGAATTTATTAGAATATGATTCGCTTTTTAGATATATTATCATAAATAATTGGTCAAGTTGGGAGTACAACTCGCGCGCTGAGGGTTCCGTAGGTACTACTTTTTTGGTCAGAACTTTATGACAGGATTTCGTTTAGGTTTTCCTGTAAACTATTTTTCCCATTTTTTTCAAAATTACAGACTCAGTAGAGTCTGAGATAAGAGGGTATTTTGTATATTTTCTTTAAACCATGCAATTTAAAATTATAAAAAAAAATATATTTGTATTCCCCTTTCATTTGATATGTCACATTACGCAATTGAAAAAATTTTTTTTTACATTTTAATTTATCCCCCCAAAATTGAAATTTACGCTATACGTCCGTGATGCGGGTCCACAAACTTGGAGAAAATAAATTGTGACAAACGGACAGACAGATAGTAAACGGCCTACGTAAAAAAACCGCAAATCGATGTACAGAATAGCCGTTTGGCACACAGGTACTTTAGGCATAAATTAAATAATAATTATTACATAACTTGAAACCTATCGTGTGTGGTATCAAATGAAAGGGCTTCACAAGCCGGTGCTAATAATATAATACTATATACACCATTACCTTGTCATTACTCTAATAACAAAAAAACGATTTTTAAAATATTGATATTTACTATTTTTTTTTTTAATATTTTTTTAATTAAAAAGTTGGACAGATCTTTGAGATTCAGAACTTTTTAAACTAGCATCAATTTAACTTAGATAACACCAATAACAGCACGTTCGACAGTTATCTGGGGATCATCGCCTAGAGCGCCATCTACAATAGCTTTGAGTTTTGTTCCCCATTTCGCTAGCGTCTCTTAGACCACGACATCTTTCGTTATAGTTTCGACTCGAACGAATGTCCGAATGTCCAACCCTAAAATCTCCTGGCAAATCCTGAACTGTCTTTGCCCGACCCAGCCATTTTGCTCGGTATTCTAGTGTTTTATATTCTCGGGCCTGGCATTCCTTGGTTGTGTGAACCCGTCGGTCTTATGCTAGCCTCATAGATTCGTGGGTGGCGAACTTAACTTGAAGTTATCACTCAGATTTCGTCGTCAGATTATCAAATTACTACTAATATATAGTTAACGGGCGAGGAAGTTTCTTAGAAAATGTGTTATTATGTATTAATTAAGATGTTTAAAAACGTGTGAGGTATTTTGCTACCAGTTTTAAACTTTCAATGAAATAGGTGCGTCGGTAGCTGAGTGGTTAAGACGTCTGTTATTAACTAGGAGTTCCGCGTTCCATCCCTTTTTAACCGAACTTAAAAAGAAGGTGGAGGTTCTCAATTCGTCGAAATCTTTTATGTTTTTATGTATGTTCCCCGATTACTTGAAGACGCCTGGACCGATTTGGATTTTTTTTTGTTTGCAAGAGTATACTTCCCAGGTGGTCATGGGACCCCATGGTCATCAGGTGAGGATCTGATGATGGGATCTTGGAGAAATCTAGAACTCTTCAAATTTTATAGGCACACTTGAAGCGATTTGGGTATTTTTTTATAGTGATTTGTTGATTTGCTTTCGGAAAGCACACTTTTCAGTGCATAATTTTTGAAGTCGGTACACTTTTGAAAAAAAAGGAGATTATTTATAATTAAAACTAAATGTACATAATCCGACTAAAAGAGGGAGACCTGGTCTTCCGCTGCAATGGGTACCCTGGGACCGTAACACGGTTTCGGGAGCTGTACGGCAACACGTGAAGAACAAAAACATCCGACAAACTTTTCCATCTAAATATACCACAACAGAACTGGACACTCGTTAGGTATAACCTCACAAATACCATCGGCTAAAAGAGGAAGACTTGGTCTTCTGCTGGGTACCCTGGGACAGCAACACGATTTCGGGAACTGTAAGGCAACCCATGAAAATAAATTTATTTTATTCTACTCAGTTCTGTCCTATTTTTTTATTTATTGTTATATCTCTGACGAATTAAACAGTACGCTATGAAAACTCGCTAGGGTAAGCTTTTCCCCCGGCTTGTAACACTAATACTGTTAATGCTCAGCTCCTAAACATGATAGGTTTAATACTCGTAAACCTTCCTCTTGAATCAACCTATCTAATAGTGAAAACTGCAACAAAATACGTTCAATAGTTTTTGCGTGAAAAGGTCACAAACAGACAGACGCGGCGGTGGGTCTTTGTTTTATATAAATACTAATTTGTATGGATTTCTTACTAACCTGTATGTGGCATTGCAGTATCTGGAACAAAAAAAAATTATTATATTCTGTGCGAATATATAATACCTACTAAGAGGGGTAGACAGAGACAATAGAATACCATTTACTACGTTCCTGACATATAGTGCTGAAAAAATACACGACAGAAAGACATCATATCAAATTTTTTTAAGTGAAAATATTTTTGCGAAAAATGGGGGAAATCTAATGGATTCGCGACCTGTGTTCGCAACATGTAACAAGAGTATGATCGACCCGAGAATTCCCGGGCAGGAATTCGTGTACTGGCTTCCACGGTCGGGCATTTTTGGCTGAGCATTTCTGGTCTGCAATTCTTCGGTCCGGGCACAGATACATTGTGAAATTATGGCCTTTGCCATTTTTAAAATTCCTAAACTAAATTTCTCGCCCCCGGCTTTGCTGAAATATGACATAAGAATTTACCACCATTTATTATCTATACTAATATTATAAAGAGGAAAGATTTGTATTTTTGTATGTTGGTTACGAATAAACTCAAAAACTACTAAACGGATTTTGATCATTCTGTCACCATTGGAATGCTACATTATCCCTGAGTAAAATATGCTATATACCATCATGGCATGACGACGGGAACGGAGTGGGCAGAGATGAACATGACAAAAGCTATGTATGAAGTGTATGTTTGCCATTCTGAAATAGTCACGTACGAAGTCGTGGGAATCAGCTATTATTGTTATATTTATTAACACTCCCCGTTCAGAATAACTCCATCCCCTTTTCGCACCCGCACTGTTCGCACAGGATACAGTTTTCATCCTCACACCGTCGACACGTTCTGCATACGAACGAAAAAATTCAGTGACTCGTTCCTGTGTCGTAGGTACTGCTAAAAAGTGGAATGAACTTCCGGCGTCGGTCTTTCCTCCTTTCTACAACCTGGGGTCCTTCAAGCGAAGAGTGAAAAAGCATCTCTACGGGCATCTGTATTATGATCTGCCAGTCGCGAGCATTCATGGACCAGCCACCTATGCTTAATAATCAGGCGGTGGCAAGGTCACATGTCGTTTTCTCTATAAAAAAAACCACGAAGGATTTCCTGGATATAAAGTAGCGTAGTATAAAAAAAATTGATATTAGTTCGCGTACCCGGACTTTTTTCGTACCCGGGTAACGGGTATTTTTTCTTTTAATACCCGGGTAAATAAAACTTCACATTATCTATGTCGCTATTTGCTCATTCAAATATATATTTATCAAAAAATAAAACAAAAAAGAAATCTTCACAAAATAATAAATTCGTGAATATACGAATTATTATATTGAAGATTTAGATAGAATTTCGGCTATATCAAAAAGAAAAAGGTGTGCAATTTGCATTCAAAATAAAAGGCAAAGGTATTCTAAATACTACCTACTGATTTTGCAATAAGTGTTTGTGCTTAGAACATGGGTACGGTAATATGCGAAAACTGTTTCCAATTAAAAGTAAATGAAAATGAAGCTGATGATGAGGACAGACATTAATTTTTTTTGTTTTGAAAATTATTTTTAATCTATGTTAGTTTGGATTCCACATGACGCCTTTGTGATATACGCACGCGTCCACCAGGACGTCATGGGGAATCCAGTTTAATCCCGCCCGCGCTGTAATAGTTGTGATTAGTCAGTGATTAATAGGACATATCGCGGCCGGCGGGAGCATTCTACCTACCGATCAAACGGCTTATTGTTACTGTGACGTCTATATTACTTGACATTGGCGGAAACATCAAAACCCTGATGGAGCCATTTTGAAAAAAAAAAATAGAATAGAATAGAATCTATGTTAGTTTGTTTCTTTTTTTTTTGTCATAAATAAATAATATTTTTGGTTTTTACTACGTTTAATAAACATTGAATAATATTTTCGTTGTTATTTTAATGTTCTGTTTTTTCTTATTTAATGAAAAAAAAACCCCTCTTGATACATAATCTGTCAGATGCATTGCGCCCGACCGCTTTTGACATTGCGCCCGACGGAAGGTGAAATAAGCTTTCAAAAATACTGTAGAAAAATAAAAGAATTTTTGTTGATACCCTGGGTACCCGGGTTTTTCGTCAAATATTAGTAAGTAGGAACAATAAAAAAAATCGTGACAAACCCTTATCGGTAATTTTGTGCTATCGTGATCATAAAGGTAAAGCTTTGTATAATTATCGTTAGATCTTTTGTTCAAGTGAAGGGGAAACGAGAATTATTATTTCAGTTAACCGGAACATTTCACGGCTGTAACACTTAAAATGGTAGCTAGGAAAAATTACGATGACATGGCAGAAGAAGCATTCTAGTAAGATTTAAATCATTAACATATATATACATATATGCTGTGATCAGTGTTTCTTCACTAAGGTGAAGTTCCCCTTTTGAGAAGACCTCACTCTCATCACGCCTGTTATCCCAAGAGGGGTAGGCAGAGACAATCGAATGTCATTTGCTACGATTCTGACATACATTTTTCGCTTCTTTTATATTCATCATACCTTTCATACATGCTCGGCGATTGTGTGTAGGTACTTTTAATATTGCTTTCGATCAATATTTTTTTATATGTTTATTTAAAGTAGGTACACCTAGGTCGTCCTCTGCCAGCATTTCCTTTGTGAGTGAACTGAGAAGGACACACTTTAAGGTCACAAATATTTAGTATTTTTTAGTTAAATTTTATATTTTATACATTTAAAATAACCATAAACTTTGAGCAATTATTTATTAATTTTATTTAAGATTAAAGAAAAAAGAGTGCGTCAGGGGATACCCGGTAGATGTGAAACTTCAAAATTAGTATATATTTTCTTAGACGAAGAAATACACGACCAGACGCACGCAGCGTAGGCCAAAACTAAGCGTCTCTGAAGTGTGAGACAGTTGGTCTTGCCTCATATGCCAACGTGTTATCCCTTCTACCTGCGCACAGCCCTAGGCGCAGACGTCGTAGACCAAAACCAAGCGTCTCCGAAGTGCACAACGCGTTATCCCCTCTACGTGCGCACAGCGCAGCGGTAGGAGCAGACGGCGTAGGCCAAAACCGAGCGTCTCCAGAATTTTGAAACGTCTTGGTTTTACCCTAGTCTAACGCGCGTATAGATGTTTAGAAAAACCACAGTAAACACATAAAAAGCTGATAATCATATGTTGTCCATGTTTTATGGCCCGTATAATGCACCGTATTACGCCCCAATAGACTACTTAAATTATAATTTATTCAAATTAAAAATACTTATCAACTATGATGCGATTGTAAATCAGGAATTAAGGAGTGCGTGTTGGTTACGTCGATGGTATCGGTGGCCACAATCACCGTGAAAAAAAAAGGAAAAATTATAAGAGTAGAAAATCTGGGCGCACGCAAATATCATTTTAAAACGCGTGACGTCTTGTGTCGCTTTGTTTACCGTTCACACTGGACTTTTATTTTGTCACGGTTGCAGTAACAATGCTTACATTTAACGTGTTGCTAAACAGAACTGCATGCCGATGATAATAATAATAGGCAGCACGAGATAAGGTTGATTTAAGGCTCCTATATCCATATTTTTTCTGAGTTAAACTATTTCCAATTTCTCTTTAAATAATCCACCTGTGTCACTGTAATTTAGCATATTCGAGTGGCTAGTTCTGTTGAGGTATATTTAAATGGGTTTTTAATAAAATATTAATTTTTAATACCATTTCCAATGCACTTTGAAAGTCAGGTACATGAGATCTCTGATTTTTTTTATATAAACCTAAAGAATATATAATTTATCACTCCCTAAATCCTTATATATTTTACTGCACATTTAAAATAAAATATTAGAATCTTAAAATGTGCTAAATAACTAAATAATCGTCCACGTGGAATATTAAATTAACAAGGTAGTGCATAGCATATCGTGTTTACTCAAACAAAGTATAAAATTTCTTCATGTCACAAACGTTTGATAAATAAATCAAAATAAGCAATGCGGAAATACAAAAGGCTAAGTTACAATTAAATTAAAAATATTCAAAAATTCTTTGTTTCATGCGCCAAAAACGCAATTCTGAAGTAGGTTAATTAAATCGCTGTATTAGCACGCTTTAAAATTATTTTTTAAAGAAAAAAACTACCCAGTGTGGCCGCCTCCGGTAACGATCAGATAGTGTTGCGCCGCTTCTGTTTTGCATAACGCTGACATAGTGATGAGCATTGTATTTTTAAGATATCGATATTTATATTAAAATAAGTTGGTTTTATTAAATAATTTAAACTTAATAAATGACAAAATTTAACAAAAATTAAAATAAAATTTAATCTAAAACTAAAATCTCTAAACTAGGTAAAAACAAGTCCATAAGTGGGACACCACTTGGCAGTGTAACCTACTTGTTGAATGGATATGCTGATTTTTGTTTTAAATAACTGTGGAATTTGGAGTCACCACATTCTAGGAACACTCGTCTTCCAAGCTCTTGTAGGAAATCTTGAGCTTCAGATCCGAGTACTCCAAAAGTTTGAACGCCAATTTAAAATTAATCAAATTTCGGAAGTTATATTATGTTTTTATAGTTTCGTACATCTGATGAAAAAATGGAACCTTTATAGGATCACTCGTCTGTCTGTCTGTCGCAGCTTAATTTCTCAGAATCTACTTGACGAAAAAAGCTGAATATTGTGGAAATTTGGTACATATGTTGAGTTAGATGACCCCATCATCGCCGTATAGCTTAAATAATCGATGCATCATATGACATATTAAATGAAAGGGCTGGTTATAAGAATCAAACATATTTCTTTTATTATTTTAAAATGTCTAGTTTAAAATGTATATTAAAGAACCACGTGAGTTCAACTAATTCGTCTAATCTCTCAATAGTCAAAGAAATATTTTCTCGAAGAAAATCCCCAATAGTATAATAAAATTTATCTACTCTTATATCGTAAAGTCTCTATTACTAAATCCAATTATACTTCATAATGATATGTTTTATATACACGCGTCTGTAATATGTCATACAAAAACGATATCGTAATGTTTTGTTTTTTAAAATGCAAGATTTTTTTATACAGCCACATTAAACTCTGTGAAAATATCGAAACGCGCATGTCAGAGTTACTTGACAGTTAACGCGCATGCGCCCTAATGCGCCGTAGGTAGGTAACCGCGGTTTACCGCCAATTTGTCGTTTAAGAAAAATATCTTGGTTCAATTTGATTTGTACTATTGCATGGGATTAGATAAAGTAGTGTATGAACGGTTTGTGTTTTAATTACCCCTATTATGATCCCGTATCATAAACTACTATTATATTTTTTTTGGAGCCTTCCTGCATTGGTTAAACTTCTTATTTAATGGCTCCATCAATGTTAATCGATAATTTGCCAATGTCAAGTATTATAGACTAGTTACAGTAACAATAGCGGATTAATCGGTAGTTAAGATGTTCCCGCCGACCGTGATAATGTCCTATTAATCCTGTCTAATCACAACCACCACAGCGTGGACGGGAATAAACTGGGCGCGTGCGTTATGATGACATGACATATAATCACAGTTAAACTTGTTTGGATATCATACAGGAAAGTTTTTCAAAAAATAACGCGGGAAAAGACTTGGAACAATCCTAATGAAATAATTATCGATAGTTAATACAACACTAGTAAATGAAGTAGTGCCAAAGCTCAATCACGCCATCCTACGAAAAAGTGGGGTTAACATAGAATGGGCCGAATTCTGTTTAATATTTTAAAATTTTCTAGTGCAACTAGTTTTGACTATGGCGTCAAGCTTACCGCTGCAATTAAGTAGATTAGACCTAAAGTAAAGTCTTCTTCTCAGTCGTAGAGCTCTTGTCAGCAGTCGTGGTCAATCATGGCGGTCAACAGCGCGATGCACCTTGTATTGACTCGCCATGGTTAAGTTTCTTGGGAAGAATAGTGCAGTGGTTTCCCCTTGCCTTCTGCTAGCTGTAGCCTTTTCCAGACAGTTTTTTCCAGCCTTTTCCACTTAGCTTATTCTGTTCTCCCCCTTACCCCCCGAAGTAAAGTACCTATATATTATTATTTTAGAAGAATAATTGCAGACGCTGAGTTAACGTGTCTTACAAAGCACGAAATGTCTATGAAAATAACTTTGAAATATTGTATACCTACTAGATTTTTGCCCTTTATACTTTTCCAGATCCAGCAGGCTGAGTATATATTCGATCAATTTTCTCCAGTTTTAGTTACAAATTTTCTTTTTATTTGGTATTTTTGGCGATTTAGCGGGGAAATGCAGCCACTATTCCACGCGGACCTGGTTTATTTAATTATTTTTAATCTATAGATTAGATCTGAGGTTTTTATATTGTTATGTGTAAATAATTAACTTCAAATTAACTTCTTATTATTTTTACGGGATAAAATGTTTAGAATAAGGATACGCGCTCGATTCAAATTTCTTTCATGACTCTCTAAGATAATCTGTACAAAACATCTTGTCGATCCGCTGACTGGTCAATTTCGACGAAAAGACAAAGAAACACAATTTGTATAAAATTTATTCTTCTTGTACGTCAAGTGAGTGAAGTGGCACATTATATTTTTGTCACATTTCAAAAATTACCACGGGGCAGAAAGCTATGTAGTTTAGTATCTGGACGAAGCCAGGCCAAATAAATAAATAATAAATAAACTTATATAATGACATTTAACAGTATAAAATTTACTAGGTGAGAGCTGATGCCTGTTGTAGGACAAAAAGCCTGTATCTCAGGCCACCAGGCTCTTTCTCCAGTCTGCAATTCGGAACTAGGTAAGTACATACATATGGATAAACTTCTACTTCTACAACTAGCTTAATTTATATTTTGATATGTTATGTGTATTAATAATTTTTTTTGTTTGTCACAATGTTAAAGATTGATTGAGAATGTGATTTAATAGGTATAAAAAATATTTCATTTCATTTCATTAGATAGGCCAAGGAAATGATTTAATATTTTCTAAGTCCGCTCCTTTAAATAGCGAATAATTAATGCACTAAAACTAAACCGCAAAGGGGACCGTATCAAAATTATTATGAAAACCTATTACCATAATGTTAGACGACAAAATGGTAAATCGCCTCTTGGACACGCTACGGACATACTTCTAAATGTTAATATTCAAGGTTATACAGATATCATCACTGTGGGGTGACTTTGTTCTAAGGCTTTATTTTGTTACGATTTTTTACGTTTGTAAATCTTTTTTTGAGGCCGATTGGCCAGTCTGGTTTTTGACATCGAAAGGCAAATGTGGAAGAATGATAGGATATAGGCTATTTGATTAGGAACATACTTATTACAAGTATACACAATCGCAGAGCATGTATGAAAAGTATGATGAATATAAAAGAAGCAAAAGAGATATGTCGGATTCGATTATTTCTGCCTACCCCTCTTGGGATAAAAGGCGTGATGATAGATAGATAGATAGATAGATAGATAGATAGAATAGATAGACATACTTCTGTTCTAAATACATATTCAACCTGATCACACATATGCAACCCCTTAGTTCCTTGGTTAGTTTTGTTAAGGGGAGGAACGAATAATTTTAGTTGATTTCTGAACTGAAATTCCCTAATTTTAGGAATGCTATGAACATACAATTTGGGCATCGAAAACTAGGGGATTTTATCGAGTACTGTGTAGGATGAAAACATGATTGGTGAAAATTTTCTCGATAACTTAAATTTTTAAAATCACCTCTTCAAAAACACCTTTTTAGTCATACGACCATACTCTGAAGGGATTTACGTTTATATTTTATACGCATCTGTAGGTAATTTCAGTACCAGATTTTTCCCTGCATGTGATCGTTTTTTAATAAATTATTTATTTGTAATGTGCCGCTTACGTCATTTATTCCGAGAAGCGATACATTATGCCCTTCTCACTTCTGCAGGAAGAACGGACAAAGCGCCGTCGTTGTCTTGCATGACGTGATCGTTGCGCTCGAACCACACATGCGCCCGAACCACGAGTTTAAGGCGTGGCTTACGATTAAAAATTTCTAAGCCGTTCCTCGTCTTAAGTTTTGGTAACTTTATAGATATTTTTTTGAGGCCGAGGTACCTAACGCTTTTGGACCCCATGAAATACCCACAATGATGCTGAAATTTTAAACAAGAAACTATTTGAGACAAATGTCAAGAAAAACACTTAGGTTAGGTAATAGAATATAGGTGCGTCGGTGGCCGAGTGGTTAAGATGTCTGGTATAAACTAGGCATCCCACGGGTTCGATCCCGGATTCCGGCCATGTATTGGTACATTTTTAAATAAAAACTTATGCACATAATCCGACAAACCACACTTAGAGGCTTTTCCATCTAAATATACCTCAACAGAACCGGACACTCGTCGTATAGCCTCACAAAGACCATTGGCTAAACGAGAGAGACTTGGTCTTCCGCTGTGTACCCTGGACCGGTAACACGATTTCGGGAGCTGTAAGGCAACTCATCAAGTATATTTATCACAGACAGACAATTCATATTTACAGATTTTATAACACCATTCACTTCAGTCATATACTTCAAGGATATACTAGTTATTTTCTATAGACGGATTAAATCTAGCTCTACACAATAATTGTTGTTTTTAGGGTTCTGTGCCCAAAGGGTCACCCTTGACAACTGAAACCCTATTACCAAGGCGCCGCTGTCCGTCCGTCCGTCTGTCACAGGGCTGTAATATTTTGAACCGTAATAGGTAGACACTTGAAATTTTCACAGAGTGTGTACTATGTGTACAAATAATAAAAAGTTTGTCCAGTTTTTATTTTTGTTGTTTTACTTAAGAGCAAGCTTGTTAGCGCAATGAACTCAGTAAACATCGCGTCTCATTTTGTCGATATCTCTTTAAAACTTGTTAGAGAGTTACACTGCAAAAAGAATCAGTAAAATAACCAAAGATAAGATAGGCAAAGATTCACGTACTAGAAACATGAGATAGAACGATTTCACAAAAAATCAGTCTTGCGAAAATACACAGTTGTAGTTAATGTTTTCATAAAGTATGAGAAATTATCTAAAGGATAAATACGAGAAAATGGTACATTACTAAATATATTAAGAGTAATCGAGTCGCAACATAGGTTGAAAATACGCGTGAAATTGATGACTTTCAGGGCTTCATAAAACTTAGGTGGGACAATAGCTATGAGGCGTATAGTTATACTAGTTAGACGCTTGTATGTATTGCCATAATTTTTAATTTATAATCGAGCAAAAAACGCCGAATAAAACACGTTTCTTCTTTGAGGGGTCCCCCTTTAATTTTTAACTTTATTTTATTTTCTATTTAGATAAATTAAATTCGTAGTCCTAAATTTCCTAAACTTAAGTGTTGCCATCTGAATCTCAATTTAGCAAATTTTTTAACTTTATTTTATTTTAGACTTCAAATGTGATCCAAATATACTAGAACTTCATCTAATCCGTATTGTGACCTCTTTTAATAATGCTATAACTGGGAATCGAATCAAAAACTAAAATCGCGTGGGCAACAAACGTAAAGAATATTTTAAAAACCCGTTTAATTAGAACTGTGGACAACACAAGATCAACTTTAAATTATACGGTTTCAATTAAAAAAAATCTAAAATACCAAAGCACTCGATTGACGATTGTGGGTAAAAAACTAACTGGTAGTGAATTGATTAGCATAAAGCGACGCCTCGGGACCTCCCACGGATCAACTCTCAATTAAGCTACTTGTCCTTTAGCGCGAACCTTTCCACGTATGGCTGTAGGGTGACCAGCTTTTTTTTATTTACTACCTTTCCACCTTAAAACTTTTTAAAATGTGACAAAAAAATTTGGCTCTGAGGGTTCTGTAAGTACCTACCGTTTTTTCGGTCAGAACTGTAAGACAAGATTTTAGGTTTTTCTTTCTAGAAGAAAAGCCATTTATTCCCTATTCGTTTTCAAAAATTTTAGACTCAGTTGTGTGGAGATAAGGGTGAACAGTCAAATTTATTACGAGCCATTTCATTTGATTTGTCACTTGAAAAATATTTTTTTTACCATTTAAATTTTCTCTTAAAATCGAAATTCGATTATTTATTTATACGCCCGTGATTGGGTCATCAATATAACTAGATGATAGATAGATAGATCAATAGATGAGTGATCCTATAAGGGTAACCGTTTTTTCATCGGAGATGTTCGGAGCCCTAAAAGTAACCTAGATGTAATTTTCCAACCCACCAACTATATCTTGGTATTCTGGCATGTATAAAATCATGGTACCTACGTTTCAAAGAAGCAGAGCAGAAACTATAAACTTATCAAAATCTTATACAGGCGAAGCCGGGGCGGAATAGCTACATAACTAAGTCCAAATTATTAACTTTTTTATAAATCTCATTAGGGTGTAGAACTCAGAAATAAAGAAAATGATAAACCATGGTCACCCTACATTTAAGGTCCTCATAATAGCTAAGAGTTAGAGTCAGACCCGTGAAACGTTCATTGTTTTATTTTTCAAGTTGTCTTCTTAATTGGGTATGTTATTAAAAACCGTAACACAAAATGTCATACACATTGATACTTAGTAATCTACCTTATTTGGAAAGATGCCATGATGGTACCTAGGCTTGTACATTATTTGCGCGGCAGCTAAAAGCAGCTCTGTGTTATTCTACACGATTTTCTTTATTCGTTTTGTAAGGTATGACGAGTGGGTAAGACGTCGGCTCGCTACTGAAAAGTCGTGGGTTAGATTCCTACATCCGACCATGTACCAATGGGTTTTTTATAATAAAAAATCTATGTACATTATCCGACAAACCGTACAAAGACGCTTTTCCATCTACATACCTCAACAGAGCTGGCCACTCGTTAGGTATAGCCTCAAAAAAAAACATTGGCTAAATGAGGAAGACTTTGTCTTCTACTGGGTAAACTGGGGCCGGCAACGGTTCCCGGGAGCTGTAAGGCAACCCGTGAAAAAAAAAAGGTATAAACTCGTGCCAAAAATTTAATCACCAATTTTCTTTTAGAATATATGCTTTTCGTGCTTCGGTGGGCAGGTAAAGCAGGCGCCAGCATTTTCTCAAGATAACTTAAAAGTGAACACAGCAACAAATAATTACGCTATGTTTAGAAAGAGGAAAAACAGAGAAAAAAACAAACAAACGTTTGATAATCTCATCCTATCTAATCTAATATTATAAATACAAAAATATGTTTGTATGACTTTAAAGTAAAAACAGATCTACGGTGGCCGAGTGGTTAAGACGTCTAGTATTAATTAACTAGGCAGATCCCGGATCCCAGCCATGTATCAATTGGTTTTTTAATTAAAAACTTACGTACATAATCCGACAAACCACACTTAGAGACTTTTCCATCTAAATATACCTCAACAGAACTGGGTATATATACTGGTTAGGCGGGCGAGGCCGGGGTGAAATGCTAGTTTAAAATAATATATTTTATTTCCAGATCGTGTGTGGTACAGAAAATGCAAATTCGTTTTCACAGCGCGCTCTGAAGTTGTAGCCGCTATCTCAATCAGGCCACACCCGGAGATATCTCACTATTTACGTAATATCACGGCGTGATTTGGTTTTGGGGTAAACGGTTACTTTAATTATAAGACAAGCTAAAGTTTTTGTCTTAATTTGTCTAATTTTGGAACTTTAAAAAACTGTTCTTCGCCCGTGCAATCCATGAGTATGGATTCAAATTTTTCTTTCCCTGAAAAGCTTATTTAGACTTAAATTGGTTCCGACGTTCTCAAGTGATGTGCTAATAAACACCATTAATTTTTATTTAAAAAAATACAAAAGACCAAGTCTCCCTCGTTTAGTCGATGGTATTTGTATGGCTATACCTAACGAGTGGCCAGTTCTGTTGAGGTATATTTAGATGGAAAATACTCCTTTTAATACGGCCAATTTGCTAAATGCGGACGTTGTTACCACGCCTCAAGACATAATCACGGAAATGCGACATGCACTTGAAATTGGAGAAATATTGCATACTTAAAGAGTAATAAGACGCGCAAAAACTGTGTAATTCAGGGTTAGGTTCAAAAAAGGGATTCATTTAAACCTCCATGGTACCTTAATAATAAGGGACACAGATTTTTAGCACCCAATCATCGCACCTTTGGATTCATAGCCTGTTATTAAGTAAGAAAAATTTTGGAGTGTTTTTACCGCATTGACATTGCATTTGAGTTCGCTTTGTTCAACAAGCTGAGCTGACATTTTTTCTGGATTTAAATCCTATTAAAGGTTTTGTTTATCATGGACAAAACCACTCGCTAAATGCGGACACTTCTATTGGTGTAGTTGTTAAACATTGTATCGTATGTTGAATATATATGTATTTATATACTAATATTATAAAGTTTGTAAGTTTGTATGGTTTGAATTGAACACGTTGAAAGAATGAAGGTTGAAAGAAGGACTAAAAAGGTTTATATGGTTGCAGTGAAAGGAAATGCTGGCAGAGGACGACCTAGGTGTACTTTTATTGAACATATAAAAAATGTATTGATCGATGGAAATATTAAAAGTACACACAATCGCCGAGCATGTATGAAAGGTATGATGAATATAAAAGAAGCGTAAGAGATATGTCAGGACCGTAACAAATGGCATTCGATTGTCTCTGCCTACCCCTCTTAAGATGAAAGGCGTGATGATAGATTGATTTATTTAATTAAAACGGCAATACACGCTATAATATTCAACATTTCGGCTAACGCGTTGTTATAATAATCCGCCAAAACCTTAACTACAAAATTTTGCCGTTTTGTAAAGCGCCTAGCTTTTTTGTAATACAGCGGATTCTACAATTCGGCTGCGACATGTATATAAAGAATACATAAGATAAAATGATATATTGCGTAAAATGTTATAATGAGACATATCGTCACGGTCTCTTGTTAACGTGGGATAAATGTTTGTATCTACTTGTTGCGGGCAATTAATAATGTACGCTTCTATTTCTAAATGGAATCACTGTGCTTTTCCCGCGTCTTTGCGTGGGTTTCAAATTCCTTTAGGCTTTAATTTCCGCAATAGAAAAACTAAAGCTTTATTATTTTTCTTTTTTTCTATTTTCACGGGTTGCCTTACAGCTCTCGAAACCGTGTTACGGTTCTAGGGTACCCAGCGGAAAACCAAGTCTCTGTCGATTAGCCGATGGTATTTGTGAGGCTATATCTAACGAGTGGCCAGTTCTGTTGAGGTATATTTAGATGGAAAAGCCTCTAAGTGTGGTTTGTCGGATTATGTACATAAGTTTTTAATTAAAAAACCCATTGGTACATGGCCAGGATCCGGAATCGAACCCGGAGTTTGCCTAGTTAATACCAGACGTCTTAACCACTCGGCCAGGGACGCACCTTTTGAAGGATTTCTGGAATAAAAAGTAGCATATGTCACTATGAAACTATTGCAACCAAACCTCTGCTCTATGCGTAGCCCAATACGCACTTGGCCGGTTGTGGGCCAAGCGGGAATTTTTCGGGGGTTTTACGTTACAATACATACAAATCCGTATCTTCAGGCCCGTTTGCGGGACGAACGTGTTTTATCTCAAGAGGGGTAGACAGAGACAATCGAATACCATTTGCTACGATCCTGACAAACATTTTCGCTTCTTTTTTTAAATGTATATAAAAGTACACCTAGATCGTCCTTTTAGTCTATCTTTCATCCTTCATTCTTTCAACGTGACCAGCGTAAACCACATCATCTTTCACTCCGCATTATTCTCTAATGACATCGTTCCGGATGCGGTCAATACGTTTTATATCACACATTCTACGTAAAGACCGCATTTCCATTGCATTTATCTTACTTTCATGCTTCTTATTCCATACCCAAGTCTCGCTTCCACAAGTAAGTGATGGAACTAAAACAGCATTATGTATATTAATTTTACTTTTAGTTGTAAGTTGTGTATTTCTGCATACATTGTTTAGTTCTACAAATTGCTCATATTTCATATTTTATGTTTGGGTCCCAGATTATAAGTTTAAGAATAAAGTTGAATAATTAAGCTGCGGCGGAAATCGCAGAGTCTAACAAATGGCGCAAATATAGTTCAATTTATCCGTGGGGTTCTAATACCAAAAAGTTTATTAAATATATATTCCCTCGACTGATCATCTCTTCTCAGGGTATCAGCATCGCGATTCAACAGGGAAATGCAGAAGAAAGAAAGAAATGTTTAAAAACAGTTTTATAAAGAAATTTTTCTATACAAAAGACATCAACGCGCGTTCGAATACTCTATGTTATTTAAAATATGAATGTGTATATTAATTATTTACAGACAACCATTTACTAAATTAACCAGGTTCGCGTGGAATGGTGGCATGCTGAATAGTGATGCTGATTAGGTGAACAATTTTTGGCATTTGAACACGGGGTTCTACACCAAACGGCACAAATTGCGCCGTTTGTTAGACTTTTAGGTTCTAAAAAAAAACACGTGCGTCGGTTGCCTAGTGGTTAAGACGTCTGGTATTAACTAGGCAGACGCCGGGTTCGATCCCGGATCCCGGCCATATACCAATAGGTTTTTTAATTAAAAACTTATGTACATCCGACATTTTCCATCTAAATAGATCTCAACAGAACTAGCCACTCGTTAGATATAGCCTCACAAATACCATCGGCTAAACGAGGGAGACTTGGTCTTCCGCTGGGTACCCTGGAACCGTAACACGGTTTCGGGAGCTATAAGGTAACCCGTGAAGAAAAAAAAAAGAAAAAACGTGCTAAATTCTCAGTATCCTGGGACCGGTAATAACGTAGAAAGCACTAAGAATAGACTTATTTGTATGAAATGAATAAATAATTATTTTTAATTAGATGGACTAAAATGACATTTGGTGGGTTGCCACTTTATCGTCATATAAAAATAGTGTTGTTCCTAAGTGAACGACAAATAATCGAGTGAGTCAAACTTTTTTATAACAAATTATTATATAACTGTGAATTTGCGTTGTACATTTAATTGTTTTTACAAGCTTTTATTTAACTTGCAACGTATGTATGTATGTTTGGGTCAAATCTTGCAAGTGAATTTTGACCCGCTTCCCGACATTCAATTGAACTGAAATTTAACCCGCTTCCCGACATTCAATTGAACTGAAATTTAACAGTATTCAAATTCAAATTCAAATTCAAAGATCATTTATTTTTTAGGTATACAAGATACACTTGAAATCGTCAATTTTATACACTTCTCTCTACAAACCTAATTAAAGAAAATACATTTTTACAGCAATTTAAAAATACAATAAATACAAATCAAATGTCAAATAAAATTAATATACATGTCAGAAATTCAATATTAGTTTAGGAGTCCCTGTGGCCACCTTTCAGCTCCATCATTAGAACCTTGGCAGCATCTACGATCAGAGTACTTGTCAAGACATATTAAACAAGCCCAAACTCGATGGGATTGCATTGTTTTATTACAGAGTTCCTGTGGCCACCTTCCAGCTCCATCATCAGATCAGCTCAATGACAGCATAATATTGCACTGTCATCCGACTTACATATATATTTAAAATTTCAATTCAATTGAACATCGGGAACATACATAGGTATATAGTTGCAAAATACATACTTACATATTACATACATACATTGCAAGTTAAATAAAAGCTTGTAATAATAAAAAATATACTATCGAGAATTCATATCACAACGCGAACGGTTTAACCAATCACTAAGTGACTCATTCATACTATGCTCCACAGTGGCAACATTAAAAAAAAAAGGTCGATTGCAGCTGTCATTTTAGTCCATCTAATTAAAAATCAGACTTTAGATTTTTCGCTCGTGGAAGCTTTTGATATGTAACCCAGAAATGAAAAGTACCTAGCCTTGTAATTCTTCCGCCCTCCAAAATGTGCAAAAATAATACGTCGCTTTGTGTACGAAAAGCAAACAAACAATCAGACAAACACACTTGAATTCTACGTCATGGCATGGCGACCAACGCACGCGTCCCGCCGTGACATAATGGGGAATCCAGTTTAATCCTGTCCGCGCTGTGATAGTTGTGATTAGTTAGTGATTATAAGACATATCACAGTCGGCGGGAACTATACTTAGCTACCGATTAATTGCCTATTGTTACTGTGACGTCTATAATACTTGACATTGGCGGAATCATCAAAACCCTGATGGAGCCATATTGAAAAAAAATAGAATATAATTTTAGTTAGAATTGAGGTAAATAATACTCCATACACAGTCTAATAAGGAAACCTTTGCATACCTACAATTATTACTAACGAGTTACTATGGATTTGGCCGACTAACTTTTCGGCCCCAATACTATACTAATTGCCGACTATAAAAGATCTATCATCACGCTTTGTATCCCAAGAGGGATAGGCAGAGACAATCGAATGCTATTTGCTACGATCCTGACAAGTACTGATTAATTGAGGATTTCAGATTGATTAAGACTGCTATATTTGCTACTTTAATAAAAAATACAAGAATTCAGTTCTAGCATTAGTAACATTTATTTCCCATTTCATAAGTGTCGAATAATTTCAGCAGTGTAGATTCTTAATTATAAAAAAAAATGTATTATGTACATAAGTTTTTGATTATAAAAACTCATTGGTACTTATGTACATAATACGTCAAACAACACTTAGAGACTTTTCCATCTAAATACCTCAACAGAACTGGCCACTCGTTAGGTATAGCCTCATAAATACCATCGGTCTTGACTTGGTCTTCCGCTGGGTACCCTGGGACCGTAACACCCATGAAAATAGAAAAAAAATAGCTATAAAAAAATCTAACTTACCTCTTTAAATATTTGTGTCACAAACAAAATCAACCATAATTAAAACCACTTAAAGTCACTTAGAATCACATAAACTTCAAAAATAGTTTTTTCGAAAGTTCGCGAGAGCTTTTTCGAAAATTTCGGTCGCGTGCGTTCGGTACGGAGCGCGTTAAGCTTCTGTCATGCCGAATGGTTGAAGCCACGCCTCTAATGGGAGGTACACCCTATTTCCTTTATTATTTTGTGGGCCGTTCTTGTTATAAGAAGGGTGAATTTTGTCTCTTAAGTAACTACCTATCACATTTTGCAATGGATGAGAATACCTACACAATATAGATATAGTTCCATCACTTACTTATGGAAGCGAGACTTGGGTATGGAATAAGAAGCATGAAAGTAAAATAAATGCAGTGGAAATGCGGTCATTAGAGAAGAATGCGGTGTAAAAAATGATGTTGTGACTAAAATGAAGAAAAGTAGTTTACGCTGGTTTGGACACGTTGAAAGAATGAAGGATGAAAGATTGACTAAAAAGGTTTATATGGCTGAAGTGAAAGGAAATTCTGGCAGAGGACGACCTAGATGTACTTTTATTGAACATATAAAAATATGTTGATCGATGGAAATATTAAAAGTACACACAATCGCCGAGCATGTATGAAAGGTATGATGAATATAAAAGAAGCGAAAGAGGTATGTCAGGATCGTAACAAATGGCATTCGATTGTCTCTGCCTACCCCTCTTGGGATAAAAGGCGTGACGATAGATAGATAGAATATAACTTAGATTTAACGATGAATATAACTGTACTTAGTGAAATAACAAATACTTGTGTGTTAAAGAAGTGACAGATATAAGTCCATTAAGTCCATTAAGTGCAGTAACAGTCTGAATTATCACTACCTACTGTTAATATGGACTGGCAAAAAGTGGACATTGTTACTAGTGTCTCTGGCGACTCTGGCAACACCTCAAAGTATACATGCCGTTAATGTGACCAATGTGACCATGGTGAGATTCAATTGCGTTGTAATGGATTTAAAACTTACACTCTCTCTTTATTCATATTATGAATATATCTATGCAGGTTTCTTCACGGATTGTCGTGTCGGTCCCGGAATCATGTTATCGGTTCCAGGGTACCCAGCAGAAGACCAAGTCTCTCTCGTTTAGCCGATGTTATTTGTGAGGCTATACCTAACTCTGAGTCAGTTCTGTTGAAGTATATTTAGATGGAAAAGTCGCTAAGAGTGGTTTGTCGGATTATGTACCTACCTACATACATAATTTTGCACAAGGATATGCTACTTTTTATCCCCGAACTCTTTCGGGATAAATTCTTATGTCTCATTTAGACATTTTCCACGAGCGAAGTCGCCAGCAATATCCACTGTACGTATTTCCAAGTGACATAGATGACTTGTGAAGCATGTCACTCCCTTTATACCCCTTGATTAAAGAACATCCCCGCAGTACCCACTCAGACGGAACTACACACACCTACCTATAAAGGTAGATTGATAGCTACGATTAGGCTGGTCGTCCATTGAAAGCTATGCTACAAAAAAGCGTTTTATTTATTTATTAAAATTCAGATTTTTATAAAAACCTAAATATAATTTAGAAAATAATCTAGACGTGCGGTAGCGTGCCTAGAAAACTGGCGTGCACAAAAAATAGCTTGCTGTATTGTCTGACTGATTTTTTGAACGAGGCCTATGATCCAGCCCTGTGGTTGTGATCAGCCGTGACGATAAGATGCGTAGATAATGGGTTTTTGTGTAAATATTGTAACAAGATATTAAATATTAATTATACCTAATGTTTAAATACGTGTAATAATTGAATTTTGGGACTGCAAGTGGCTTTTTTATATTTCTCGTCAGTGTATTAGAAACAGTTCAAACTTACAAAAAATAATATATTTTATTAGATTAACAAAATTATTTAAGCATTAAAACTTGACACAATATTTTTATAGCATCGGGACGTTATTTTCTTTCCCATTTATACGCAAGCTATTAGAAATATCATATCTCACACTGGATGTAGTACCTAACTTGCCACACCCTCGTAAAATGTGTAAGGGCATATTAACGGATTTTGCTTCTTCCTTTATGAAACGACATATCTAAATAATACAGTCGTTGTTAGTTTAGTTTTCCTATTTTCATTCTAATAACGTCCAATGAAAAATTAATTTTGCCAATGTCAAGGAACTATTTGCTGATTGACCGTCATGTTTTTAGCAAAGACAAGTTTTCCGCCCCTGTTTTCGCCCGTGGATATTTTTAACAAAATAAAATGTAGCCTATAGCACTCAGGGATATCGGAGCTTTCTATTCGTGAAATATTTTTTGGAATCGGTTCAGATTACCTTCTACGTCTAAACTTACACACTTTACTTCTTTATAATATTATCTAGTATAGATTTAAATCAGTAATTAGACATGCCTAAATCTGAAAAGTCGCGGGTTCGATTCCTACATCCGACCATGTACCAATGGGTTTTTATAATGAAAATCTATGTAGGTACATTATATGACAAACCGTACGAAGAGGCTTATCCATCTATATACCTCAACAGAGCTGGCCACTCGTTAGGTATAGCCTCAAAAAATCATTGGCTAAATGAGGAAGACTTTGTCCTGTGACTTCCACTGGGTACCCTGGGGTCGGCAACGGTTTCCGGGAGCTATAAGGCAACCCGTGAAGAATAAAAAAAAATAGATATAGATAAAAAAAATGTTCGGTGATTTACACGCTACACGTAAATACTCAAAGTTGGGTATATACTCAAAGTTTGGAAGCTGTAACACACAGACGGAGAGAAATAGTAATAGGAAGCCTAAAACCCGTCCATGCTAGGATATTATTATGTAACGGGAAGTGCGAAATCACTCGCTAGTGGTTCCGTAACTGTCACCTGTAAATAATGAATGTCAAAAACGTCGCGGGCGCATTACTTAACGACGGTTTTCCTCACTATCTGAGCTCACAATCTGGGGTGTCACTCTCGAAACTCGATCAAATAATCCTATCCTTAATATTATAAATGTGTTTCTTTGTTTTAGGTCCAAGGTCAGCAACGAATTGATGTGATTTGTTTGCGTTATGATTTTTTTAATTGGTAAAAATAATAAAATAAGCTACAAAAAACCGCAAGACGTTTAATTGAAGGGTTATTGTATAGCAGTGATTTAAAAAAAGGGCTTTGTGATGATAGATTATGAAAGAGAACAGGCAAAGTTTAACCACCCATATTTCCTATACAATAAAACCCATTGAAAAAATAAGAGCTATTTCACTTAGATATATTGAATAAGTAACTACATATATAATAATAATATAATAAGCCTTTTATTTTTTCAAATCATTTTTAAAATTAGCTTTATAAACAAAATAAATAAATAAAAAATATGAAAAGATTCATTCATTCTTTCAAGCATTTCTTCTTTAATTATTAAGGACCTCTCGGCGAGTATAGGCCTCCTCTATCTCTCTCCACTTTTTCCTATCTTGGGCTGTTCTTATCCAGTCTTTGTTTGCAATTTTTCCCCTCTTTTTATTTTACCGGGAGGACCAGCCCACGTAGTAATAATCTTAGACCATTTCTCTTTGTCCTGACGTGCAATGTGGCCGGCCCACTTCCATTTAAGTTTCTTGCAGTGGGTTAAAGCATCAATGACCTTTGTCCTTTTTCTTATTTCGCTGTGTCATTTCTTGTCTCTAAGTCTTAAATTAAGAGTACTTCTCTCCATGGCTCTCTGGCACGCTTTAATTTTTCCTTTCGTGTAAGTATTATAGATCCAGGTTTGGCTTGCGTACGAGAGGCAAGGTAAGAGACATGAGTCTAGGACTTATTCCATGTCATAACACGTCTCTTTAATTCATCACGGTGTCTGGATTCTGAGAAAGATATTTGTTTACCTAGATATATATAATATATTCCTGGACATATTCCATCTGCCGACTTTCCACGAATATGGGCTTTTGAGCTTAATTGAACACAATTTTGGATTTTTCGATGTTTAATTCTAGACCAATATCGCGACTGACGTGACTAAGTTCGTTGATCATTTCTTCAAGTTGTGATGCGGTTTCTGAGAACAATACAATGTCGTCCGAGAAACGTAGGTTGTTAAGGTAATATTTATGCCTTTCTTTGACCAATTAAGTTGTTTCATGATGTCTTGTAAAACAGTTATAAATAATCGGGGCCTGTTTTGTCTATTTTACTCGGCTAACGCTTTTCTCGTAAATATCTTGTATCAGTTCAGTTGTTTCTAATGGTATTTTACATTCGTGTAGAGCTTTCCCTATACTAGCGTGGGAGATTGTATTAAAAGCTATATAGGTACTAAATTACAGTGACACCTTGGATTATGGCATTCGATTGTCTCTGCCTACCCCTTTTGAGATAAAAGTCGTGATGATATATAGATAACTAGATAGATACATTTGAACCTAATATGACGTCCACAATGAGTTTGCGAGATTCTAACATTCGAGTTGCGTAAGTGTATCATGTTGGTCAATTTTTCGCCGCATGCACCCAGTGCACCCTAAATTATAGGGAAATTACACAAGGGCCTGGCTGGACTTAAAAAAAGGACACAATCCGCATCTGCCTCTGTGACTTCAACTAGTAATTATAGTTATTAATATTTAGTTTCTTTTTAAAATTTACAGCGAAATTTTACATGACAGTTATGAGTTCTTTAATAGTATTCACGCCTATATTATTTTTTCAGGACTTTTTTTGCCTCGCAAATAAAAAGCATTTTGCGTGTTGCCCAGATTAAGTAGAACAGGTGGCAAACCTATCGTTGCAATGCCACTTTTTCTTAAGGAATTATAACTTTTTTGGCTTGAATGAATCCGGGACTTCCGTTTTATAAACGCTCTATATCCCGTTTCAGTTCAGTTATTTATTAAACCAATTCAAAAATATTGTTATGGGTTAAAAAGGTAAATATGCAATATCTATGCTATGTCACATTTCGATTAACAAGTACAAGCAGAAGTGGCTAGGTGGTAGGCACCGCGCTGCTTCTGCTTGTACTTGTTAATCGAAATGTGACATAGCATAGATATTGCATATTTACCTTTTTAACCCAAATTTATATTAGGTAGTGCATATGGCAACCTTATAATTTTATATAACTTTCTTAGCATTAAATCATAATGTACCTACGTACCCAATTCAATAATAATTTACGAATATTACAATAGGTAGGTAACTTTAAAAATAAGTAGAAAGCAAAAAAAAAACAAATTATGAATTTTATGTAGGTACATATGTAGTTAAGTATACCTATAATTTTATTTAACGTTAGGCGCCATTTTATTATGGCTAAAACTCAAACACAACTAATTTCTTTTAGCCTATATTTATTTACGACTTAAACTAATACACACCTTAGGTATAAAATAATTAATCTAAGACTAACTACTCTTAACTAAACTTATCTTATATGTACATAGTTATGAGGGCGCCAGGAGGGATTCTACAAAATTGTCGGGACCCTGCCAACCCCAATGAGTGCCGTGCTCAGTCGTATGAGTAGGTAATAGTACTTCCTTCAATTTAAGGTTACTTGTTACTTCATTAGGAAAGGGCGTGTCTCATCTATTAAGCTAGAACAATAATAGGACTATGATTATTAGGTACCACTTCCAAATTACATTACATTAGTAATTTTAAATCTTAGGTACTAAAAGTTGTGTTACTTTACTTAGTGAGCTGTATGACACTTACCCCTTTCCTTTAACATTCATAACACATGAATATTGCACAAAATAGTACAAAATAGTGACTTTCTTTATAAATTACAATAATTTCCATATAAATATGTGCTGCTCACATCAAAATTCCATAGTGAATGCTTATTTTAAATTACCTGCATTTTATTCAAAACGTAAAAATATAAATCAAGACAAAAATAAAATTCGCAACGTCTGGGATTCGAACCGGCGACCTCGGCGGTTAGCAGCGCGGTGCCTACCACCTAGCCACTTCTGCTTGTACTTGTTAATCGAAATGTGACATAGCATAGATATTGCATATTTACCTTTTTAACCCATAACAATATACTTTAAGAATTAATCAATAAGGTTAAATTTTGATCAATTAAACAATTGCTTTTTAGCCATTTCATGTAAAAATACTCCATAGGCAAATGACAAGCATAGTTGCAAAATACAACCGCCATTCCCATACATATGAAAGAGACAGATATATTTACAGTTACCTCGCTTAAAAGAGGGCGTGGCCAAATAGACAATTCTATAAAGAATGAAAGGAGGTTTTTATTGAATGAAGATCGTATTCGAACTTTTTTTTATTGGCACAACAATGTTTTTAAGTAAATTGAAAAATAAAAACATATTTTCACGCCTGCATTCCTATGGTGTAGGCAGGGACTAAAGATCTCTACTGCTTAAATACTGCTTTGGGGGCACCCTCGACTTAAATCGAAGATAAAATTATTAATACTTAAATCACATCATATATCACAGGACAGGCTTTGATTTATGTTAGTTGTCGAATACGTGAAAATGTATGGTTTTGCTGTCATTTATTAGGTATGATTAACTTTGACTAGGATTCTACGTCATGTCATGGCGACTAACGCACGCGTTCCGTCGTGACATGATGGGGATTCCAGTTTAATCCCGCCCGCGCTGTGATAGTTGTGATCGGCATATATACCTACTAATAATAAAAAAATAAATAAAAGCTTTTATTTCCGAATTTAAAGATTTACAATAGTTATATTTGATTGATTCTATATAATTTTAGCAGAGACATTGGTAACCTCTTCATTCGGTTTGCCTTTCGGCATAGGCCTCCTCCAAAGCCTTCCATAAGATCTCCTCTCCATCGCTGTCCTTCTCCACATGGTCCCAGCAATATTCTCTATATCATCTTCCCACCTGCGGTGCTGCATGGCGACCTCTTTTCCCCTTTCCATCTCTTGGGTACCAATCCGTTATATCTTTGGTCCGTTTTTTATTTGTGTCCCTGTACATATGCCCTGTCCATCTCCATTTTAATTCCTTTATAGTTAGAGTGACATCTTTTACAGCTGTTCTATTTCTTATTGCACTCAATTTATGCTTGTCTCTTCTCTTTATGTTCAGCATACTTCTCTCCATACCATGCTGACATGTTTCTAGTCTTTTAATACTCTTTTTTGTTAGAGCCCCCGTCTGGCATACCTAGTATACCTACTATAACGTCTCATTGGCAAATCATCGATTAACATTGATGGAGTCAAAATAAAACAAAAAGAAAAAGAACTTTGACTACAGACTAAATTATTATTATATTAAACACTTGGCTACGGCCTTAAAAATAAAAATAATATAAGACTTGTCTGTATGGCAGTCTGCCTTGAAAAGGAATAAATGGAACAAAAAAAAATTTAACTAGGTAGTCTGTAAAATTTGCTTACATTTCCCCGTAGAGAGAGAGAGGATATTCTCTATCTACCCCATTAGGACTCAAGAGTGAATGTAATGTATAATACGTTTTTTATCCCCCCGTGTCATTGGTGTAAAAAAAGATCATTAAGTTAATGTCCACCTTTCGATTGTCCGTTACCTACTAAGTGATTATAAATTACTACGGTTTTTACTACTATAATTTTTTTTTATATAATTTTAATTATTTACTAAGTGTGCTTAGAAACTGGTTTTATGAGATGAGATGAAACTATAGTGAATTGTATTTGCGTTCCGCAGTCTTATCACGGAATTAGCAACCGCAACGGATTGCGTATTGCATAAAACTTCCTGTCAAAACGCAACTAAACTCACAACTGACGCTAACGCCCCAAACAAATGAGGAATTAAAAAAATACACCAATAAAACAGTTTTTGATAACTTTGATTCATATTAGAAATCTCATTTAGTTGCGAGCAGCTAAAATACAACTGGGGTAAGGTGGATCGATTCCTTAGTGCTTCCAATTGGCCAATGCTAACTTTTTGAACAGGAACGGAGATCTTGCAACCGTTTCCAGAATAAGGATTTTAGTACAATTTCTATTTATCAGATTTTAAATTAAGTCTATACTTTTTAAGATATTCAATAAAAAACAATAACCTTAATTTGACCTATGTATGACGTCATCTTAAGTGGTATGAAAAAATACCTTTGCCTACAAAAAAAAAGTAAACGTCAATCTTTGAGTGACAGCATTATCTATATATATAAAAAGAGAAGTTCCGATTCACTGACCATCAACACCCAGCCCAAACCCTTGGACCTATGAAGCTGACATTTTGCACAGAAGTTCCCTTTATTATGTAGACAAGGAATAAGGAAGGAAATTTCGATATTCAACCCCTAAGGGGGGTCAAATGGGGTAAATACGTTTGTATGTAAAATCTTATTTCCTGCGTGAATCAACTTGAAACTTGGTACAAATATTTTTCAATACAAATAATAAATACATATTTCTGGATTTTTAAAAACAACCTTTAAGTAGAAGTGCAACGGGGTGTAGAAGTTTGTATAGGGAAATCGTATTACCTGCGTTGTTCAACTTGAAACTTGGTACAAATATTCTTCAAAACAAACAATAAAACACGTATTTTTGGATTTTTAAAGACGACCCTTAAGGAGGGGTGCAACGGGGTGTAGAAGTTTGTATAGGGAAATCGTGTAGGTATCACCTTGAAACTTGGTACAAATATTCTACAAAACAAATAATGAAACAGGTATTTTTGGATTTTAAAACACGACCCTTACGGAGGGGTGAAACGGGGTGTAGAAGTTTGTATAGGGAAATCGTATTGCCTGCGTGTATTAACTTGAAACTTGGTACAAATATTCTTCAAAACAAATAATAAAACACGTATTTTTGGATTTTTAAAAACGACCCTTAAGGAGGGGTGCAACGGGGTGTAGAAGTTTCTATAGGGAAATCGTGTAGGTAACAAATTGAAACTTTGTACAAATATTCTTCAAAACAAATAATAAAACACGTATTTTTGGATTTTTAAAAACTACCCTTAAGGAGGGGTGCAACTGGATGTACAAGTTTGTATAGGGAAAACCTATGTGTATCAACTTGAAACTTGGTACAAATATTCTACAAAACAAATAATAAAACACGTATTTTTGGATTTTTAAAAACGACCCTTAAGGGGGGTGCAACAGGGTGTAGAAGTTTGTATAGGGAAATCGTATTACCTACGGGTAATCAACTTGAAACTTGGTACAAATATTCTTCAAAACAAATAATAAAACACGTATTTTTGGATTTTTAAAAACGACCCTTAAGAGTGTAGTGTACCGCGTCCATGTCCATACAAACGGAGAAAACGTTTTACTACCCCTAAATATTATTTAATTCTAACGATTTTGTAATATGTTACTGACATAGTGAAAAACTACGTACGTATTTTTTCCTTTTTTCAAAATTCGTAATAGGTCAAAAGTTATAAGCCCCTCAAATCTCGGTTTTTTTGCTTCATAACTTGCTCGTAATAAACCGTCTGTATTTGAGAAACAAAGCAAAATTTCAAAAAAAGCAAAACGTACGTACGTAGATTATAATCTGCTAAAACGTTTGACACCAAAATTATAAGGTTTCGTTATAGTTTAGTAGGTGTAAATCGTTTTCCCCCAAAACGCAATTTTCAACGAAGAACATACCTACAAACACTCACGAGCTGCAGTGCTCTCTGTCGCACTGATGCCCGGGGGAAGAGCGCGCTTGAGATAGAATATGATTTTCTAAATACCTATTTCGCTGCGTACGCTGAGCTACACGATCCTCTTAAGGAGGGTTGCAACGGGGTGTAGAAGTATGTATAGGGAAATCGTATTACCTGCGTGTATTAACTTGAAACTTAGTACAAATATTATTCAAAACAAATAATAAAACAAGTATTTTTGGATTTTTAAAAACGACTCTTAAGGAGGGGTGCAACGGGGTGTAGAAGTTTGTATAGGGAAATCGTATTACCTACGGGTAATCAATTTGAAACTTGGTACAAATATTCTTCAAAACAAATAATAGAACACTTATTTTTGTATTTTAAAAACGACCCTTAAGGAGGGTTGCAACGGGGTGTAGAAGTATGTATAGGGAAATCGTATTACCTGCGTGTATTAACTTGAAACTTGGTGCAAATATTCTTCAAAACAAATAATAAAACACGTATTTTTGGATTTTTAAAAACTACCCTTAAGGAGGGGTGCAACGGGGTGTAGAAGTTTGTATAGGGAAATCGTATTACCTACGGGTAATCAACTTGAAACTTGGTACAAATATTCTTCAAAACAAATAATAAAACACGTATTTTTGGATTTTTAAAAAGACCCTTAAGGAGGGTTGCAACCTTATAAATACTCTAAGGTTGCAACGGTGTGTAGAAGTATGTATAGGGAAATCGTATTACCTGCGTGTATTAACTTGAAACTTCGTACAAATATTATTCAAAACAAATAATAAAACACGTATTTTTGGATTTTTAAAAAGACCCTTAAGGAGGGTTGCAACCTTATAAATACTCTAAGGTTGCAACGGTGTGTAGAAGTATGTATAGGGAAATCGTATTACCTGCGTGTATTAACTTGAAACTTCGTACAAATATTATTCAAAACAAATAATAAAACACGTATTTTTGGATTTTTAAAAAGCAACGGGGTGTAGAAGTTTGTATAGGGAAATCGTATTACCTACGGGTAATCAATTTGAAACTTGGTACAAATATTCTTCAAAACAAATAATAAAACACTTTATTTTTGGATTTTTTAAAACGACCCTTAAGGAGGGTTGCAACGGGGTGTAAAAGTTTGTATAGGGAAATCGTATTATCTGCGTGTATTAACTTGAAACTTGGTACAAATATTTTTCAAAACATAAAACAACCCTTAAGAAATTGTTAGGTAGGGCATGGGGAAATATTTTTACGTGACTAGGAAGATATTCATATATAGGTACCGAATTTATATTTTTTGAACTTCTGACTGACGGGGAATTTACGGGGGTAAAAGATAAATTAAGGGAAATCTCTCCGTACCTATTTACATAAATTACGTCATTATTCCAATTCTACGCGAACGAATTCGCGGGCAAAAGCTAGTAAATTTATATTTCTCGTGTGATTATTTTCTTTCTTATTCGGAAATGACGGAATAAAACACTCTTTACTTGCCATTTTGAAAACTATTAACAATTTAATTAATTATAAACACGAGTATATTTTAGGTTAGTCGACCTTGATTGACGTTATTTTTTTTTGTTTTATTCATCCCTTTCTGGGATAGGCAAAAGAAAAATCTTCTTCGTGCCAAGATACCAATGTTACTACATTTTAAAATACAATAGGGTAGATGACAGGGTGAACAAAATATTATTCTATTTACTCCGTCATTTAGATTATCAAAAAATATTGTACACGTATTTTTTCTTTTGTCAATCAAACAAAAAATGACAGAGATAACGCGCGTCAAAGTTTGGGAGTGGGGGCTGGTGACGTCACGCCTTGCTAAAAATTGTACTAAGGCGTGACGTCACGCGGAACTTTAGCGGGCTATATCTTCATCATTTTTTGTTTAATTGACAAAAGAAAAAATACGTGTCCAATATTTTCTGATAATCTAACTGACGGACTAATTAGAATTTTTTAGTCATCATGCCTATTATATTTTTTTTTATTCTTCACGGGTTGCCGGCCCCAGGGTACCCAGTGGAAGACAAAGTCTTCCTCATTTAGCCAATGATCTTTTTTGAGGCTAAGTAGTTCCAGAGACTGTGATATATCCTATTAATCACTGACTATTCACAACTATGACAGTACGGACGGGATTAAATTGAATTCCCCATCATGCCACGGCGAGACATGACATAGAATCCCATTTTATTTACATACATTTCAACGGAGTCACAATCAGAAAATGTCTTTTATTTTCGAAAATTAGCAAAACCAACATTTTGTTAATTGAGTCCACAATTTCGACCAAAATCGCTCATTATCGTTTGGGTACCGCAGGCAATATTTTCGTACTTACATTTTTAAATTTTATTGTTCACTCACGTTTTGGTATCTTAAATACTTTGAATGGTTAGGTTATACCTATATGGTTAGGGTATGTATATATTTCGATGTGTAATATCTTTAATTAGGTATTGTTGGGAGTGATTTCGTGAAATGGTAGTAAAGAAAATTATGAGGTAGATAGATGATTTTGTTTTAGACTAACTTTTGCTCTCGATTTATTGCATCCTATATACCAACAAAATGATCAGCTCCTAAACATTATTAAACATGGACCTATGTTTAATAATAGTGAAAACTGCAAACAAAATCTGTTGCGTTTTTGCGTCTAGGTCCGTGTGGTTCAAATGCCAAAAAGTTTATCCCCTCGACTGATGATATCTTCTGCTCCTTCCTCGCGGTTCAGCGGGGAAATGCAGCCAGTATTCTTGCCACTATTCTACGCGGACCTGGTTTATTTAGTTATTTTAATGTTTAGATTAGATTTAAAGATTTTATAAATAAAATGATTAGATAATGTGTGATAAATCTATATTGAAATAAAGAATTTACGGCTTCCGAAACCGTGTTACGGTTCCAGGGTCCCAGCGGAAGACCAAGTCTCCCTCTTTTAGCTGATGGTATTTGTGAGGCTATACCTAACGAGTGGCCAGTTCTGTTGAGGTATATTTAGATGGAAAAGTCTCAAATGTGGTATGTTTTGTTAATAAAGTGAAGTGGTCGATGGGAAAATGAATTGTCATCGGCTAAAAGATGGAGATATGGTCTTCCACCGATGACACGGTTTCGGGAGTCGTAAGGCAAGCCGTGATGAAGAAAAAATAGATATTTTTTATTTAATTTAAAGAATGATGGACACTCTAGGAAACTCATTCATGTGCAATCAATTTCTCATTATCAATTATCATTAACATATCAAATGCGTTTTCAAGTAAATCTAGGCATATAATATTTTTAGATTTCCGTACTCTTATTTACTACTCTCTCTTACTCTGTCTGTCGTCTTTTACAGTTTATTTTCTCCAAATCTACTGCATCAAATGAAAGGGCTCGTTATAATTTTGAATTGTATATTAGGTTAATTTTCTAAGAGAATAAATAATAAAAAAAAAATAAGAAATATAAATATTTTTTTTTATAATATTAAAATGCTTTGTTGGAAATATACGAAAATTAACCGCCCCCCTCAACTTATCGCCGAAACTATTGAAAAAAATAGAGAGAATATAGTTTTGTTAAAGTTTTTTGGCCAACGTTTTCCATGGTACCATTGGACATTGGGACTATGGTTAATTGAGCTTTTGACGCATATATTCATTTATCCCATAAAAGCAATCTGTGTTCGCAACATGTTTTCAGCACAAGACCATAGATTTCCCGGTCCGAGAATATTCGGGCAGGATCTCGTGTATTGGCTTCCACGTATAGGTATGGTGGGTCGGGCATTATTGGCCGGCAATTCTTCGGTTATATTATAGTTTCCCCGTGACTGCCTTTGCCTTTTTTTAAGTGAAGATGGTTGGTCCATAAATCTATATTCATATAGCGATTAAATTTTGTATGCTGCCATCATGCACCTTTTCAATCACTGTCCTTATAAAAATGTTTTTTTTGAAGTTTTGTCACCCATCAAACGTACAAAAGCTACATGTCGTGCCTCGATACAAAATGGCAGTTTCCAAAATTATAATTGGTCCAGTGGGTCCTTAATAAAAACGCGATCGCAACTACACGAGTACAGTGAGATACAAAATTATATAATATTTGGAGTAATAATGCGAATCACACGCGGCAGCCACGCGCCGCTTGCGCAACTCACTGTACTTGGGCTTTTCAAAAGAATAATATGGATACACGCATCTTAGAGGCCTGCGATGAGTCACTTCTTTAACAGACGTACGTATCTGTTATTTTTAGAAGAAGATTGGACGATCTTACGAAGCACGAGAAGTCAATTAAAGCACTTTATTCTTTAAAAAAATGTGTAGGTACTGTATATTTGGCACGAGTGTGGTTGTCGCCGATTACTAGTGCAACCTCTTTATATATAAGTCCGAAAATGTTTTATTCAAAACTATAAAATAATAAAAGTCAGTTACATACAAAACGTTGTATCATTAACAACATGTGGTGTCAGAAGTAATTAAAATTTATAAAATATTGTAATTGTTGTGCAAATAATAATGCCTGTGACCCGCTCTATGACAAAATACTTACTTACTAAGAGCGAATCATGTTTACAATCCACGTCATCAAGCGTTACAGTTGCAGCAAGGCAACGAGCCGCAGAAGCTCGCCACGCACGCCGACTGGCTGATGCCGAAGCTGCCCGTAGTGCTGCCGAATGTGCAGCTGCCGACACTGGATGCTGAGGTATCCAGTACTTGCTCCAGCCACCGCTCTCGTTGCCGCTCCAGCCATGCACCTTCAGTAAGTATAGACTCTCGGGTCACAACGTGGGTAAGTTCCACACAATTATAACCCAACGCAAAACGTTCATATTAAGAACCATCCTAACTCTGATCCTTTTGTTGCCTTATTGTTCTCTGTGTACAGGAGCTCCTGATATGCCGCAACTACACGCCTGCGAGTCCGTGCTCGCTCAGCCAAGCCAAACTAAGCCAAGTAGGCAGGTATATAAGCCACTATGATTTTCTCCAGAAAACCGAGTTGTATTTTTCATGAGTGTATAGATAGTTAAAATTATTACAAAATTCTGAGAAAAGGGTGGAACCATGTGAAAAAAACGGCTGGTCGTCTAATGTAGGCCACACATTTCCGATTCCGGCCGCCGGATGATCTAGGAGGACCGTTCGTTACAAGAATTGGACGAGTCTGTGGTCGGTTTTGGTGGACCGTACGGCGACGCGCCGGGGATTGGACGAATGTGTGGCCTTTAGTCTTCTTTAGAAATGAATACTGGGGCTTATTTAAATTAAGCATTTGTAAATATCGGCGAGGAGTCTATTCTTCTCAGTCGTGGTCAATCATGGCTGTCCACAGCGCGACGCACAACCTTGCGCCATGTCTCTCTCGCCGATGAGATGACTTTATTTGGTCAGTCCAGCGCAAGGGAGAACGTCTTCTCGATCTGTCGCCATCGACTCTGCCCTGCACAACCAGTTTCTCTATGGACTGCTCGTCTCGTCGCGTAACATGTCCGTAAACATTTATGCGGTCCAAAATATACCCAGCATTTTTCTTCAGCACCCCAGTAAGTCGATTCTCTGTCGTTCCCTTTCTAGAAACGTAAATAAATTTTTAATTTTCTATGTGCTTGTGAAAATCCAAGGAATATCCATACAATGATTTCTAAATTTCTGTGGGTGCAGAAGAATTTACGAGACAGCATTACGTCAAATTATAGAAGTTCAAGCCAAGACAATTACTTGGACAAATTGCCTCCGAAATTTATGATTTTATTGCATTTTGAGTTGTTCGGCTTTTTGTTTCTCATTTATTAATGAGCGGAAGTAGGGGTATACCAGGGTATTATTGATACTCGGCTGAAGTTAGACCATGGATTAGTTTTATGTTGTAATATGCAACTGGATTTATTGTCTGTTGGTCTGATTATATGTTCCGAAATGTTTCTTTGGTTCTCTCTTGAAGATGGGATACTTTGTAAATATTTTTGGAGGTCCTTAGTCTGATTAAAACTTGAGGTTCCGTCAAAAACTGGATAATCATCATTATATATGCTATCATGCATACAGGTGCGTCGGTGGATCCCGGATACCAATGGGTTTTAAAAACTTATATACATAATCCGACAATTAGAGGCTTCTCCGTATAAATATACCTCAACAGAACTAGCCACTCGTCAGGTATAGAGTCATAAATACCATCGGCTAAACGAGGGAGACTTGGTTTTCCGCTGGGTACCCCTAACCTGTTCCAGGTTTCTGGAGCTGTTAGGCAACCCGTGAAGAAATAAAAAATGCTATTATAAAACTGTCTGTTTTTCTGTCTGTGCCCTTTTCAAGCAATAACTATTAAACGGATGTTGTTGCGATTTTGACAAGTATTAAAGAAAGATCCATCTTTATGTTTGTCATCTATGATAAAAGTCTCATTTTGACAGAATGAAGTTTATTTTTTATTACAATTTTAATCATAAATACAACATGTCCCTTTTTAACCACCATACAAATTACAATATTTCCTTTTACTTTTATATTATTGTCCATATTATCATTCGGGTATAATTTACGCGGACACCAAAAATATTTTTAAGACTTTAAGCTTAGGCACCAAATAAAATAAACAACTCCAAATAAAATAATTGACACTATTAAAAGTGTCCTAAAGTATATCATATTATGATCCAAAATAATAGAAAAAACATCAGAAAAATCGCACGCCTTGTACTAATATTTTATTTGGTTTCTAAAATGGATAAATGGTCACCAAGTAAGATAGGTAGGTTAGGTTAGGTTAGTATAAAATGTATTAAGTATAAAGTGTATTTTAAAGGCGTCTATATATTTTTATGGCAGTCAATAATACCAAAAATGGATCTATTTCATAATATTTTAGGAAACGTAATTTGGTGACCATTCATCCATTTTGGTAACCGTTTAGTTTTTTTGGTACTAAAATAGATACATTTTTGGGCGCCGCTTAAGAGTGTAGTGTACCGCGTCCATGTCCATACAAACGGAGAAAACGTTTTACTACCCCTAAATATTATTTAATTTTAACGATTTTGTAATATGTTACTGACATAGTGAAAAACTACGTACGTATTTTTTCCTTTTTTCAAAATTCGTAATAGGTCAAAAGTTATAAGCCCCTCAAATCTCGGTTTTTTTGGTTCATAACTTGCTCGTAATAAACCGTCTGTATTTGAGAAACAAAGCAAAATTTCAAAAAAAGCAAAACGTACGTACGTAGATTATAATCTGCTAAAACGTTTGACACCAAAATTATAAGGTTTCGTTATAGTTTAGTAGGTGTAATTCGTTTTCCCCCAAAACGCAATTTTCAACGAAGAACATACCTACAAACACTCACGAGCTGCAGTGCTCTCTGTCGCACTGATGCCCGGGGGAAGAGCGCGCTTGAGATAGAATATGATTTTCTAAATACCTATTTCGCTGCGTACGCTGAGCTACACGATCCTCTTAAACACAAGCCTTATCATTCTGATTACTGGGAAGAGTCTCCTGAAAATCATAATGATGCTAGTTAGTCTGAAAATTAAAATGTTTATTATTATTATTATGCAGTATATGTCGTCTATTGAGTTATAATCCCTATATCCCTTCCCTATATATTATTAATATAAATGCATGTAAGTTTGTTTGTTACGCTTTCACGCAAAAACTACTTAACCGATCATCATGAAATTTTGCACATATATTCTTGGAGGTATTAGAAGTAACATAGGATACTTTTTATTATCACGGCATGACGACGGGAACGGGGTGGGCAGTGTATGAAGTGTATATGTTTGCCAACATTTTGAAATTAGAAGTCGTGGGAAACAGCTATCAAATATAAAGTAAAGAATGTGTCAAATCAAAATCTTCTTAAAAAGGAACTCTTTATACAGCCAAAGAGATCGAATATTATTCATTTCGGTCATCTACAATTAGATACGAATTATAGGGTATATTTTATTTTGTTCGTAAATGTCCACGGGCGAAGCCGGGGGCGGAATGCTAGTATTAATATAAATGCGAATGTAAGTTTGTTTGTTACGCTTTCACGCAAAAACTACTTAACCGATCATCATGAAATTTTGCACATATATTCTTGGAGGTATTAGAAGTAACATAGGATACTTTTTATTAAAAAAAAAATATTTTTTACGAAAGTTAAAAAAATTGTTTGTCAAAAAATCTCGAAATCTAGCTACTTTAAGGGTATATTTTATTTTGTTCGTAAATATCCACGGGCGAAGCCGGGGGCAATATGCTAGTAAAGTATAAAAGAATCAAGTTGCGAAAAAAGTTAGCTCCAGCGATATAACAAGATGATGTAGGAAATAATTGTGTAGAATAAAATTTTCTATAAAAAGTCTACGGCGGTATATATCTATCTCTAATAGATACTAAATTATAAGCTTATTTATGTAGGTGTTCAAATTGTTGTAAACCTATATTGTACCCGTGCGAAGTTTAACTTAAAAGAGAGGAGGCGGTTCTTTAAAATGAATAAAGTGTTTAATGGGAAGTAAGTCATCAAAATCCAATTTTTAATCAAATTTTTCAGAAAACCTGATCTATTTACGAAACTGAAAAAAAAAATGATTTTAAGGATATGACAAATATTGTTATTGTTTTGAAAATATGTTTAGAAACATTTTACTCAATAGAAAAAAATCCTAAATACACATCTGAAAACTTTATTTATCAAATTTTATGGCTATAAATATAAATGGTACCATTACAAAAATTAACATGAATATTTTTTTGGTAATTATCTATCGTTTCATTGTAAAATTATTTCTATGTTGTATAAGATTTATTTTTAAATTGCGTTTTAAACCAAAATTATCGCTTACGTTGAATCGCTTACTGTGTCTATCCTGCTCGCGTTCTGCTCTTTTATCCCTCATTTTCCCATCGATCACTTCCCTAATAAGATTCAATCGATAATTCCAATGAGTTTTTGCTTCAGAGTAAGGGTTCATAGAAGGATTCTATGAACCCAGTATGATTCTAGTATGGGCCCAGTAGAATTCTGGTGGACTGGATGCTGGATACCAATCCACAATGATGCAGTTCACTGTGATTCCTCTGCCTCCGCTTTCTCCACCGTTTACCCTATACCAACGAATTTTAACCCATAATACGAACCCGGAACCATTTTATAACTAAGTTCAACCACTAGTCACTAAGCCAAACCTTTCGTTATTTATCTAAAAAAAAACCGGCCAAGTGCGAGTCGGACTCGCCCACGAAGGGTTCCGTACCATTATCTATAAAAACTCCAAAAAAAAAACCTTTGTTGTATGGGAGCCCCCTTAAATATTTATTTATTCTTTTTTTAGTATTTGTTGTTATAGCGGCAACAGAAATACATCATCTGTGAAAATTTCAACTGTCTAACTATCACGGTTCATGAGATACAGCCTGGTGACAGACGGACAGATAGACAGACGGACGGACAGCGGAGTCTTAGTAATAGGGTTTCCGTTTTTACCCTTTGGGTACGGAACCCTAAAAAAACGATTTGCTGATAACTTGATAGTGAAACAAGGCGCGTGCGAGGCAGGTGCGGGCACCCATCGCTATGTTGTTCCCGATAAACATAATCGTGTCACTAAATCAACCACTGGCCGGGAATCGAACTGGGTAATTGAGTTTTATAATTAGTGGCTTTTAATTTTTTTTTATCGGTTGGGGAAAAAAAACACCATTTAGGTTAACTGTCAATAATTTTGTTGCTATATCAAATTTGTGCCGTTTGGTGTAGAAACTCTAGGTCCGTGGGATTTTTGTTATCAAAGATATATCCCCTCGACTGATCATCTTCTCTGGTGATAATAGAGCTGGCTCCGAATCAGCATCGCGATTCATCGGGGAAATTCAGCCAGTATTCTTGCCACTATTCCACGCGGACCTGGTTTATTTTTGTCATTTTATAGTTTAGATTTAATTTTAATATCTACATCGATTAATACATTTTTATAACCCAAATAATACAAAACAAATATACCATTTAAGTTGACTCCTATAAGTGCAGCAACAAGCTTTGCCACCTGTTTTGTTTAATATGGATAATTGGCTAAAAGTAGACACTGTTACTGATGTCACGTGCCACACGTAAACTAAAATAGCTTAGCGCAAGCATCTTAGCAAGTAGTATTCAATTGCGAACCCCTCCATGGATAAAAGGCGTGATGATAGATAAATATTTATTTGACTTCTTATCGCACTAATCAACATTTTTTTAAGCTGTAAGCAGGGGATCATGGTATGTCAACTTTGTGACATTTTGACAGCGTGAGAGAATCAAATTGGAGTTTTTAACGCGTGAATAAGTCTGTACCCGCCCTTATCTAATAAAGGGCTAAGTGTGCACGCGCCCCAATTTTCACGCTTGGCTTGAAGTATTCTGGAGACGTTGGTTTAGTCACATATCGTTTAGATTAGGTTTTTTTAATTAAGCAGATGTATTTTTTGCTAGTGGTACTGGGAACCGTGTTACGCCCTAGGGGCTAGAGTGGGGAGAACGGCTGTACAAATAGTGACACTTTTCGGCTCAACTAATTTTGGTAAAGTTAAAATTAATGGACTTTTTTATTTTTTTTTATTTCAAAAATTAAGAAATTGATTTCAATATCTTTGTTTTCTATGTAATAGTTTTTTCATCATTTAGGTGAAGTAGCGTTTGTGTAGTTAGCATTTCAAAAGTACTATAGCATAGAAAAAAAAATTTTTGAAATAAAAATACAAAAAAAATACATTATGATAGATTAATGTTATTTATTATTTGTAGAAACTCTGACATTTTTAAAAATGTACAAATTATTTAGGAATCTACAACTAATTTCTGGAGCGATTTAAAAAATAAGTACCGCATTCAAAAATAACTATTTTATATTTTCACATAGATACATACCTACATTCACGCCTGCTTCCCAAAGAGGTAAGCAGAGAGTATGTAGATCCATTTCTTTCGACCTTTGCATACCTACTTCTCTTGTTTCATGGGGAATGTTCAGAAGAACTCCATGACCTCGTCCCTCCATCCCTTTTTCCCACCCGCACAGCTGGCACAGGATACAGATTTCATCCTCACACAGTGGACACGTTCTGCATACGAAAAAAATAATTTTGTAACTCATTCTTCTTCTCCTTCAGTGCGACACTGTCAAAATATGGAACGAACTTCCGGCGTCGGTCTTTCCTGCTTCCTATAACCTGGGGTCCTTCAAGCAAAGCGTGAAGAAGCATCTCTATGGGCGCGACTGGCGGATTGTATTATGATCTGCCAGTCACGCGCATTCATGGACCAACCACCTTCGCTTGGCAAAATCACATGTCGTCTTGTCTATTAGATTCTAACTTTTTTCAAAATACTATTAGCATTTATAGTTTACAGAAAGACAAACAAACAAACAAACAAACAACTCGATAATCACCCACATTGAAAATCGCGATCCTGTCCCATAAAAATTATAAAATTATTTTATGCTGTAAAAGGAACAAGCTTTGAGACGCTTTATCAAAGCGCCATACTTGCAGAATATTTATGAGATTCTGATCAAATTCTATGTATACACGCATGTTGAGGCTACTCTGGTAACTCGATTGAAAACATTGAAAAAATCTAAAGCAGGATAGTTTCACCGTCGTGTCGTTGACTGACTAACAATCAACGCACAGCCTAAACAACTAAAGATATAAATATCAAAATTGGAAGGTATATCCTTAGGGAGCACTATAAAAGGATTTTTCAAAAATCAACCACGCATTGAGTGAAATAGGGTGTAAACCTTGTTATCTTCTTTACATTACTTTTTTCTATAGGTAACTTGAACTATATTTGTACCGTTTGTTAGACTCTGCGATTTCCGCCGCAGCTCCCGCTTTGATTACTGTTTCCCTGAGATGAGACGGGGCTAATGTGTCCACGCACGTAGCATCTTATACAAGGGCCCGACCTCGCTCCCAGGGAATCAGAGTCATTCCATCAGGTATCTTGCCGTCTTCCCTAATAATGAATGCCCTTTGGTTCAAGGTGAGCAGGGACCGTATTGACACAAGAGCCATTTGCACTTTTTATTCAGGAAAGACCGTGAGCTCCAATAATCATCGAAGATTTCGACTCACAAGAGTGTAATTGTAAGTGCATCCTCCAGGCGTCTCCATATTTATGACATAATAAAATACTCCAAAATGTGACTTAATAATAATGGACATGCAACAAGGTAGAAAGTAACAAGAAAGGTGATTTTTTTGCCACTTATGCCATATTTTAATATATTGTTTATTTGTTTTTAAGATTAATTTGAATTTAAAATCACTCTGGGTGAATGATGGTTCAGTGTTTTGGTACGTAAGGTATACTTATTATATTTTGCTCCAAAAAATCAGTATTCAGAGCAGCAATTACCATCTTTGTAGCAGGACGGTGTGACTTAGCATTATATATTACGGTGCATTTAAAATGTGTAATTCTGAAAACTTTCTAGTCTAAAAAAATCTGTTTTAATATCCAGTTCTGAAAATAGCAAAATACTGAAAATGTTTAATTTTAAAAATGACCATTTCTGGAAACGTCGTAGTCTAAAAAAATTAAATATCTGTAAAATAGTCCAATTCTGAAATGTCAAATACTGAAAATGTCAAAATTCTAGAAAAGTCGTAGTTTAAAAAGTAAAAATTCTGTAAATTCTATTGTCAAAATCTGAAAATGTCTAATTATGAATCAATCAATAAATTTTAGGTGACCATGATATTTTTGAGGCTGTATCTGCCAGTGGTACCTACTTTATTATCTCACCGCCTAGCTAGACCGAAGCCAATCCAGTTACAAAATATTAAAATTCCATCTAAAGAGACATTTGGTAACAAAGTCCACAATGGTAGCAATCCAGTGGGACAAGAAGTATCAATCAATTATTTTCAGAAAAAGTACTTTATGGCGAGATATTACGTGCTCTCAAAACAAGTAGAGGTGCTTTTTGGCTTTAATACCTAAGCATTGAACTGTTTCAGAGATTTTTGTTTTTTGTTATTCATAGTTTTAAGTTTTCACTTTATGACTTGTTTTGTTTTAATTTTATTTTAATTACCTACTTTATTACCAGAAAAATACAAAAAAGGACTTTTGGGGTGGATACACAGGGCCCGTGGGGACCAGCCTTATAACTTATAACCACTCTCCCAGAAGACAGCGATCTTGATATTTTTTTTATTTATGGCTTTATTTGTATAATATAGCATAGTAGATATATTTAATTGTATTTTTCTGGTAACAATAATAATTAAATTCGCCACCCACATTGTATTTTACAAAGAACAGAAACTAATTAAAATATTAGGAAAGTAACGAATTCTAAAAATCAATTATTTCCCAAAAAAGCTGACCACCTGTGTTATTACATCATAATTTTTGGTAAAACGAAGTTTAAGGAGCATGTGGAACTCACCCGCCCGGGGCATGAACCTGCGCACGCGACGATTCCTAATTGCGAGCGCGTGGTATAGTCCCTATAACCCAGAGGTTCAAATAGTGTTTCGTGGTACTAGGTTCGTAATCAAAAAACCAAATTAATATAATTTTTACACATTTACAACTTAACTGAAATGTACATACATACCTATTTAAAAACTATATATAGGTTTGTACCAAGTAAAAAGAACAAGCTTCTGTCCGCGGTTTCACCCGCGTGGAAATAAATCCAAAAAGAAATAATCCCGTGGCTGTAATTTGCCCCTCCCCCGCCCGCTTTCGTGGTATAAAAACTAGTATATTTATGTCATTCTCTAACCCCTAAACTACCACTATGCAAAAAATCATATCGATCCCGTGACAAACAAAAACAAATCTATTCCACGGGAACCATACATTTTTCCGTGATAAAAGTAGCCTATGTGCTATTCCAGACTATAATCTATCTCTGTGCCAAATTTCATTCAGATCCGTTCAGCCGTTCTGGCGTGATTGAGTAACAAACATACATCCATACAAACTTTCGCGTTTATAATAGTGGGATACTTCTTCCAGGGATGGGCCCTGTGGCATGGTTCCCAAAACACTGGCTGCGTTACCTCGCTGAATGGTTAAACTGATCCTTTGAGCGAGGTAAGAGCCAGCCTTTAGGTCACCCGAGGCGTGGACTAATCTTGTACCTACATTTTTCATGATATTTTTCATTTCGGAAATGAAAATGTGTTTGTTTGGCTTCTTTCACGTCAAAAGACAACGATACGACTTGATGTTTTTGTACAGAAATAGCTGTAGGACCGAATTCTTTCGGGATAATAAAATTAATTGTCACTTTTTCGGAAGAAATAGCCTATAAACTATTTATCCTCCAAGTTTTATCGAAATCGGTTCAGCCGTTAGGGAAAAATGACTAACGGCCGTTCTCAATAGTCTATCGGCCATTTTGGCTTACGTGACGTAAGTCATTGTAATTGTATGTAATTGACAGACTTACATAGACCACATAAGCCTAAATGGCCGATAGACAGACTATAACTAAACATCTAGTAGCTATATTACAACATTAGTACAACATTGACTTGAAAATGAAAGGTCCTGGGTACAATTCCCGGTCGTGCCAAAAATGCTAAGCACCAAATTTTTTAATAATATACCTGCTTCGGAGGGCACGTAAAGCCAATGTTCGCACTAAAACTAACAGATTACGTGCAGCAACAGGCTTGCCACCTGTTCTGTTCAATATGAACAACTTCAAAAAGTGGACACTGTTACCTACAGGTTATCGTTTACACAGTGTTTTAAAAATCTTGTGGCGAGACCAGACTGATAACGAAGTCCACATTTTTTCAGTTGCCACTTGCCATCAGGTGAGTGATAAGTTATATGCCGTGCTTCAATACCGGTCGGTACAAAAGTTTAAAATAAAAATAACAAAATAATATTGTAAAAGTTAAATGCTTGCCATTTGCCAGTTGTTCGAGATTTCGGTAGCGAATTGTCAAGTTATATATGTATCAATCGCTCATGGTTCCGTAGCTGCATTTTTAACTCGAAGCTACAGATTTCTATTTGTGTTTTAAATTTGACATTATTTTCTTAATCTATCTATACTCCTTATATATAACAAGCTTCTGTCCGCGGTTTCACCGGCATGGAAATAGATCCAAAAAGAAATAATAAAAGAAAAAAAGACATAAAGTAGTTGTAAGCACTTACCGGCAGAAAACCTCTTTTTCGTGTAGTCTGAGCCCCCCTCTACAAATTATTGTAGAGGAGTAGGGGTCCAGCGCTTGTCGGTACGACGCTGAGCCGATTTAGAAGAAAAAAAATTAAAAAAAAAACGTCTCCTACCAGCTGGCAGAAAATAAGTGAACAGCATTTGTGGGGACCTCTCGGTTGTAAGAAAAATATTTTCTGCCAATTTACTCCCTGCAGCTACTTGCAAAATTCTTTCAAAAAAAACCAAAAAAATATATATATATAAAAAAACTGCAGGGAGTAAATTGGCAGAAAACATTTTTCCTACAACCGAGAGGTACCCCCCCCCATTACTCATTTTCAGCCATCTGGTAGGAGAGGTTTTTTTTATTTTTTTTTTCTTCTAAATCGGCTCAGCGGCGTACCGACAAGCGCTGGACCCCTACTCCTCTACAATAATTTGTAGAGGGGGGCTCAGACTACACGAAAAAGAGGTTTTCTGGCGGTAAGTGCTTAAAACCACTTTCTGTCTCCATACAAAATGAGAACTTCCTTCTCCTTTTTTTAGTCAGATAAAAAGATTTTTCATTACAAAATTGTTCTACCCATCTCTAAAATATATTTAGTCCGTCACGGGACCATACAAATTGTTCTGCGGTTACAATCCCTGTAGGGTTCACCCTCCACGCGCCAAATTCTGTATCATTCACCGAAATCGGTTCAGGTTTTTTTGGACTAAAGGTGTTGTGCATGTGTGAAAATGGGCAATTGTTTGAGTCACGCTATGAATACTTATTTCAAAAAATATGATTATTTATTTTTTTTGAAACCAGAAGCTTCTTTAATTATAAATAATTTGGACTTACGTATAAAAAAAAACTGAAAAATGGTCAATAATAAAAATGTACGGGCTTGCCACCTGTTCTGTTCAATATGGACAACTGGCAAAAAGTGGACACTGTTACCTCAAAGTATAAAGGCCGTGAAGGTGTGTTGTTATTGTTTGTTGTTGTTGAATAGATATCGCGTGCAGCTAATTGTAAATCCATTTTAAAAATTTACTTATTTTTCGTTTAATTTATTTTATGTTCACACCTTTCTTATCGTGTTTTAGATTTTTACCTGAATAATGACTCGTCATTATTGGTTACTGCTCGACTCCCAAAAGACGCAGCGTGATGTTTCATAGTACCTTCCTCGTGATTAAACCTAGTCGGTCTAGTAGTTTTTGAGTCTATAAAGCTCTTTTGAAGATAGACAGTTGAAATTTTCACAAAATGTTTAGCTATAACAGCAAATAATAAAAATAATATAAAGTTAAATATAAAAGGAGGTCTCCATACAAAAAACGTTGTCATTAGCATTTTTTGCTGGTTCTAAATCTGGAGACTTGGAAGACCTGATGATGTACCCTGAAGAGTTTGTTTGTTTGTTTGAACGCGCTAATATCTGGAACTACCAGTCGGATTTGAAAAAATATTTTTGCATTTGATAGCCCAATTCTTCAATGGGGCGGAGCAGTTACTATTGCCGCGGCAACCGCAAGACACAGCTAAGTGTATAAACCCATCTCAAAAGCACATGGCTTGAATGTGTACCGAACGCGCGCGTTATTTTAGTTGCGTCCAGTACATTAGGCTCAGGGTTAAAACAACCCTGCCGAGGGAGTACCTACGAGGTAGATACACCTGAGAAAGTTCCACTTACTTGAGGTTGCTTTGCTTCTCTGCAGACCACCGGCGCCGGGTCTCTTTGCTAGTATCCCAGATAGCTGCTTGTACTGTGTGGCCGATCTTTCGCCTCCTTCACAGATCCACACAACACTTTTTTCTAGTTCTGATGTATTTTTATGATATCTTGCGTGCGCAAGCCTACGTTGTAGGCAAGTATGTAAGTGTACCGTCATTTTACTCTCGTCGATGCATCGCTCGTTAGTGAACTTTGCGACCGATTTGACTGAATAAACATGTCTCAAATGGCGGGAAGTTTTTAGACTAAAACCGAAATGAAAACGATACAATGGCCCTATTATCTATGGTTTTATTGTGGTTATCGACTCGATGTGGTTATTCACTAAGCCTCTGTCAAAATGTCTATGCCGTTTTTACTATGGTTTTCTGTTTGACAACAAAGTTTCTTGGCTCCACCAATGTTCATCGGTGATTTGCCAATGTCAAGTATTATAGCCTTTATAGTGTTTATAGCCGATTAATCGGTATTTAAAATAATCCCGCCGATCGTGATATGTCTTATTAGTCGTGGACTAATCACACCCATCACAGCACGGACAGGATTAAACAGGATTCCCCATTACGTCTTGGCGGGCGCGTGCATTTCTCACAAAAGCGTGACGTGGAATCCGACAAGTTTAGGATGTGGTTTCAATGTAGAATGACATGCCAACCATGACTTTACTTGCCTAGGACATTTTTTTTTGGTTAAATGTTCCTCTACCTACATGATCAGGCAAAGGAACTGAGTCATACAGCAAGTCATTTCTTTTCCTTCTTCATTCTTTATTTAATCAAGGCCATAGACCTTTTTTTGTTAATTAGTTCCTTTTTTCAGGATTAGGCAAAGGAACTGAGTCCATACAGCATAAGTCATAATATTTGTTCCTTCTTTATTCTTTATTTAATCAATGCCATAGACCACGTCTTCGTTTTTAATAATTTTATTATAATTATTAGTGTCGAATGTCGATTGGTTTTTGTTGTAGTTTCTATTGTTGAATGCGTAGGTATCTATTTGGGTAATATTACTAAATGCACTTGTGAACTTATAATGAGTTTATTAATTAATAGTAGTAGTCAAAACACAAGTGGGTTTTTTTTAATAGCATCCACGAGTGTTTTAATTCCAAGTTATGTGCCCGTTCATACACTACTTTATCTAATCCCAAAACAAATTGAACCAAGATATTTTTCTTAATCGACAAATTGGCGGCAAATCGCGGTTACCTACTTTCTGCGCACGCGCGTTAACTGTCAAATGACTCCCACATAGGAGTGTCGATATTTTCATAGAGTTTAATGTGGCATAACACATATCCTTTGCCCTTTCTGAATTTAAAAAAAAACAACATTACGATATCGTTTTTGTATGAAAACTTCGGTACTATAATACATTATAATACATTATAGTATCGAAGTTTGACATATTAGAGACGCGTGTATGTAAAACATATCATTATGAAGTATAATTCGATTTTGTAATAGAGATTTTAAGTTGTAAGAGTAGATAAAAGTACAACAATAATCACGGAGCGCGTTAGGTTGACGGCTCGATAGCAAGGGGGGAAGCGGGTGCACCGGAATTACATTTGACATATGTGTCAATCCCAATGTCCACAGTTTTAAATACCATAAATATAGAATCGGGCCACAGAAGGGTTGTTTCACAAGTTTTAAATTTTGACAAGGTATTTTGGTGGTATTTGGCCGAGCAAAATTTTGTTCACGGCTTGAGTTTTTACTTTGCGAAACACAATAACGAATATGGACAGTAAAAAGACCGAATCAAAATTCCCTGAGGTCGATTCTCGGGGATGGCCATCAATTATTTATGTTTCGCGTTTCGGTTGAAGATTTTTAGGGTTACGTAGTCCAAATAATAAATAATCAAACATCAGAAAAGAGGTGCACCTCTTCTAAAAAGGGAAGTAAAAAAAATCTATCCATGCTTCATCATCACTACATGTCTGCGCCATTTTCACGCAAAAACTACTTGATGCGATTTTACAAGTAAGGATATTAAACATGGACCTATCATGTTTAGGAGCTGAGCATTAACAGTACAAGTGAATCAAGTCGGGAAAGTTAGCACCAGCTAGTTTTCACGGCGTTTGCTGTCTAATCCGTCAGAGATATAACATAATGATGTAGGAAAGAATTGTGTAGAATAAAATTATCTACAAAAAATTCTGCGGTAGCATATAATAGGCTAATATCTCCAGCCTACGGAATCTTCATAGTACGATTTTAAATAGTGCTTGACAATATTTTTTCGGACAACCAATCTAGAGGAATATGAAAACGGTACGTCGTGTATGAAATGAGATGTAAAAAGATGGGCTCACTTTTTGTTGAACACTTCATAAATAACGAATAGAATTAAGTGGAATGACCGAATTGTTTATTGAAAATTGGAGAAATATTTAACCCGGTCCTCCGGTATCGATTTCATTCCAATACGCGTAGCCGTTAAGACGTGTTTGAGCTATAAACATTAGGGAACTTTTATTGTCGGCGACTAGTCAGCGATTATACCATACTCTATTCCTTATATGAGAGGATTTGTTATACTTATTTTGTTTAAATTTTTACTTTAGAGATTACACTACACAAATTGAAAGTAGATTCCACGTCATGTCATGGCGACCAACGCACGCGCCCGCCGTGACGTGATGGGGAATCCAGTTTAATCCCGTCCGCGCTGTGATAGTTGTGATTAGTCAGGGCGGGAGCATCGACATATTGTTACTGAGACGTCTATAATACTTGACATTGGCGGAATCATCAAAACCCTGATGGAGCCATATTGAAAAGAAAAAGAATATAATTGAAAGTACTTTATTTAATAATCGATTATTTCTTACAACAAATTATAATCGATTGGAATAACAATTTAATATTTATTTATTCATTTATTTATGATGTCAGAATGAGAATTTAATTAGGGGATATGTGTATATTATTATGTTAAAATACTTATTATGTTCTTATTTTTAACACATTTTTATCTAAAGCCGTTAAACGGACGCTAGAAACTTTTACCAGCGTTGAGTACTAAAAAACGAGCTCATTTACGTAAAACAGTCCGATTTATTTTATCGGTTCGATTTTTAAATTTACTCGCAAAACACTGAACCGATTTTAATTAAATTTGATAAAGAGAGAGTTTGTACCATAGGGAAAGACATAGATTTTTTTTAAATACACACCCGATGTTAGAATATGGGTGAAAGACTGGCGAATCCGGGGCGAACAGCTTAATATATAAAGCGCCTATAATCTAGCAATGTAGTAACTTTGCTATTTTCTTCCTAAGGCGTAACGGTTTTTACCGAATATTCGAGTAAAACCGCGGGCAAAATCTAGTATTAAATTATTATATAGAGATGATGCAAGTACGTATTTATTCGTTTTTAGAAAAAGTGCAAGAGGCTGATTTTCCTGCCCTTCGAAGCACTATCAAATTGGTACCTAGGATTTTCGGTAAGAAAGTAGGTAAAAAATCATTTTATATCCTTTCATACATGCTCGGCGATTGTGTGTACTTTTAATATTTCCATCGATCATACATATATTATGTTCAGTAAAAGTACACCTAGGTCGTCCTCTGCCAGCATTTCCGTTCACTTCAGCCATATAAACCTTTTTAGTCAATCTTTCATTCTTCATTCTTTCAACGTGTCCAAACCAAATCCAAAAAATGTGGTAGGTTCCATTTAAGTATTTAATTCAAAAGCAATTAAAGGGTGCAAACCGAAGCATCATTAGTGTTGGTATTATTTCTTATACAATAACTGGATATACAGGTTGAATACATTGTTTAACTTCTGAGATGTATGGAATAAATTGGTCACAAGTAAAATTCCTCAGATGTTAGTGGGGAATCAATTCCTTTTGAAGTTATACTTAAAAGTATGTATGAAAGGTTTAATGAATATGAAAGAACCGAAAGAGGTAGGTATGTCAGGATCGTACCAAATGATATCTGCCCCCTATAAAAGGCGTGATGATAGATAGATATACCTTAAATTTCACGTTGGTTCTGTTGAAATTGTGAAAATAAGGATGATTTTTTAGCGCGTCCCTTGGTGTGGGATTGCTTTCGTTAGGTCTTCAAAATTCGCTATAGGTATTGACTTTTTAATGATGAGCTTCCAAAAACAGATAGAACAAAAAAAAGGTGCATGTTGGCCGAGTGGTTAAGACGTTTGGTATTAACTAGGCAGACCCCGGGTTCGATTCCGGATCCCGACCGGTTTTTTAATTAAAAACTTATCTAGGTAAATAATCCGACAAACCACACTTAGAGGCTTTTCCATCTAAATATATCTGAACAGAACTAGCCAATCGTTAGGTATAGCCTCACAAATACCATCGGCTAAACGAGGGAGACTTGGTTTTCCGCTGGGTACCCTGGAACCGTAACCCGTACAGAAAGAAAAATAAAATAAAAAAGTAAAAATCTATGCATAAGTAATTATATAAAATAGTTTTTAGTACAAGCATAGAAGACAGAAGAGTAGTAAGGTGCATTTCTTTTATTCATCAGTAGGGGGAAATCTTATGGATTCGCAACCTGTGTTCGCGACATGCTCTCGGCACAAATGCCGACCATGGTTTGCCCGGCCCGAGTATGCTCGACTCGAGACTCTAAGGGCAGGAATTCGTGTACTGGCTTTCACGTATGCCTGGGTCGGGCATTTTTGGCTGCGCATTTCTGGCCGGCAATTCTATATAATAACTTTATTCATAGTTTTAAGTTTTCACTTCTGTTGGCAGTCCCCATGAATGCCTATTTTAAATTGCAAAGCCCCTTCCCCGCCCTTCAATAATCTTGTATAGGTACCTTTCTGAAATACCAACCGGTTAACCGTCCCTTCACGGCCCTTATACCTTGCGGTGTGACCAGAGACATCAGTAACAGTGTCCACTTTTTGTCCATTCAAATTCGACACCTGTATTATTAACTCTTTATCCAATATTCCAGAGTCACGTCCTACAGAAGCAAGGAGCATATTGGTGATCATTACTGATTGGTTACGGGCACTCGAGTAGCCGCAGGGTGGTGGGGCTCGGTTATATGGAGTCTGCTTCTTATATGTAAAGTCATCAGTAATGAAAGCTATAGAAATTTATTTATTTATGCTTTGAAAATAGATGGTTGCCTTCCTGAAAAAAGAACCCTGAAGACCCCATTGTTCAAACTCAGCTCCTGTATTATTAACTCTTTATCCAATGTCTCAAAGTCACGTCCAGCAATGAGGGTATATTGGTGATGGGGCTCTGATACATAGAGTCGACTTCTTATATGTATCACTTGCATTGAAATCTGACTCATTTCAAGACTAATGTAAAAATAAACACTAATTCGTTATCAATATTCAGTAGTCATAATTTTCATTAACTGTAATGAAGAACATGCTAAAAAAACATTTAGCCTATTTAATGCAAGAGTCAAACCTTTTATTAATTGTTCCAATAGCTTGGGATTAAACTGAATTCCTGGTCACTCTGTCCTGTAAACCTCCGTAAAGCACTGGAACGTAATTTAGCGGTCATTTGTTTGTTTTATCCTAACAATTTTATATCTTAGAAAAATAAAATAACAAAGTAACTATTTTTCATTAAAATTTTGTTTCTTCTTCACGGGTTAGCTTACAGCTTCCGAAACCGTGTTACGGTTCCAGGGTACCCAGCGGAATACCAAGTCTTCCTCTGCCGATGGTATTTGTGAGGCTGTACCTAACGAGTGGCTAGTTCTGTTGAGGTATATTTAGATGGAAAAGCCTCTAAGTGTGGTTTGTCGTATTATGTACATAAGTTTTGAATTAAAAAACCCATTGGTACATGGCCATAATTGAATTTAAAGTCTTGACATTGTAATTGATTATGTGTGCCTATATACCTTTTTATTTGTACACACAAACGGATATAAAATATCTAACTCCATACTAAGCGAACGCAAACACTCAAATTTCAAATCACTCAAAACAATATCACTTAATGATTGAGTCAGTGATCATTCTCTTATTAATAAAACTGTCGCCTACGGTCCTAAGGGTCCGTACCCAGTTATTTAGACCTCTTTAATCAGACAAAACGGTCCAAACCGGTTCCATGAGGTAATAAATTTGGCCAGAAATTGTTTGAAAATCAAAAATTTTGGACCTCTTATTTAAAAGTCGAGGCATAAATTAAGTTATATAACTTATTAACTTTAGATTTGATTTATTTAATTTGAATAACGTCGATAGATTATATTGGTTAGGTTCGGTTAGTACCGCATAAATGATTGAAACAGATGCTACAATCTATCATCACGCCTTTCATCCCAAGAGGGGTAGGCAGAGACAATCGAATGCCATTTGTTACGATCCTGACATATCTCTTTTGCTTCTTTTCTTATCTTATCTTATCATATCTTTCATACATGCGATTGTGTGTACCTACTTTTAATCTTTCCATCGATCAATAAAATTTTTATATGTTCAATAAAAGTAGGTACTTACACTTAGGTCGTCCTCTGCCAGCATTTCCTTTCACTTCAGCCATATAAGCTTAGTTAATCTTACATCTTAACTACTTTTCTTAATTTTAGTCACAACAACAAAGAGTTTGCCATGTTTTTTTTATATTTTTTTATTTAATTTAAGGAAATTCAACACACACTTTCTTCATATAAAGTTTTACTATGCCAAATCTCATACTCCTCGGTGACGCGCAAACATCACGCGCAATAAAAAAATGCGTAAATTATTAAAATACTAACTTTCATCCCTTATTACACCCCCTTATTTAAAAAAAAAGTAACTTATATCCTTCCCTAGAATTCAAGCTTTCTCTGAATCAAATTTCATCATAATCGGTTCAGTAATTTAACCGTGAAAGCGTAACAGATAGATAGAGTTACTTTCGCATTTATAATATTAATTAATTCCTAACCTATCAAGTTAAAAGTCATTTAATTATTCCCAAGTCCTATCAAATAGTTGCTGCGTCAAAAAATTGATACACCCCATAACGGTATCAATGAGATAAAACTTGACAACAACCCTAGGGGTCCAAATTTAGGGGTGAAGACCACCCATGGGACTAAATGTAATCCGAATTAAACTATTAAAGCTACCCCAAAGACTTTTAGCGAATGTCATTTGTGATAAACTTGATGGGTACAAAAAGTTGTAGATTTGAGTTTAGGATAAAATCTCTTTAAACTATTCATAGTTTTTTATAGCTACGAAACCCTATTTCCAGCCCTAAGAAAAGTATTCAGAAAAATATTTTGAAATTAAAAATCCTCTAATGTGTGTAATAAGAACAAGCTTGTTAGGCAATGAACTCATATAAACCGCGTTAGAAAGATACACTGCAAAAAGAATCGATAAAATAACCAAAGATAAGATAAGATAGGCCAAGATTCTCGTACAGAAAGAATGATTTAAAAAAAATCGGTTTTTCCAAAATACACAAAACGGGTTATACGTATTATACAAAAACTATTAGATATAGCAAGTTGTAGTTAATGTTTTTATAAAGTATGTGAAATTATCTCTAGAATAATTATGAGAAAAATGTACATTAATAAATATATTAAGAGAACTTGAGTCGCAAAATCACAAAACACCACAGTACGATCACCATTACTCGGCGCTGAAAAACAATAGGCAATTTAACTCAAAGGCACAAAATTCTGTATTTATTGAAAATTTACGTTTATAAATAAATTGTGCTGTTGTCAATATTTAAGGACGTAATATTTAAAATAAATAGATACTAGTAAACATTAATATCGCTTATTTAAAAATATCATATAGTCGCCGTCACAATTCAATGGATTTTGATAACACTTTTAGGGCGAAGCCGGGGAGCAATAAGCTGATAAACAAAAATGGGATCAGTGGATCCGCCCTTGAAAGATCCCAAATCTGTCGTGAAACAGCTAGTAGGTAATTTATCATCAAAATGTGGTGTCGACAAAGCAGACATACTGCCCCGACAATAGACAATACACATTCAAACACAATCACATATGCGTGACTTGTGGTCTACTTATATAACATTCATATAATTGGGATGCTCGGGTCACAACATTGCAAACATCGCTATTATGGGGTTGCGATGATGATGAACTTAATATGGATATGACGTTTTAAGATTGTTTAGTAAATATATTGATCGAAGGCAACATTAAAAGTACACATAATCGCCGAACATGTATGAAAGGTATGATGAATATAAAAGAAGCGAAAGAGGTATGTCAGGATTGTAACATTCGATTTGCCTACCCCTCTTGGGATAAAAGGCGTGATGATGGATAGAGATAGATCATGGTATTTATACCTTGCGATGTGGCCAGGTACTCCAATAACAGTGCTGCACGTAATGGAGCTATATGTGTCACTGCTTTATTAAGACACTTAGTACTTTTCTGTTTATTTTTAAAAGAAGTGTCGTTTACGTTTAGTTTAGTTTTGCCAATAGACGACAAAGTGACACCATCATTTAGTTAAAAAAGCCATTCTGTCTAATTTCTCAACTCATTTGTCTTACTGGTGGCATGTTATGGGTCATGTTATTACTTTTACAAACTACAAACGAGTGGTACTATGAAACAGAAACGCTTCTTTACCTATATGATGACGTCACGTTGTCGTCTGTTGTCAAAACTTTGAAAATTTGTAATTAAAAACTATTGCATAGAAAACAAAAATATTCAAAATAATCTTTGAAATAAAAATATAAAAAACATACCTACTTTAGTTTTTAGGGTTCCGTACCTAAAGGGTAAAAACGGAAACCCTATTACTGAGACTCCGCTGACCGTCCGTCTGTCTGTCACGTCAAATATATGCTTAGACAGTTGAAATTTTCACAGATGATGAATTTCTATTGCCGCTATAACAACAAATACTAAAAAGTAGAATACAATAAATATTTAAGTGGGCTCCCATTCAACAAACGTGATTTTTTTTTTGCCGTTTTTATAGATAATGGTACGAAACCCTTCGTGCTCGAGTCCGACTAGCACTTGTTACTTTACATACTGAATTACGGAATTCATAAAAGGAACATGCCTTGGCATCTACCTATTATAAGTTATTTTTGCAAAAAGAGACAACACTAATCCATACTATTCTTTCACATCCTCATATCATAAAAATCAAACCCTATGAGAACTAATTTATCAACCTTATTCCAACCCCATAAGCTTCATTTTTCATCAACAATTTTCCAAATAGCATCCCTTACACCGACTTTCACCCCATTGTCATTATAAACGTGATAATCGTTTAAACACTTGTATGGTTACCAATTTTGTTTGATTACAATTACGTATGTTGTATGGGGGAAGAATTTTATTATTTTCGTATTAAATAAGCGTCAGGTCCTTATTTTTGGGGTGCCGCTGTTTTCAAAACACATTTAAGTTAGGTTATTTTGAGATAAGTGCTGTGGGCTATTTGTTTATTTAAACCAGCAACTTTGTAGGTTTTGGCTTCAGGGCTTGATTTAGGGATTTAGCACTTGCCGCCTCCCCCCCCCCCCTTCCCATTGCCTCAGATCATTTAGTCTAGCGAAAAATTTAGAAAAATAAGCCTTGCGCCCTTGGCTGGGGTCTAATTAGTCTGTATTGTATTTCAGGCCTTGTATATTTTAAAAAAATATATAATAAAATCCACGCTTTTCTACCTGCCTTTGAATTTAAGTTTAGATAATGTGTAATTTTTTAGGCATTGATTTTCAAACTACAGACAGTAGAAGAAGTAATCTACGCTACTTTTTATTGTGGAAATATTTAGGGTTCCTTCGTAAAAAAATGTTTTTTTTAATATTTTTTAAACGGACATACACTTGCGGATTAGGACTAGATACGAATGCTGTATCCTGTATATAAATAGGGTAAGTGCGCTGGTTCAATTTTAGTTCATACTTCAGGCCCAGGGCCGGATTTACCTAGTGCCGGCCTGGGGCACCGTGAATAATGCTAGTCTTTTTAACCGACTTCAAAAAAAAGGAGGAGGTTTCTCAATTCGACCGTATATATTTTTTTATGTGTGTTCTCGGATAACTTCGTCGTTTATGAACAGATTTTGATAATTCTTTTTTTTTTGTTGGAAAGGAGATATCCCAAGGGTGGTACCATGATAAGGAAACTAGGATCTAATGATGGCCATCCCAGAGAAATCGAGGGGAACCTTCGAAAATCGTAGTGGCGACTAGTGCGTTTGTAATATTTTTTTTCATTAAGTATTTTAAAGCACTACTATTTAATGAAGGTCTGAAGTCGATCTGATGATGAAGCCGAAAGACAGTCAAGGGAACTCCTCTTTGCACCCATATGGGTTATATTAGGTCTACCCATCACTAAAAAGCGTAAAATAACACAAAAAAACGACTTCTACAGGAAACTAAAAATTAAAAAATAAATTTACTTAGAACAAAGTAATTCGTATTTTGATTTAGTTAATCAGAAATGATTAAATATGTATTTTATAAATTTGAAGTAAGAAATAATAAATATTTCGTCGTAGAATTTGAAGACGGTTGGTGCCAAATTAGGATACAAAATTAAGTTAACATCTAAATATAAAGATCTATTCAATATTATCTATGTTTGTACTGATGATCGTAGGTTCCTAATAAATTGTCTAGATTAGTGAATTTGGGAACTAAGTTGTTTCTAATTTGGCTCAACAAAAGTATAATTATCTACACTCTACAGGTTAAATTCGTTTATTTGCCGCTCCGTGGCACCAGACCCTAGAGCCCCTAGTGTAGATCCAGCGCAGTTCAGACCTTCACATCTCTCTTACAAACATACAACTACCTGTTTTACCCATATCCAAAGCAATCTCCTAATGAAATCATCATATTATCTACGGGTGGCCATCCCAGCGCGGGTGGTACACAACATTAAAACTATCCCCACAACTGCTATAATTTTTCGCTTTTTATTACTGACGACATGCTCACAGCAGGGTGTCTGTGTCGTTGATTCAACTACTGTTCATGAGATGTCCCTTTATTTTTATTTCAATGTTCTTTTGATGGATTTGTGAGCGTAAATTAAACACTAAGCTATTTTTCATATTCTTATTTTAAAGATTGGGTAGATATAATGAAAGAATTCTCAGAGTAGTATCAGAAATTCCTCTTAATGATATTAGTATAGATTAAAAAAGAAAACGTTCTGAAACATTTATTAGTTGATATCATATTTATATATAACGCCTGATCAAATCATCATAGCAAAAAATTGTTTTTCTTCTAAAAATTCCTCCATTTGAAACAGTGGCGTCCATTTCATATACAAAAACCCCAGTGCGAGTCGTATTCTTCACATTATCTATAAAATCGTCAAAAAAAATCACGTTTGCCCTCTTAAATATTTATTTTATTCTGTTTTTTTAGTATTTGTTGTTATAGCGGAAACAGAAATACATCATCTGTGAAAATTTTAACTGTCTAACTATCACGGTTCATGAGATAGTGGGACCCCGGCTTTACATGCCCTCCAAATCACTAGCCTTTTAATCCGGTTTCAGATTCATCTCTACTAAACATTATTTTCTATACCAATAATAGCTTTTCGCCCCCGGCTTCCCTTGTGGATATTTTCGAATAAATAGAAATTAAAAAAATCTTATAACCCGATGGCAGCACCACCTCTCGAATTGTGCATCCAAACCTGCCATATAGGAGGAGTTCAGTGACATATTCTATATAAAGAGTGGGAAAGACGTCGGTTCACAACTGAATAGTCCCGGGTTCGATCCCCACATCCGACCATGTACCAATGTAAATTTATTGATATAAATTGTTTAAGTTAATAAATGACAAAATTTAACAAAAAATAAAATAAAATTTAAACTAAAACTAAAAACTCTAAACTAGGTAAAGAAAGTCCATAAGTGGGACACCACTTGGCAGTGTACCTAATACACTTGCAATACAAATACAATGGAGTCACCACATTCTAGGAACACTCGTCTTCCAAGCTCTTGGAGGAAATCTTGAGCTTCAGATCCGAGTACTCCCGAAGTTTCAATTTATTATCTATACTACTATTATAAAGAGGAAACATTTGTAAGTTTGTTTGTAATGAATAGGCTCAGAAACTACTGGGCCGATTTTAAAAATTCCTTCACCATTAGAAAGCTACATTCTTCGTGAGTGACATAGGCTATATACCATCACGGCATGAGGACGGGAACGGGGTGGGCAGAGGTGAACATGACAAAAGCTATGTACGAAGTATATGTTTGCCAACATTCTGAAATAGACACGTACGAAGTCGTGGGAAACAGGGTAGGGGTAGGGGTGGGGGTAGGGGTAGGGGTAGGGGTAGGGGCAGGGACAGGGCTAGGGGTAGGGGTAGGGGTAGGGGTAGGGGTAGGGGTAGGGGTAGGGGGTAGGGGTAGGGATCGGGGTAGGGGTAGGGGTAGGGGTAGTGCAGGCAAGCCATTATCTATGAGTGCTGTAGGGTATATTTTATTTTGTTCGCAAATATCCACGGGCGAAACCGGGGGCGGAATGCTAGTAAATAATAAAATTTAAAAAAAATGTAAATCATCGACACACTCTACAAAGAGGATTTTCCATCTACATTATTAACCTTAAAACATCATCGACTAAATGAGGAATACTTTGTCTTCCGCTGCGTACCCTAGGGCTGGCAACGGTTACTGGAAGCTGTAAGGTAACCCGTGAAGAAAGAAAAAATAGAGGGTCAAATTTCTAAAACTAGGTACTAAACCGATGCTAAAAATTCTTTCACTAATATGAAGCTACATTATCCCTGAGTGCTACATATTCTATTTTGTTCGAAAATATCCACGAGCGAAGCCGGGGATGAAAAGCAATTAGGTTAAAAATTAATATGTTCAAGAATCGAATCTACGACTTTTAAGTGAAATATCACAGCCTGTTCCGCTTACGGAGTCATTCAAAGTAATATCTTCATCGGATCTTATCTTAAACGACCGCCCCAAAGAAGCGTTAAAAGGTGCCGGCCGGCCTAAAAAAAATGTCGCTAAATGTTGCGCAAGCGCATCCGTCTGTTATCATTTATCAGCAACGGACCGCCCGCGCTCGTGACCAGTGACCACTATCTAAAAAAGATTTACGGATCATTAACGTATTAAATGACATCTTCGTTTCGACAAAAAGTCTTATTAGCAATTTTTACCTGTAACATGGACCTTTAAATTTTAATATACGCAGAAACAAATCTATCTATCATCACGCCTTTTATCCCAAGTGGGGTAGCCAGAGACAATCGAATGCCATTTGCTACGATCCTGACATACCTCTTTCGCTTCTTTTATATTCATCATACCTTAAAAAATATCTTGGTTCAATTTGTTTTGTTGCATGGGATTAGATAAAGTAGTGTATAAACGGGCACATAACTTGGAATTAAAACACTCGTGGATGCTATTAAAAAAATCCACTTGTGTTTTAATTACACCTATTATGATCCCGTATCATAAACTACTATATAATATATTAACTGTATCATGTATTTTTATCATTGTAGTTATAGAAATACTAGCATTCCGCCCCCGGCTTCGCCCGTGGATATTTACGAACAAAATAAAATATACCCTACCCCTACCCTACCCTACCCCTACCCCTACCGCTACCCAAACCCCTACCCCTACTTCTACTCCTACCCCCTAACCCCTACCACTACCTCTAACACTATTTTGTTCTATCATCAATAGTTTTCGCAGAAGAATAAGGTCATTTTTTTACACCTTGGGTTACATTATTGGAGTTTTAGTAAGGATCCCTAATTTTTTGAAAATAGAATATAGCCTGTCACTCAGGGTGAATGTAGCTTTCCAATGGTGAAAGAATTTTTGATATCGGCACAGTAGTTTTTGAGTTTATTTATTACAAACATACAAACAAAAATACAAATCTTTTATAATATTAGTATAGATATAGATTTGTACCGAAACTCACTCTGGTTTCATTGTTTTCGCGGGTTGAGAGTAAGGAAATATAAGTTTATTATGCCAATTATACATTTAAAAAAATAGGTTTATAGATAAAGATTTAGTGTATCTTTAGATATTCATAACATTCAAGAAAATTCAAATTCAACATTTTACCAGTTTCCTGAAAAAACTACTCGTACTTTTACTTTTTTACTTCTTTAGGCGCGTTAAGCCATTTTTATTATGGAGAAATCTCATGTTTTCGGCACAAGAATGTCCGGGCAGGTATTCGTGTATGGCTTCGACGTATATGCCTGGGTCGTGACGCATTTTTGGCTGTGCATTTCTGGCCGGCAATTCCGGCCATCGGATGATCTAGGCGTTCGTTACAAGAATTGGACAAGTCTGTGGTTGGTTTCGGTGGACCTTACGGCGACGCGCCGTGGATAGGGCGAATGTGTAGCCACCTTAAGAGGATCGTGTAGCTCAGCGTACGCAGCGAAATAGGTATTTAGAAAATCATATTCTGTCTCAAGCGCGCTCTTCCCACGGGCATCAGTGCGACAGAGAACACTGCAGCTCGTGAGTGTTCGTAGGTATGTTCTTCGTTGAAAATTGCGTTTTGGGGGAAAACGATTTACACCTACTAAACTATAACGAAACCTTATAATTTTGGTGTCAAACGTTTTAGCAGATTATAATCTACGTACGTACGTTTTGCTTTTTTTGAAATTTTGCTTTGTTTCTCAAATACATACGGTTTATTACGAGCAAGTTATGAACCAAAAAAACCGAGATTTGAGGGGCTTATAACTTTTGACCTATTACGAATTTTGAAAAAAGGAAAAAATACGTACGTAGTTTTTCATTATGTCAGTAACATATTACAAAATCATTAAAATGAAATAATATTTAGGGGTAGTAAAACGTTTTCTCCGTTTGTATGGTCATGGACGCGGTACACTACACTCTTAAGAGCTAGGATACTCTGTGCTGAAGAATATTTTAATTTCATTTTAAAATGTAGGTATGACTTAGACGACCTATGATTAAAAGTATTATGTTTAGGAGCTGAGCATTAAGTGAATCAAGTCGGAGAAAAAGTTATGTTAGCACCAGCCATTTTTATAGCGTGTCTATCTAATCCGTTAGAGACATAATAAAATGATATAGGAAAGAATTGTGTAGAATAAAATGATCTACAAAAAAGTCCGCGGTAGCATATATATCTATCTCTAATATATAATTAGTTATAAGCCTATTTATGTAGATTCAAATTGTTATAATAATATAGAATAAAGCCATACTGTACCCGTGCGAACGCCTACTTATTCTTCACATTTCCATTCTTTTTAAGCAATCCATGCCAAACGTTGCAAATAATACATGGCTTTCCGAGTTTAAGGCGTTTGATGTATTATAAATGCTGTTTGTCATTACACGTGAAAACGGAGAAACGTATCCACGTGATTTTTTGCACAGAGGTAGTTGGAGGGCTGGAAAATGACATAATTAAGATAATTTGTATGGAGATATTACTATTCCAAATTTCTCTGTAAATACTCCACCTGTGTCACTGTAATTTAGCATATAGTTACTTATTCAATATATCTAAATGAAATAGTCGTAATTTTTTCAATTATTTTTATTTAATAGGAAATATGGGTGGTAGAATAAAGGATTATTCTGCCCCTGCTGTCTCTTTCATAATCTATCACAAAACTCTAAATTTTTTTTAAAGCGCTCTTATACCATTATTATTAAATTACATATATCGCTTTTTTTTGTTATTTTTTTAAATTTTCAAGCCCTTTAAAAAAAACAGAGATTTGTGATAGATTATGAAAGAGACAGCAGGGACAAAGTTAAACCACCCTATTTAATAAAACTCTTTGAAAAAATAACAGCTATTTCACTTAGATATATTCAATAAGTAACTATATGCTAAATTATAGTGACACAGGTGGATTATTTACAGAGAAATTGGGAATAGTTTATCCCAGAAAAATTCCCAGTATAGGATCCCTAAGGTATAATTTCTTTATTTGGTAACACGATAAACTAAATCAATACAATTAATAAAACAAAGTGTTCCCGCCGCGTTTATCTCTCTGTCTGTCTGTGCCCCTTCCCCCAAAACTATTAAACGGTTTTTCATGCCGTTATCACTATCAGATAAGTTGATTCATCGGGAAGGTTTATGAGTATTAAACATGAACATATCATGTTTAGGAGCTGAGTAGTGAATCAAGTCGGGGAAAAAGTTAGCACCAGCGAATTTTCATGGCGTATGCTGGATAATCCGTCGGAGATATAACATAATCATGTGGGAAATAATTGTGTAGAATAAAATGATATACAAAAATGTTAAGCGTATTTATGTAAGTAGGTATTCAAATGGGATTTACTTATATAGGGGGCACTCTCGACTATAATAAAGATTGACCACTTTTAAATTAAAGCTGTAAGTTTGTTATCCTACTTCTATACTAATATTATAAAGAGGAAATATTAGTATTTTTGTGTGTGTGTATGTTTGTAATGAATAAACTCAAAAACTACTGTGCCGATTTCAAAAATTATTTCACCATTGGAAAGCTACATTCACCCTGAGTGACATAGGCTATCTTTTATTAAAAAAAATAATTGGGATCCTTACTAAAATAAAACTCCAAGGTGTAAAAAAATGACCTAAGAGCTTACATCGCGTGCGCCGCGAAAACTATTGATAATATAGAGGTAGTGGTCGTGGTATAGGGTTAGGGGTAGGGGTAGGTATAGGGTATATTTTATATTGTTCGTAAATATCCACGGGCAAATCCGGGGGCGGAATGCTAATAATATTATAAACACGAAAGTTTGTATGGATGTATGTATGTTTGTTACTCAATCACGCAAAAACTACTCAACTGATCTGGATGAAATTTGGCACAGAGATAGATTATAGTCTGGAATAGCATATAGGCTACTTTTTATCCCAAAAAATCTATGGTTCCCGTGGGATACATTTGTTTTTGTTTTTCACGGGATCGACATCATTTTTTGCATAGTGGTAGTTTAGGGGTCAGAGAATGACATAAGTATACTACTTTGTATACCGCGAAAGCGGGCGGGGGAGGGGCAAATTACAGCCACGGGATTTTTTCTTTTTGATCTATTTCCTTATAAAAAAATTTGAAAATATTTTCATTTTAAAAATTTTCTTTTTATAATTACCGCCAGTTTGTGGTTACAGATTAAATAAAATAACAAGAAAATAACTTAGTCAGTGACAGATTGACAGACAGTTATTATAATATAGTTAGTAGTCTGTGGTTATTTTTTTGATATTTACTTTAGAAGTGACGTCACTTCCGTTTATTATACGTTATAGAATATAGGTAATATATATCAAATATCATTCTAGGTATATTTATTTTCTTTTATTGTCAACACGTATAATTTTATACCGAAGGCTAACAAGTCTAACCACATACCTACATTTCGGAAAGAATCTTGTTCCAAATAAAAATATTTTAATGGAACCAAGGAAGCACAAAAAGGGCATTTAAGTGTAAAAATGGTTCAAGCCTGTCAACTAATATACACTAATGATTTGTCACCCGGATTTTTCTATATTCTTTGTCATACATGCACGACTGTATCCTAAAAAGGTCTATAGGACCTTGCCCATACGAGAAAACCGAAACACTCGCTCTTAGCAAATTTTTATTTCTATTTTATTTTGAAAATGTAAGACAATGATCTTTGTTTCATCTATTAAGGGTACCTATAATAGTAGTTTATGAAAGTGTTGTATAATGAGGGGTATTAAAACACGAGTGTGTGTTTAGTTATATGCAGTTTCATACACACACACACAAATAAAAATAATTGATGGAACCTCGTTGGTGATATAAACTTTTTGGATAAACCTGTATCGTAATGGTAAAAAAATTACTTTCTAACATTATTTTGTTAGAGAAATTGTGTTATAAAGTGATTTTTTAATTTTATTTCAGTATTGTGTTTATAAAGTATGTCAATATAAATTCGTTTTGAAGTTTATAATTCAAATTTTAAGATATGAGAGTATATAAAAACAATTACGCAACCGACATTTTTATAAATAAACATTTAACAACCACTAAATACACAAAATTCCGTTAGCAACGACCTAATCAACAAAACCGATTATCCCATATGATTTACAGCTATAAGGTTCTTAGTAAATAATCCAACTTAATCGGTTCATTATTTTTAAATACATCAAATAATTAGACAAAAGTCGGAAGGGACATTCGATGTTTGTATTAGATATATATCTTTAATCTTGATCCAATTCCACAAAATTGTTTTGGGGATATCTAGGAATGTGGGGTGCTTGTGAAATATTGTCGGTTGTTAGAACATAGACCTTAGTAAGAAGAGAGATGGCATTTCCGATCAGTTGGGTTAGCATACACCCAAGGAATGCCCGGCCCAATAACTCAGCAATTTGATCGGCATTTTAGTGTTGGACATTCTCGGGCCGAGCATTTCTTGACTGGTCATTGGTGGAAACCGAAAATTTTTGGCTTTAGTTCGAGTCATAACGAAAACGAAGGATGTCGCGGTCCTAAGTATGCTAGTAGTGACGTCACAAATCAAAATTAAAATGAAATATTTTAACTTTACTTTTGAAAGAATTTGAAAAATAAAATTATTCACATGATTTTTTTAAGTGAAAATATTAATATAAAATGTTCTAATTATTTTAATAGGTATAGTAAACTATAATTTAAAAGTATTCCCAATAAATTGTCATCTGCGTATTGCGAAAGGTTTGATTGTTTATCATTCTTTGTTGTATTTTGGTTTGTGTGATGTCAACGTTGTCTGTTAGTCTCTTTGTAGATATTATTAAACTAACTTCATTTCATTTTTGATTGTCACAATGTATAAGGTATAAATAGGTACCTATTCAGACTTTTTGTAGAAGATACTGGTTGTATTTGTTGTACTGGCAGTTCAAATGTATAAATACATATTATAAGAGAATCTCTGAAGCAGCGTTGCCAGAATGTTACTTTTGTAACATTTTACGTTACTTTTGACCCTCTCATGTTACCTCCATGTTACACGATATCAAATGTTACTTTTACGTTACTATTAAGATTTAAAAAAATATTCAAAAATATTTTCCAGCAAACAAAAAATAATCTGTGGTTTTACACGAACTTCGATATGAAGACAAAACAAATCTTGATATAAATAAACTATAATCTGTGATTCAAAAAATTATTAATTTTAAAGGTTATAATATACATATATAACATAGATTGACAGCAAATAGGTTTAACAGTTAATTATTATTCGATCAATGAAGCTTTAGCGTTGCCCAGTACTCAGGGTGCTACAAAGCCTAACCAAAGTAGACTTTTGTATTTTTTTGTGTAATAAAGTGCCATATTACAGTATTAGAGCAAAGATATTAGAGTCGTTTTCTACCGAAAATAAGATAATGTTACTTTTGTCGTGAAAATCTTACTTTTTGAGCTATGTCATGTTACTTTTGACCGTCGGCCACTGGCAACACTGCTCTGAAGAGTTCGAAACTGAAGAAAGAGCTTTGGTGATATGCAAAGATCAAATGATCAAATAATTATTCTTATAATTTTCTACACTACGTGGATCCCGTTTTGCACACTGTAAGTCACGGTAGAGTTATTGGATTATATAATATGCACGCACGCATGCAGGTCTGGTAAATAAAAAATATTTCGTTTCATTTTCTTCACGCCAAAACGAAGCGACGGATCGACGTGATTTTTGCACCGAGGCTACTTTTCCTTCCAGTATAAATAATTCTTATGTCAAATTTAGAAATTGTCCACAGGCAAAGTCGAATCTAAAAGCTTTTAAGAGGATGTATAGAGCTAAATGCGAGTTTTATGATCCGTAAAAGTACATGATCCACTGCAGTGACCATAATCAAAAAAAAAATGATATTCTTGAGGTTATGCGTTATTAAGATACTGTGTTCAAAACATAATACAACTATATTGATTCGATAGAAAATCACGAATGTACCTCTAAAAAAATATTTTACTGTCTAGAAACAGTACTAAAATGCATGCAATGATTCTGATTTTTTGACAGATTTCTTATCTAGCAATATTCTATCGTAATACAATTTTTTAATCAAATTTTCAGCAAGTATCCTTTATACTGCACGCGTGTGTGCCTAAGCGCCCGTGTACCGACAGTACCGGCTGCAGCCTGATGCTATATTATTAGTGGCAGCCGTTTGGTGTGTATGTGTACCCGCGTGGGGGCGGTGCCATCTCTCAAGGTCTTTGGCTCTATCCAGCGTCTTAAGGTATAAATAGATATATACCATTACGTTTCTAATAACATTTTTAGCTCTATGGTGTCATGTCACACAGGTGTTTTGTTATCGAATATAGTCATCACTTCAAGGGAATGGAGGCATTACGTACAAAAAATATGTAGTTTTTATAAAACCTAGTTATGGACGCCGCCTAAATAGCTATTTAATTTTCAATTAAGTATGTAGATTACTTTTAATATTTTTATAACTGTTAATAATGGTAACTAAGTCATTTATAGTATAAATATATTATTAAGGCCCCTTTGACATGTTTTGTCCAGAAATGGTTCCGTACACTCAAGAATCCGACTCACACTTGGCCGTTTTTTTATTTTTTGTTGTTTTACGAGTATGCATTAAAGTTGTACTAGTTAGACGTTTGTATGTATTGTCACTATTGACATTATTAAGATCAAGCAAAAAACGCCGAATAAAACAGGTTTCTTGTATGGGAACCCCCTTTAATTTTTAACTTTATTATATTTTTATTATTTGGTGTTATAGCAGCCATAGTTTTACACACTCTGTGAAAATTTTAAGTGTCTACCTATTATCTACGGTTCAAAAGATACAGCCCTGTGACAGACGGACGGACGGACAGCGGAGCCTTTTAGTTATAGGATTTCCGTTGGGTACGGAACCCTAAAATGGTTTTTTATGTTCCAAAAGCAACATTAAAGATGTTACACATCAAAAAATACGGTTCGAATTGACAACCTACTCCTTTTTTTTGGATGTCGGTTAAAAAGTACTTACTACTTTATGTATGAAAAACTGTAAGAATATTCATTAAATAAGGATCAAAGGAAGTGGTGACTGGTGATCCATCATCTGTTTACCTCTCTGACAGGCAGGCGTGAAGGAATGTAAATGTATGTATATAAAATACCTACTTTGTAATAATATTTGTCGATTTTAAAATCAAAAAGTAAGTCTTACTATAGAGGAAATATAGTTGAATGTGGATTGTAGAACGCGCATTGATTATTTCCGCATACACGAGTTACGTGCGTGAAAAAAGTTTAATTATGTGGAAAGAGTGTTAAGGCGATGTCGGTTCTATAATTTATTTATTATTGAAAAAGTACTGACGCTTTCTTTAAAATACAATTTTACACTATATTAATATTTTAGCTATTTATTTACATGCGGTTTTCACTGAAGAGCTACCGCGCCCATTTCCATAACAACAGAGAAAACGTTTTACTACCCCTAAATTTATTGGCGTAATTTAATATTTTCCATGTTACCCCGACCCTGCGAGCCTGTGTCGCAGTGGTCGGTAAGTTGAGTATCATTGGTAGTAAAGTGAATTTGATTATTCGTTAGTTTGTGTGTCTGTGTGTGTGAGTGAGGTGTAATTGGGGGAATTATGTGTATCTCAGGAAACCAATAATGTGGGGGAGCTAAAAAGAGCTAAATAGTTAGTTTCAAAAAAAGGAAAACGTGCAGACGTAAATTTCACTATGTCAATAACATACTATAATTTCGTTAATAGGGACAATAAAACGTTTTCTCCGTTTGCATGGAAATAGCCGCGGCAGCTGCGCGGAAGGCGCAAGCCACATAGGATCTGGCACGGGTGTTTTCCATTCCATTCAAATTTCGTACCATGTCAGCGCCCGCGCCAGATCCTATGTGGCTTGTGCCTAAACAATCCTCGTTTAGTTATATGCAGTAAATATTAACCTTGAGGGGATGAGCAACTGCGTTAACTGCGTTAACTGAGTTAACGTCTAGGTGGCATTTTTTATATAGCTAACCGGACATGTAACTCGCCATCCACTTGGTGAAAAGTGATTAAAGGAGGCCATGAAAGGTGACACATAAGAGCACATAAATAGTTTTATGTTTGTCACCTCCAGGCTTAACGATGTCAGCTTATTGATAACACAGTGGTTATGGACGAGCCAAGACAAGTGGACTGTGTTTGGTGAGATATTCAACTCAGCATATTATATAAATGTCAGTTATATCCATGAATATCCATACGATCCCTTAAAGTTTCATAAAAATCCATTCAGCAGTTTCAGAGCCTTTTCTAGACTTACATTGAGAAAGACAGTCAGACAAAAATTCTAAAAACCGTCATTGATGCTTCAGTATCGTGTAAACACTTAGATATTTGTATTCATTTTAAAATATCAGTTGGACACTTAATTATATGAACATACCGTCATTTTCCTTAGTCCTATTTGTTGGTCCAATTGAGGGTTTCTCATTGACCGGCCCGGCTCCGGCCCGACACCGTCACCGACATGAATAAACGCTCATTGATGGCACTATGAAAATGCCAATAGGATTCAAGTAAATCTCACTAATATTATAAACGCGAAATTTTGTATTGATGTATGTGTGGATGATTGTTAGTCTCAATCACGCCAGAACGGGTGAATGGATCTGGATGTTTGGCACAGAGATAGATTATATTCTGGAAAATGTATGGTTCCCGTGGGATAGATTTGTTTTTGTTTTTCACGGGATCGTCATGAGATTTTGCATAGTTGTAGTTTAGGTGTCAGAGTATCATAATATACTACTTTTTAAGAAAGCGGGCGGGGGAAGGGCAAATTACAGCCACGGGATTATTTCTTTTTGGATATATTTCCACGCGGGTGAAACTGCGGACAGAAGCTTGTTATTAATATGTAAGGGCCTACTCATATTAATTGAACTACATTACTCTACTCTAGAAGTGCAGTCGGGTAAAATATCAATCCGCGAATCATCGCCTTAACGCCGGACGTAAGATGCGGTTATCACACGTGAATCGCTCGCCTTAACATAAATAGCCGCTCACTGTATTTTTATTCTTATTCGATACACTTTCGTTTTTAAACCGAATTACACACATGTTTTTTCTTCCTGCAATGATCATTAAATTTTGATTTCTAAATAAATATTACCTAATTAGCTTACGTAGAGATGTGTAGATTATAATAATTCAACGTCTATAAAGCTAGGATGACAAAGTGAGCAGAATCGCTTAAAAAAAGTGCAAAAGTTAGTGCTTATTTAGTGCTAATTTAGTGCCAAAAACTGAAATTTAATGCTCTCATAGATTTCTCATATAATATCTAGATATTATAGTAAACGACTAATAGAAATCTCACATGACCAACGGACTGGCTCTTACTTCGGTCAAAGAATAAGCATTGCCATCCAACGAGTCTGTTGGGTACTCTGCCAGTAGATAGAAATTTATATTAATTTTTTTATTTGTAATTTTATTTTATACTAGCATTCCGCCCCCGGCTTCGCCCGTGGATATTTATTTACAAAATAAAATATACCCTATACCTACCCCTACCCCTGCCCCTACCTCTACCTCTACTCCTACCTCCTACCCTCTACCACTACCACTACCTCTATATCATCAATAGTTTTCGCAGCGCACGCGATGTAAGGAATTTCTTAGGTAATTTTTTTACACCTTGGGTTACATTATTGGAGCTTTAGTAAGGATTCCTATTTTTTTTTAAATAGAATATAGCCTATGTCACTCAGGGTGAATGTAGCTTTCCAATGGTAAAAGAATTTTTGAAATCGGCACAGTAGTTTTTGAGTTTATTCATTACAAACATACACACACACACACACACAAACATACAAAAATACAAATCTTTCCTCTTTATAATATTAGTATAGATTTGTAATTTAGTATTTAAGATCATTTTAATTACTTAATTATGTAATATAGATAATTAAGTATATTTAATTCTTAATTATAATAAACCAAAGACTTACGCGTGTACAAATCTGACTTCTCTTTCAAAACTTAGTTGCTAGATTTTGTTCGTAGTTTGATGCCCAAATCATACTTTGAATAACTTTGTCATAGTATCAACAACAAAAACCGGTTGCTAGCTTCTGATTTCTGAAAACCGTGTATAGCTGTGGATCTAGAAACTGTGCAAGTTTACTAAATAAGAACAACGAAATGTGTAGAGCTACATTTATTTATTTAACATTTAATCAGACTTCATTTTGAAATATCAAGTGAATCTTATTTTAAAGATAACCAGATTTTCTTTCGAATTCATATTTTTTTTTTATTAATCTATAAGTACCTACTAGCTATTTTTTTTTAAATCCGTTCACTAGTATAACCAAACAAATATCCAAACATTAACTTAAGGGGCTGATAATCGTCAGCGTCCTTGACGATTTGATGTTTTAAGTCACGCCCTTTTTCCGACCTAGCCTGCGAGAGACTATCATAGTTAGAGAGTCTACGCTTTTAGTTGCCGTCTGGCGTCTAATACAAGACTGTATGTGATCAGTAATTGTCGTCTCACACAGGACTGCATGTGATTATTTGTCTCCTAATACCATACATACTGTATGGGATTAGTTGTCGTTTAGTAATCTGTCAAAAAATATTTTATAAGATGTTGCTCCGTATTGACGTTAAAAAGGACAAATCAACAAACAAACAATCACTCTTTCACGTTTGTAATATTAGTAAGGAAGTAAGAATACCTACCTATTTACACGCTTGATGATTAAATGATGCTTTTTGCCCCGGCTTTGCTCGTGGAAATGTTTGAAATGTGACAAGCGAGATCTGATATTTTATTAAAATTCAACTTTATACTAGATTACGACTAATTTTAGGGTTCTGAATTCGAATTTGATATCGATTTCGCAATTCAATATGACGACATCTGTCAATTTCGTAAAATTCGACATTATACTAGATTTCGACTAATTTTAGGGTTGTGAATTCGAATTTGACATCAATTTCAAAATCGAATATGACGACATCTGTCAATTTCTTTAAATTTGACATTATACTACATTTCGACTAATTTTAGGGTTCTGAATTCGAATTTGAATTTGATATCGATTTTACAATAAATATAACGACATCTGTAAATTTCTTTAAATTCGACATTGTACTAGATCTCGACTAGTTTTAGGGTTCTGAATTCGAATTTGATATCGATTTCACAATTAAATATGACGACATCTGTCAATTTCTTAAAATTCGACATTATACTAGATTTCGACTATTTTAGGGTTCTGAATTCGAATATGATATCGATTTCACAATTAAATATGACATCTGTCATTTTATTTAAATTCGACATTATACTAGATTTCGACTAGTTTTAGGGTTCTATATTCGAATTTGATATCGATTTCACAATTCAATATGACGACATCTGACAACTTCTTAAAATTCGACATTATACTACATTTCGAATAATTTTAGGGTTCTGAATTCGAATTTGAATTTGATATCGAATTCAAAATTAAATATGACGATATCTGTCAATTTCGTAAAATTCGACATTATACTAGATTTCAACTAATTTTAGGGTTCTGAATTCGAATTTGATATCGATTTCACAATTAAATATGACGACATCTGTCTATTTCTTTGAATTCGACGTTATACTAGATTTCGACTAGTTTTAGGGTTCTGAATTCGAATTTGATATCGATTTCACAATTCAATATGACGACATCTGTCAACTTCTTAAAATTTGACGTTAATTTCAAAAGACATCTGTAATTTTTTTAAATTCGACATTATACTAAATTTCGACGAATTATAAGGTTTTCTTTAACATTCATAACACATTAATATTGCACAAAATAGTGACTTTCTTTATAATAACAATAATTTTCATATAAATATGTGCTGCTCACATCAAAATTCCATAGTGAATGAATATTTTAAATTACCTGCATTTTATTCAAATCGTAAAAATATAAATCAAAACAAAATAAAATTCGCAACGTATGGGATTTAGCAGCGCGGTGCCTCCCACCTAGCCACTTCGGCTTGAACTTATTTAGTCGAAATTTGACATTGCATAGACAAGTTAGTATTCACATTTTTAACCCATAACATAATATTCAAATAGTACTTTAATCTAAACATAAATGATGAACAAAATAAAAATATGTACAAATTTAGAAATTGTTAAAACTTAAATATCGTGAACATGTAGGTTGATTGGAGGGAAAATCTTTGTCAACTGTCGGTCTTGCAATTACATTCAGTCTTGCTGTTGCAATACTATATTTTTATCTCCAATCGGTTCTCTTATTTGAAGCTTTCTGGTGAATCTAGGATCTACATTACCTTAAATTACAATACATTAAATTACATTACATTATTATTATAATATAACCTCAAGGTCAGGAACGTCATCGGTAGATTTAGAAAGAAGGGTAACATTTTCTTTAGTTTCTGCTAGTGACACATTATTTAACCTGTAATAAAGTTTACAGTTATATGTAAAATTTCAATTTTTTTATAAACATTACACGACAAGTACAGGATGTAAAAGAATAACTCCAAAAACAAGTGTGTCGTAAATCTATTAATTCTCAATTTTATGTATCGTACGAAGAAACTTACTCTGTCAATGAAAAATCTGACGTTTCAGTTGTTTCACACGTAATATTTTCGTCCAACTGTTGTTTCTTCCTGATATAATAAAAACATGTTTAATCACATACACTATACTTACTGTCTAGAACTCTAAAATTTGTCAAAATCTAGTATAATGTCGAATTTTAAGAAAATGACAGATGTAGATATATTGAATTTTGAAATCGATGTCAAATGCGAATTCAGAACCCTAAAATTAGTCGAAATCTAGTATAATGTTGAATTTTAAGAAATTGACAGATGTCGTGATATTGAATTTTGAAATCGATATCAAATTCGAATTCAGAACCCTAAAATTAGTCGAAATCTAGTATAATGTCGAATTTTAAGAAATTGACAGATGTCGTGATATTGAATTTTGAAATCGATATCAAATTCGAATTCAGAACCCTAAAATTAGTCTAAATCTAGTATAATGTCGAATTTTAAGAAATTGACAGATGTCGTGATATTGAATTTTGAAATCGATATCAAATTCGAATTCAGAACCCTAAAATTAGTCGAAATCTAGTATAATGTCGAATTTTAAGAAATTGACAGATGTCGTCATATTGAATTTTGAAATCGATATCAAATTCGAATTCAGAACCCTAAAATTAGTCGAAATCTAGTATAATGTCGAATTTTAAGAAATTGACAGATGTCGTGATATTGAATTTTGAAATCGATATCAAATTCGAATTCAGAACCCTAAAATTAGTCGAAATCTAGTATAATGTCGAATTTTAAGAAATTGACAGATGTCGTCATATTGAATTTTGAAATCGATATCAAATTCGAATTCAGAACCCTAAAATTAGTCGAAATCTAGTATAATGTCGAATTTTAAGAAATTGACAGATGTCGTCATATTGAATTTTGAAATCGATATCAAATTCGAATTCAGAACCCTAAAATTAGTCGAAATCTAGTATAATGTCGAATTTTAAGAAATTGACAGATGTCGTGATATTGAATTTTGAAATCGATATCAAATTCGAATTCAGAACCCTAAAATTAGTCGAAATCTAGTATAATGTCGAATTAAAAATTTTGGCTGACCAGCGGCGTTGCGGCGTTGTCCAACCATGTAGAAGAGGTTCTATAATTCTACTTCTTTTACTTTTTTCACGTTTTGTGGAACAAGGGATTGACGTGATTTTTTGCACAGAGATAGTTGGAGATATAGATAATGACATAGGCTACTTTATATCACAAAAATTCTTCGGGCTTGCCACTCTTTAAATATTTCCACGGCGAAGCCGGGGCGAATAGCTAGTATATCGTAATTTTATCATCAAGCATGGATAATAGGTAGGTATTGTAACTTCCTTACTAATAAAACAAATGCGAAAGAGTGTTTGTTTGTTTTTTCAAATTAATACGGAGCAACGGTTTGACTTGATTTTTTGCACAGAGATAGTTGGAGATATAGATAATGACATGGGCTACTTTATATCCCAAAAATTCTTCGGGCTTGCCACTCTTTAAATATTTCCACGGCGAAGCCGGGGCGAATAGCTAGTAGGAGGGTCTATGTAAAACCAATACGTATGTAACATTGTTTATCGTAATTTTATCATCAAGCTTGGATAGGGTAGGTATTTTAACTTCCTTATTAGGTAATGTTTCAAATGCAAAAGAGTGTTTATTTGTCCTTTTTTTAATTAATCTACGGATTGACTTGATTTTAATGACATATCCCACAAATCCTTCGGGCTTGTCACTTTTCAAATACTTCCACGCGCGAAGCCGGGGCGAAAAGCTAGTCTATCATAAGTTTTCCATCAAGCGTGCGTGGATAAAATATTACAAACGCGGAAGAGTGTTTGTTTGTCCTTTTTTTTCAAATCAATACGGAGCAACATGGGAGCAACGGATTGACGTGATATTTGCACAGAGATAATGACATGAGCTAATTTATATTTCGGAAGTCCTTGGGGCTGGCACATTTTAAATTTTTCTACGGGGGAAAAGCTAGTATATCATAATTTTATTTGCCTTGCAATGACTTCTGCAATATGTTTCCCGTACGCATTTTCTATGTATACCTACCTACCTACTTTGCTGTTTATTAACTTATTTCCAATACTGGAGTTAATTATTTAATATAATTACGCTCACAAAAAGCAACGCTGACTCCTAGACTAAAGTATACAAATAGCAACTTCCTTATGAAAATATTGCCTAATCGCTACGGTAATGTCATATATTAATAAAGTTTACCATTAATAAATTAAATTTGAGCCAAAAAATACACAAATAATACAAAAACTTGTGAGCGATCGAGTGGCCGCGACCGTCTAGCATCACGATTCAGCCGTCACTGCCGACAAGGCGAGTGTGAATAAAGAAGAGCTAAAGCGTTTCCGCTCAGAGTAGAAATCGTAAGCGCCATTTGACATAATCATTATTTTTTAAATAACTATACAATTTATTTGAATATACAAATGACAATTATATGGGTAATTGAATATTACAAAAACAAATTAAATGTCATAGTACTAAAATCACTAGTACCGCCGTTTTCTTTTTTTGAAAACTTTCAGAGACCACATTTTGGGATTATTTTCTATCGAGCGAAAATTGTGTAATCGCGTTTTCAGAATGACAATTATATCAATTATATCCTGTAGAATAATATATATTTTTTTCAATCTTGGAAATTGTCTTGTTTTTGCTAAAATATTCTTTAAATAATCGTATATAGGTGTTATCTGCCCCTTAAACTTAAAAGCATTAATTCGTTATAATTATGTAATGCAAGTGTTTATATGTAACGAATATGGAGTATGAGTACACATATCTAAATTCTCGAGCTTCGGAAGACAAGTAAAGCGGCGTCCACACATATTCTAAAAATTACAGACACTTTTTACATCTGTTAAAGAAACCTTCTTTAATACGGTCAAATGTGTAGACATTTTACCAGTGTCTTTGGCCACACCCAAACTTATACCTTGATGGTGTGTTTATTTGTGTGTGGTCTTGAAATTAAATTAAAGTTAATATTCATTCGCCGAGCATGTATGAAAGGTATGATGAATATAAAAGAAGCGAAAGAGGTATGTCAGGATCATAGCAAATGGCATTCGATTGTATCTGCCTACCCCTATTGGGATAAAAGGCGTGATGATAGATAGATATATAACGTGAGGACGACAGGCAGCGAGATGGTCAGATGATGGTCAGATGATGGCCAAAGTTGTGGGAAGAAGACAGACAGGAATGACGTGCACGTGAGTGGGTGATTACGGGTTGAAAAAAAAAAAGAAAAAAAGAAGAATATGAAGCCACTCCATTAATTTCTTTATTCTAATTGCAAGTCAGTGTCCTCGTCAGAATATAGACAACAGCTTTCTCTACCGGGCAGGCATCAGGCAGCGTGCTTAGATAGAACTAACTCGCAATATCTACCATGTATCACACATTCTGTCTTTAGCATGGACATCCTTCTGCCAAATGTGGACATTGTTACCACCATATACAATAACACTGACCTATAAAACGGTGTACTTAACAACAAAATGTTTAGTGACATAAGTTTTTTTTAAATCTATCTATACTTACCATTCGCCCCGCATTCTCCGCCCCGATGACGGCTTACGTTTTCATACTATTTCTAAAGCCATTTCTCAATATATCTCTGCTAATACAACTAACGCCATTATAACAATTTAATTAACATTATAAAAATAACGTTATTATAACAAGGTATGCATTTGACATGTTGAAAGAATGAAGGATGATAGATTGACTAACAAGGTTTATATGACTGAAGTGAAAGGAAATGCTGGCTGAGGACGAGCTAGGTGTACCTACTTTTATTGAACATATAAAAATGTATTGATCGATGGCAATATTAAAAGTACACACAATCGCCGAGCATGTATGAAAGGTATGCTGAATATAAAAGAAGCGAAAGAGGTATGTCAGGATCATAACAAATGGCATTCGATTGTCACTTCCTACCCCTCTTGGGATGTACTAACATAGAATAAACTGTATTTTAAATCCATACTTTTCATTCTTTTTCTTTTCTCCGAATCTACTGGACAAAAAAGGTTGAAATTTTATCAAAGATTTGATAAAGATCAAAGTTAGTATGGGCCCCATAGCGAACGCTATATCTATTTTGTTTATGACAGTAATGCTGTATTTTGGTATAAACATTGATTGATTGCAAGCACTTTGCCACTTTCCTAGTAGTCACTTCCACGTATTGCGTCAATTTTTATTATATAACCGATTTGATTTTAGAAATATATGTACCTTTGTAATGTTATTAATATTTACGCTTGCATATTATTATGGATTACATAAAATTGAGATGGTTTGGAAATGTTGAACGAGAGAAGTGGCGGCGCTTCATACTCTCTGCCAACCTCTTTGGGAAACAAGCGTCAAGGTATGTATGTAAAAAAACAGAACGACTTAATGGATATTGGATACACATTAAGACAGACAAAAGTCCGACATAGACTTTGGTTGGTCTTGTTGTAATTTATAAACAACTTTGGATAATTTCGAATAAAATATTTTTTCATTAGATGCTAGGACCCGATTGCAGCGCCACCTACAGGGCCCCATTGTGAATCTGAACCATCCAGGAAATCACTCAAACACACACAAAACAATTCATAAAAATCGATCCAGCCGTTTAGGAGTTCAGTGACATCAGTGAAGTACAGAATATAATTATACATAAGTATATATAAATATGTTATGTATCTAAAATCTAAGGTGTTGCTAAAGGTGTTCTAGTGTCAATTTGTATTGAAAAGCTATGTTCACATTAGGCAAAAAAAATCCTGGGTGTAAAATGTCTGTATATGACTGTATAATCTACTAGCCCCAGCTTCGCATAGACAGAAAAGTAGTTTATAAAAAACAATTTTCCCGGGATAAAAGTCATTCTCTGACCATCCAGCCAAATAGGTGCAAAATATAACGTGGTTTTGACGTGAAAAAATAAGAAACAAACAAACACACTTTCCCATTTATAATACTTGTTATAGCGAGCTTATTTTTTTTATTCGCGACAACCCGTCTTACAGCTCCCGAAACCGTGTTATCGCTCCCAGGGTACCCAGTGGAAGACCAAGTCTCCCTCTTTTAGTCGATGGTATTTCGTTAACATTAATTCTTATATAATGTGGCACTAATATATTTAGACTAGGTGAGAGCTGGTGCCTGAAGTAGGACAAAAAGCTTAAGTAATTAATTAATTAAACCTGTAGAAATAGGTATTTAAATTATTTTAAATACTTTTAATAAAAGCGTGTGGTGTGAACATATCTTCAGTTTAATCTACTTCTATCCAAATCGTGTCCATTCACTGCAATTGCATTTGATATGTCCTTCAATGAGAGATAAAAGTATCATTGATGGTTTTTTTAACTATTAATATGTAACTATATGATGAAATATAATACCAATCAAATGTTATGAAGCCGTGGTACTGAGTAAAATTACTAAAAATAAAAAATCGGTCAAGTGCGTTTCAGATTCATGCACCGGAGGTTCTGTAGATTTTGTGTTAGTGTTAGTTTATTAAAATAATTAAGAGTCCATCATTATTTTGTAACTTCCAGTAAAATAAAACGTCACTTTCCAAAAATGTCCACGGGATATGATATTAGATTGAGATTTCACGTCACGCCTTGGTGGAGTTTAATCCCGTCCGTGCTGTGATAGTCTGTTGTGATTAGTCAGTAATTAATGAGAGAGACATATCGCGGCCGGCGGGAGCATTCTACCTACCGATCAATCGGCTTATTGTTACTGTGACGTCTATATTACTTGACATTGGCGGAATCATCAAAACCCTGATGGAGCCATTTTAAAAAAAAAAAGATTAGTATAGATATTAGATTATAAAAAACCAGCTTTCCGCCACCGGCATAGCACTCAGGGATAATATAGCTTCCTATTAGTGAAATATTTTTCAAAATCGTATCAGTAGTTTCAGTTATATCCTACATCCAAACTTACCTCTTATATTAACTTATGCCCGCGGTTTAACCCCATAATCCCGTAACGCCTGAAAAAGAAAATGGCAATGTTTGGTGATGGTGATGTTGCTATATTTAGTAGGCGCTTTATTACTTCATACAAAATTGGACTCCACGAAAAGCCCATTTTATAGCTCCACCCTGAAGGCCATTCTAAATATTAGCGAAATATTTTTTTGAAATCGGACGAGTAGATTATTTTTTAGTTAGTTAGTTAGTAAGTTTGGATGTATGAGGTAATTAATCTCCAAAGTACTGAACCGATTATAAAAATTATTTCTCTAATAGAAAGCTATGAATAGGCCATGGACGTAAAAAAGTAGAGGACGGATCGCCGCTAAGACAAAAGTGAAGCACCAAGCGTGCATGTGTGCTACCGATTTTATTTATCTCTAATATATCTTTAAATTGTAGAATAAGTGGTAAATTACTAACTTACCTATGAAATGTGATTCCTTGAGATTTTTTATGAGTAATGGAATTGTTTTTGCATAATTTTACTACACAAGACGGCATTGTTTTTTATTTTCTTAATGGCGGCTGATCAGCATAACCGAATGAGAATGTGTGCGTGAGACTCGTATTTACAATGAAACTGGCATAACTTGGTTGCTTGGTTGTTTAAGAATGTATCACTGGATAAAAAATACCCTTACAGGTTTTTCCATCTAAATATACCACAACAGAACTGGCCACTCGTTAGATATAGCCTCACAATTACCATCGGCTAAACGATGAAGACTTTTCTTGAAGAGAGAAAAAAATAATAAAAAATCGTCTCTCTCCGTCCCTCAACTGTGCAATAAAATTCACTTCGATCTGTTGCTCTGTTTTGACGTAAAAGAAGGAAACAAACATACTTCCGCATTTATAATATTAGTTAGGATTATGATTGAATGTCTCAGGCTCCTTCCTCGAGGTATTTTATCCTCCACCCTGCTCGTCCTCACAAACTCTTCTAGCTCATAATGTGAGGGAATCCATGAGCTAATGAGAAATGTCACATGTCTTGCAAAATTTCAGAAAGTTAGCAGCGGACGGTGAGAATGCTAAGTCGTTATTTGTTTTATGATTGTGGCGATCTTCCGCGACGATTGCTAAAGAGATTCGTGACTTTATAGAATACACTATGGGCCAACTTGCTCGCCAATATTTGTCTTTGTTATACTTTAAATAATTGCTAAAGTAAATATAATTATGTGACTACAATATAAACTAAGCCCATCCCCATCCTATTTTATGGGATAGTAAATACTCTGTGTTAATCCAATCCAAGTACGCTTATATACGGTAAACGGTATTTCAATGAATATTTTTTGCATTTACAATGGAATGATGAAGATATAAAATATATATAATATTTGTACTTATATAAAATTTAAAGGAGAATGCTGTTATGGTTTGGACATGTTGAACGAATGTGTGATGAAAGAATGACGAAGAAAAAATATAAGCGATCGAAAGGACCAACATGGAAAGGACGACCAAGAGTAACTTTCATTAATTAAATATCTGATGTCCTTAAAAAATCAAATACGCTGTACTAAAAATAGACGTGCATGTACGATGTATGGATGTGGATGAAGCAAGAGAAGTATGTAAAGATCGAGGTGGTGTTCCATACTCTCTGTCTACCCCTAATGGGAAACAGGTGGAGGTATTTCCGTGAGAAATGTTAAAAATTAAACCGACATTATGACGTAGATATGTCCAGAAGCCAATTTACAGAATATAAATTTTAACTATAGAATCTTTTGGGCGTTTGGGTGTTTTTAATAATAGAATTATTGCTTAGTAGCTCACGAATCAGACGATCTTGCAATGTGTTAAAAACCAAGAAATACATTTGGATTCCCAAGCATGTAAAAATACCCAATGGCCAATGTGAAACAATCGCAAAAGTTGGCATATTATGTGCACACAGCATTAGTAGCATTTGTGCACTAAATGACTGATTATGTATTCGGAGCATGACATGTAACTTTACGTTCACTTGGTGTAAGTCGTCTATTAGCGGTTACTATAATACCATTACGAATTTATCTATCTTAATCTTCTCTAGGGTTCCGTACCTAAAATGCTATAAATAGAACCTGATTAATGAGATTTCTGTTACTGTTTGACGGTCAGTACTCAAGCTGGCGACATCTATATAAATAAAAAGTTAATACCTACTGTTCGTTGGTAAGTGCAACACTTGAGAACGGCTAGACCGATTTGGCTAATTTTCCTTTTAAAGTTCGTAATAGTCTGAATAAGGTTTTTAGCGAAAGGAAAATACTGGAAAAACTGAGTAAGTCCTTTTTTCTATGGAATTTTTGTATGAAATCAAGACAATAATAGGAAATGTATGTTAATATAAGCTCCACGGGCGAAACCGAGGCGAAAATCTAGTCTAGAATCTACATCAGCTGCACTAAGTTTAATACAAGTACCATTTTTTCCATTACACACGATGTAATTTAGTAACAAATCTACAAATTTTCTTATTAAGATTTTATATCTTCTTATGACCATGGACCATAAACTCAATAGACCTGCATCATCATCAACATACTGTTTCTAGTCTAAATTAATTTCAGTTCAATTCAACTTATTTATTAGATTTCTCTTGAACTTATACTTTATGGTCAAACTTCGGTGTTTGTCTGTGTGTATGTTATGTCTGTTTTTTCTAACTACTACCGAAAAGGGACAGTTGTAGAAGATCTGAAACTATTCCCAGTGAAAGAATATCGGAAATCATTGTATAATAAATTTAATGATTGAGCAATCATTTTATTTGATTTTTATTAAATTTTAAGGCCCATTTCATATTGGAAAATATAAATATGATCTGTTGAAGGAGCTTGACATGGTACCTAAATATTTTCTAATCTAATAATTTGTGATCATAGTAGGTAATTATTAATAGCATTATAGCACCTAATTTCAAAGGAAAAAAAGGAATATTGAATGAAAGAATTTAATTTTTTTATCACATTTTAATCAGCCTCATCTCGAAGTGCAATACTTCGATACAGTGTAAAACAAGCATACGAAAAAGACAAAATAAAACAAAATAATAATAACAGACAATATCTATATAAACAAGTAACATACCGCGCACTAAACTTAGTAATGCTATGCGGTTTTATTTGAGCTTTTGATAGCACCCTCTTGAATCGCATTCTGTATTTTTAAAATGACTAAAGAGAATCCTTAAATTACAGAATATCAATTAATTAATGAAGAGGTTCCAATCACAACCTTAAAAACGTGAGCGAATAGCACCGAGATAGTAATTTATTCCATAAAACTAAAAATACTTCAAAAAGATCACATTTCTTTTTAACTTAGCCTATAAGGTACTGTTGGGAAACCTAAGTCATCTAATATTAGAATTTAGTGCCAACCGTGGTGTTGATGTTGTTCCTCTTCCTTCTTGATTAGGAAAGGTACATGTACCTTTACTGGGTAAGGTACCTCTTTTACAAGGGGTACGGGAACTTCCTTGTATACTGGGTACGGCTTGTCAATTGGTACCTTAACTTCGAACGGTACTTTCCTCTCAACGGTGTATGGGATCTTCTTGTATACATCATAAGGTTTAGGTACGGGCACCTTAATATGGACTGGATATGGTTTCTCAACCTCTACTTTGTAAGGCCTGTCTACAGGTACTTTAACTTCATAGGGTACATGCTTGTGTACAGTTACTGGATAAGGTTTCTCTACAGTCACGTGGTAAGGTTTTGGTACATAGACGTTGTAGGGCCTGTCAACTGGCACTTTGACTTCATAAGGCACCTTCTTGATAACTTCATAAGGCTGGGGTACTTTAACTTCATATTTCACTGGGTATGGTACTTTCTTCTCGACGGTGTAGGGTTGTGGTACTGGAACCTTGACTTCATAGGGTACTTTCTTCTCAACTGTGTAAGGAGTGGGTACTTTTACTTTAACTTCATAGGGCTTGTCAACGGGAACTTTCACTTCATAAGGCACTTTCTTCTCGACTGTGTAAGGCTCGGGGACGTACACTGGGTATTTAACGTACTCCTTAACATTGTAAGGTACCTTCTTCTCAACAGTGTAGGGTTGAGGTACAGGTACTTTCACTTCATAAGGTACTTTCTTCTCAACTGTGTACGGCACATGCTTTGTCACGGTATATGGAACTGGGACTTTCTTTACAACTTCCACAGTTTTAACATGCTCATGATGGTGTCCATGGTCTCCGCCGCCGCTGGAAATTGGCTTCCATTCGCCGCCGGAAATCGATCCGAATTCGGAATGACCACCTCCGTAGCCACCGCCGTAACTTTCATGACCTCCTAGGCTGATGCCTTCATGGCCTCCTAGGCTAATTCCTTCATGGCCTCCAATATCTCCGTGGCTTTGACCTCCGAAATCGTAATGACCTTGACTGCCAAAGTCCCCGTGGCCTTCGTCACCGCCGTAGCTGCCATAGCCTGTGTCGAAAATTCCTCGTTTATCCTGTTTTTTGTCTTCGACGGCTGCCTTTTTGGTACCTTTCTCCTCAGCGGCAAAGGTGACCACAGCCAGTGAGGCTACTAACACAACCTGTGGACAATTTTCTTTTAATAATAACTCATAAGAAAGGTGAGAAGAAGATAAGTTTGATGTAAGTAGTGCCCATGTTTTATGGTAATAACTTAGCATGGGTTCTTTGTAAATCTTTTAAACCTTGATAGCCCATAACCCATTATGATCCCTGGAAGATTCATCAAAATAAACTCAACCTTTACAAACTCTATTCTGAACGAACACGTGAGATATTTTTTTTAAATGCCGACAATTTTATACTGAAAAACTATAAGAACGTGTATTTATGAATTGTATGAGTATCCTCATAAAATACCAATAGCTAAATGACTAAGAATCCACTCTAATGGAGCTGCCCCAATAAGAAACTGATTACCTCTCACTTTAATGAAGATAACAAACACATTCACTTTTTGCTCTGAATACGGAAGTCAATCGGGGGTAATGATTATTTCTCACTTTCATTTTAATTGCTGCATTAAATTCTTAAAGTTCCGTTTTTCATAATGAAGAAAACGAAATCCTTGCGTGATCAATTGTTGTCCGTCTGTCTGTCTATTTAACAAAATTATGTTTTTCCAATTTAAAGTATTGAGCAATAGTGGTGAGTCTATGGGTAAAGGCAACTACTGCAACGAGGCTCTATTTATTTATCATCACATTCTAATGCACTTTTCTGCATTCCTGATATACCTAGATATTTTCTTATGCTTCGTCTATATGCCTCAAATATTGCCAAATAAAATTAAATTTAGATTCAATATATCAGTATTGATCTACGTGTACTTTTATTGAATATATAAAAAATATATTAATTGTGGGAAATATTAAAAGTACTAAGGTGAATATAAAAGAAGCGAAAGATATATGTCAGTATTGTAACAAATGGCATTCGATTGTCTCTGCCTATATCCCTATTGGGATAAAAGGCGTGATGATAGATAGATATTAGAATATATCAATATTATGATGTGTCTAAAAATATTTCAGAAATTTTTAATTTCTAGATCTAAAGGTATTTTTCTGTTATTAAGAAATTCTTAGAGCACTAGTTCAACTCGAATACATATATTCCATCCACATTTTCCATTCACATCCATATATTACTCAATGTGATAGAATCCGTGAGTAAACGTAGTATTTCATAATAATGTTACGAAATGATCATAAAATTGCTAACTAGGTACTCATTGCGTGTGTTTTATCTTGTACATAGTTAAATTTTATTGTCAATTGTAAAAGTTTGTAGTTGCAAAATGAAGGTATGGTATGAAATCATAATTTTTTGAGTAAACGTGTATATTTTTAAGGATGCTGTTGGAATTTTAAGGATATTGGTGAAAGTGGATTATTAACTAATATTTTTTTACTTATACCTACTTGTTAATAAATATGTATGAAATAAATACAATAAAAACTATAAAAGCTTTCCTAAACGGATTGGTTAAAGGTAAAACTACTGAATCTAATAAATATACCTATAATGAATATGAATATTAGACGAACCAATTTTATTAAAAACTAACTTTTGCCTGCGTTTTCATTAGCGTTGAAATGTAACAACGAAATAATCCTTCATATAACTGTAATATAATTAGCTTTATTAAAGTTAGGATAGTTTTGGTTTCCATCTTTTTCTCTAATTCAGTTACAAATATTGCTTTTATGGAACCCTAACTTTATTAAATTAAACATTGCCAAAATTCCTCTAATAATTATGTGTTTATAACAGTGCAATAATTATTATCTGTAAATTCCTACAAACAAACTTAGACTATCTCTTTTGGCAGCATATTCCATATATTATTATAGAAATGCCTATATACTGTGCAGAAAAATCACGTCGATCCATTGCTCTGTTTTGACTTGAAAGAAGGACAAAAAAAACAAAAATAATTTCGCATTTATAATATTAGTTAAGATAAGATTAGTCTAGATTATCCCATTCATTGACCAGACTAAGTCAGATATTATGTTGATATAAAACATCGATTGCATTACGAAATCCAACGGTGAAAGTTAGCGGAAGATGTAAGCATAAAATGTACGTAATAATTAGATCACTGGTCACAGAGTATGTATGTGTGGTAACAACAATTATAAACGTATTTAGTGGCCACACACTCGGCCAATATGTGGACAATTGTCTTAAATAATTGGGCCAACATTTTTTATTATATTTGGGGTTGGGATATATTAAAAATTAATAACATGAAAATTAGTTGAAAATATTTATATGTGAAAGTTTAAATTAGATCTTTGATACCTACTAGGTAAATGTTGAAACGGCTCTTTGGATTTGGATGGGATAAGATCAGACTAATGAAAAACAAATATATATCAGTGAAGTTAATCTTGTAAAATCGGACGGGGTATTTTTTTTTATTTACTACAGAAGTATATCCAAATAGGCGAATCAAAACAGAGCAAACAGAAATCTATCTTATTATTATTCTTCATAAGTTCTAATGTAACATTACAGAAATTTACACGGGCGAAGTCGGCGCGGAAAGCCATTTATTTATAAGTACATAAAATGTGCTTCGGAGGGCACATAAAGCAAGCAGCACTTCTTCTAAAAATAACAGAGAAGTGACATATTTTGAAATGTAGGTTATGTATTGGACCGAAATTGTTTGCGTATATTCGCCAACAAGTTTACCAATGTATGTGTTGTGTATGTTGGTTGTTAATTAACAATTAATTGAATTAATTGTAGGTATTAGGAAATTAGTACAGCATTTGTTTGCGAAAGAGATAATGTAATTAATCATTACTGTACCATTAAATAACCTATATAACTAGCTGTTCACCCCGGCTTCGCATGTGGGGCCTATACTAAATTTCACCTAGCTTATGTCTTTCCCTATAGAATTTAAGATTACTTCGTATTTTTTTCTTTGTAATTTTATGAAAATTGGTTCTGTAGTTTAGCCGTAACAGACAGACAGACCGAGTTTCTTTCGCATTTAAAATATTAGCTTAAATGGGAGGTTACCCACAAATTGTGCAATAAGCCCTGCATATAGTTAATTTCCAATTGTCGTATTTTTTTTGTCTGAGTATGTAATTTTTCACGGAACAGAAATTTTGGTTGCATACCTTTCACACAGTAATTGCACAGTGCTATTATAGGACTTTCTAATGACTATATTTTTTGATACACGCCTATACCTAAATGCCTTTGCAAAATTTCTCGCTATGTGACATACATTTGTAGGGGAGTAATTTCGTGAAATGTCAAGTAGGACTTACTTGCCGGTAGTAAAAAAAATCAAATTCGAATTTGAAAGAATGAAGAATGAAAGATTGATTAAAAAGGTTTATTAGGCAGAAGTGAAAGGGATAGCTGGCAGAAGACGACCTATGTGTACTTTTATTGAGTATGTTATATATAAAAACATATTGAAGCCACTGCTAAAAGTACACATAATCGCCGATCATGTATAAAAGGTATGATGAATATAAAAATAGCGAAAGAAGTATGTCAGGATCGTAGCAAATGGTATTCGATTGTCTCTGCTTACCCCTCTTGGGATAAAAGGCGGGATGATAGATAGATTTAGACTTTTTTTAATTTTTTTACGGGTTGCCTTACAGCTCCCGAAACCGTGTTACGGTTTCAGGGTACCCAGCGGAAAACCATGTCTCCCTCGTTTAGCCGATGGTATTTGTGAGGCTATACCTAACGAGTGGCTAGTTCTGTTGAGGTATATTTAGATGGAAAAGCATCTCAGTGTGGTTTGTCGGATTATGTACATAAGTTTTTAATTAAAAAACCCATTGGTATATGGCCGGGATCCGGGATCGAACCCGGGGTCTGCCTAGTTAATACCAGACGACTTAACCACTGGGCCACCGACGCACAGATTTAGACTTTTAGTATGATAAATATATCTATGTTGTAAATATGAGGCACATAGCACTAAATTCTTGAATAAAACGTGTGAAGTCAGGCTTGGTCAGTAGTTAAGTAATACAAGAAATAATATAGATGAAAGCTGTTTAGGAAGTATGAATATTTATGATCCATTTATAAAACCAGTACAGGCATAATAAGGTACTTATGTAATGGAATTTAGACTAGGTAATACATAATGGTGTTTATGTTTTATTGAATAAAAAGCTTAAAACTTCAATTAGCCCATGGATTTCCGGGATAAAAAGTAACCTAAGTATGCCTTTTTTTAAGTCCATGATAAAATAAAATTAAAGTGAATTTTAACAATTTTTTAGTATATTCAGAATAAACTTAAAAATGGTTGATATCATTTTGCTATTACTTTTTTTTACAGTCCCTTTTACCGATGGTATTTGTGAGACTATACCTAACGAGTGGCTAGTTCTATTGAGGTATAGTAATGCAACCCGTGAAGAAAGAAAAAATAATTAATATGAAAAATATTTAATTAATTTAGATATAAATTGATTTTATTATACTTTTAATTGTCTGTAGAACATTATTTTAAATTATTAGGTATAATAAGGTAGTTTACTCTTGAATTCTATTTCAAATCCTAAAATCCTGAATTTAACAGTCCTATATCCATATTTTTTATGAGGATAAACTATTCCCAATTTCTCTGTAAATAATCCACCTGTCTCACTGTAATTTAGTTACTTATTCAATATATCTATTTTTTTAATTAAATTTCCTTTCCATTAAAACCAATTGAAAAAATAACAGCTATTTTATTTAGATATATTGAATAAGTAACTATTTGCTAAATTACAGTGACACAGGTGAATTATTTACAGAGAAATTGGAAATCGTTTATCCCAGAAAAAATATAGGTAGGTATAGGAGCCTTAATAAGTTTATTTAAATCCAATACCGTATGAGACAACTTAAACACAATTTAATTTTAATTAAATTAAGATTGAAATTGACATCAAGAATAACCCCGAATTGCCCGCGACTTCGTACGAGTGGAAGTGAAAAAATTATAACCTAAAAATAGTATTATCTAATCTCTAAAACATTTCTCTAATTATTATTAATAATTTCAAATTTAGTACCTACCTATCTAAAGTATACTATATTTTTATTTTAGTCTTATTTTCGTTAATTATATTTTGATGTTTCCCGTTTTGATTTAATGTTGAATCCCTCTAACCCAACCTATTAGTCACTATAACTAAACCGTCACTTTCTGTCACTTTTGATCACTTTAACACTCACCAGCAACTTCATAGTGTATTGTTTCTCCGCCCGTTCGCCGAAGACTGGTTGTATATAAGTTCTATACAAAAGTTATCTATATATACTTGGTGTCCCCTCTACCAAAATCACAACAAGATTGCAACAATTTCGAGTTTATATTAATTGAAATGCCTCTTTGTGGCTAAAACAATATTGGTTTTTTTATAGTCTTATTTTAACGAAGCACACGCGGTTTGGCTTGGTTTTGGTACATAGGCTGGGCAACGAAAGGATCGTATTATTTAGGATATTAGCAACGGGCTTCATCATCATCATCAGCAACCTTTTAAGATCCACTGCTGGATCATTGTAGTGGTGCTTATTGAGAGGAATTGCCATAGACACCACGCTTGGCAGGCGGGTTGGTGACCGGACGCCGGCTTTACGTTGGTGCTTAGCATTTTGGCAGCGAGTAGGATTCGAACCCGGGACCTCCGGTTTCAAGTAGGGCTATCGACTTGCCACCTTTTTTTTATTATTCTTTACGGGTTGCCTTACAGCTCCCGGGAACCGTTGCCGGCCTCAGGGTACCCAGTGGAAGACAAAGTCTTCCTCATTTAGCCAATGTTTTTTTTTAGGCTATAACGAGTGGCCAGCTGAGGTATATAGATAGAAAAGCCTCTTTGTAGAAGTCGGTGGTCGAGTGGGTAAGACGTCGGCTCGCAACTGAAAAGTCGCGGCTTCGATTCCTACATCCGAACATGTACCAATGGTTTTTTTATAATAAAAAATCTATTATTACCCGACAAACCGTACAAAGATGCTTGCCACCTGTTCTGTTGGAGAACTGGCGTCAAGTGGACAGTTACAGGTGGTATTTTTTTAATATTTTTTTTTCAGAAAACCTGATCTATATACGAAACTGAAAAAGATATATATTGATTTTAAGGATATGACAAATATATTGATTTGAAAATGAGATTTAAAACATTTTACTCGATAGAAAAAAATCCTAAATACACCTCTGAAAACTTTATTTATCAATTATGGCTATAATATAGATGGTACAATTACAAAAATTAACATTAATATAATATGAATCTATCGTTTCATTGTAAAAATATTTCAATGTTGTATAAGTTTTTTTTTTAAATTGCGATTTACGTTGAATCGCTTGCTGGTTCTATCCTGCTCGCGTGCGCGCGATTCTAGATAAATGCGTTCTACTCTTTCATCACTCATTTTCCCATCGACCACTTCCCCTTAAAGAGGTAAAATTTGTAAGTTTGGAAGTAGGGGGTAGGTAATATCTGTAACTGATCCGATTCTGAAAATTCTTTCACTAATAGGAAGCTATAGGCTGAATGCTATAGGCTATATTTTATTTTGTTCAAATATAACCACGAGCAAAGCCGGGGGCGGACAGCTAGTGTTCAATAAAGTTACATTTGCTTACAATTACTGTGGAAATCCTGTGTTGGTGATTTGAGGATGAAATATTATTTTCTCCTCATAGATCCTCGTCAGATGACGTTGGATAGCTGCAGATAAATATTTGAGATTACTGCAAAAAAGTCGTTATGCGCTCAAAAGCTCGTTTACCATTTTTGTGCTCCTGAAAAAAATATTCGTATTCGACACCTGCTTTCACTATAATCCCTGAAAATTTTAAATTAAAAAAAATGTAATAACCGTTCTATGATTCAATATTCATCATACCTGTCATACATGCTTGGCGATTTTCTGTACTCTTAATATTGCCTTCGATCAATAATTTTTTTATATGTTCAATAAAAGTAGATACACCTAGGTCATCCTCTGCCAGCATCACTTCAGCCATACAAACCTTTTTAGTCAATCTTTCATCCTTCACTCTTTCAACGTGTCCAAACCAGCGTAAACTACTTTTCTTCATTTTAGTCACAACATCATCTTTCACTCCGCATTCTTCTCTAATGACAGCATTCCGGATGCGGTCAATACGTTTTACATCACACATTCTACGTAAAGACCGCATTTCCATTGTATTTATCTTAATTTCATACTTTTTATTCCATACCCAAGTCTTGCTTCCAAAGCAGATAAGTGATGGAACTAAGACAGCATTATGTATCTTTTTTCATGATAGGTCGTATAGTTACAGAGTTCATGTGGCCACCTTCCGGCTCCATCATCAGGACCCTGGACATCATATCATCTGCGACCATAAATTCTTATTCGTAGCATATCATAGATGAATATTTGTTTGTTTATTTCTTTGTTACTTTATTCGTATTATAGACTCAACAACTACTTGACCCATTTGAAAAAATATTTTTGCATTTGATGGCCCAAATTCTCGGTTAAAGTTATATGATATTTAACATCACGCTACCTACCCAAAGGGGTAAATTGTATTCCTAATACAACGCGAATGAAGTAGTGGGAAATCAACTAGTACCTAGTATATAAAAAAACTAAAAAACACGCTTTTGTCAGTAACGCACACTTGCGCACCAAATGAGCCCAAATTCAATGGGGTTACGTCATTTCGTTTCAAAGTTCATGTGGCCACCTTCCGGCTCCATCATCAGGACTCTGGACATCATAGAGTACCTACTTGTGAAGACAAATCAAACGAGCCCAAACTCGATGGGGTGATATCGTTTCGTTATAGAGTTCCACTATTCACCTCCTGACTCCATCATCAGATCAGATCGAAGGTATCATATCAAATTAATGTATTGTTGCAAAGCCTCAAATAGATACGACACTTCCAAAGTTTGTTTACATACATAGTTAGTTAATTACAGATCTAACTAATAATAAAACGTGTAAAAATAACACCTAATATTATGTTCTTATTCATTTTTCTTATATTGTCTATTATATTTTAGTGTAGTATTTTTAGCCTGAATTTGAAGCCTGGTTTATTCTGCATTCTGAGGTATTAATTTTGAAATTTGGAGACAGAGATTTGGGTACTTAATTTTAAAGTACAGATATTATGTAAATTCGGTCCCATCCAATGAGGTATTTTTTTAAATCTGCAATCATACATGGCCGTGGCGGAAATCGAACCCAGGGTTGCTCTTAAAATGCACACATGTCAATGTCAACCACTAGGCCACCGACGACTGTTACTTTACAACGATAAAATAAATTACAAAATGGGTGAATTATTTTTACAATGGCTGAGTGATTTTAAGAGTTACAAGAAAGTTTTTTAAACGAATTTAATTTCTTCCGTTAATAGGCGGCAATTATATCTGTCTGTTCGTAACATACTATTTTATATTAATATATAACGGAAATAACTCGTAAATTTTACTACAAAGTGTTATGCTATATTCTGAAAACAAAAACTAGACCAAAACGCGGGCCATAGGTGCGTCGGTGGCCGAGTGGTTAAGATTTCTGGTATTGACTAGGCAGACCACGGGTTCGATCCCGCATCCCGGCCATGTACCAATATGTTTTTATAATTCAAAACTTATGTACATAATCCGACATTTTCCATCTAAATATACCTCAATAGAACTGGCCACTCGTTAGGTATGGCCTCACAAATACCATCGGCTAAAAGAGGGAGACTTGGTCTTCCGCTGGGTACCCTGGGACCGTAACACGGTTTCGGGAGCTGTAAGGCAAATACAATTTTAGCCGATGGTTTTTTGAGGCTTATAGCTAACGAGTGGCCAGTTCTGTTGAGGTATATTTAGATGGAAAAGCCTCTAAGTGCGGTTTGTCGGTTTTTAGTACCTACCTATTTTGACAACATTTTCTATTAAGGTTGACCTAATTCTTTTTCTAAAAGTTTTTATTTATTATATTTTCGAACTTACACAATATTGTTTTTACAAATTACAAATGTTTTTAGTTTAAAAAAAAATTAAAAAAGTGAAACTAATGGCAAGTGGCATACTGGCAAGAATGCAGGTTGCATTTCCATTTTTGAAGTGATGCGTCTCTTGCAGATACTCTCCTGTCTCGGCCTCTGCTCTGGTTCTTCTAAATAATATGTGATTGATCGTACTTGAACCTGCATTCTCTCGTGTAATATTACGCCACTACACTATGTTGATTTAAACTTGATGTAATAAGAGTTGTTATATAAAAATCAAATTTAAAGAAGCTAGAAAGGAATTTAAAATACACACTTTACATAATAACATATTATATGTATCACTTTTTGCACACACACACACCTAATTAGTGAATGACATTTTTTTTCACGTATTGCCTAAAAGTGCCCACTCATTCGTCCAATCGCCGGCGCGCCGCCATACGGTCCACTGAAATCGACCACAGATTCGTCCAATTCTTGTAAGCGCGGCCCACCATCCGTTTTCAAATCGTTGTATTTGTGATTGATTTCGATGGCCGGAACGATCTGTCACACACACACACATCCACACGCCTTTGTTTAATCGAATCTTGTGTGTCTGTGTGAGTGAGTGAATTGCATGTGATCTAGATCGTATTATTTACATTGCTAATGTGTGGCCTGTGTTCAATCTCGATCATACCGGACCAGTGCGTGGGCTACTTTACAGCTCCCGAAACCGTGTTACGTTTCCAGGGTACCCAGCGGAAAGGCTATACCTAACCAGTGGCTAGTTCTGTTGAGGTATATTTATATGGAAAAGCCTCTTTGTGTGGTTTGTCGGATTATGTAGGTACATAAGTTTTTAATTAATAACCCATTGGTACATGGCCGAGATTCGGGATCGAACTCGTGGTCTGCCTAGTTAATACCAGACGTCTTAACTTGACCACTCGGCCACCGACGCACCGACATAATTACTAAATTATATTATGCTACAGTGGACGTTTTATTGATCATTTTAATATACTTACACAATTATTAACAGATTAGACAGCTTATAAAATATATAAAAGAGGCAAAAGATGTGTCAGGATCGTAATTACATTGTTGTATAAATAGTAACAAAACATTAAATTTATTAAGACGAGGAACGACTCAGAAATTCCTAATCGTAAGCCACGCCCTAAACTCGTGGTTCGGGTGCAACGATCACGTCATGCAAGACAACGACGGCGCTTTGTCCGTTCTTGCTGCAGAAGTGAGAAGGGCATAATGCATCGCTTCTCGGAATAAATGACGTAAGCGGCACATATAAATAATAATAAATAAATAATTTATTAAAAAACGATCACAATATGCAGGGAAACATCTTCTTAATCAATACTAAGTACTGAAATTGTCTACAGATTCGTACAAAATTTAAACGTAAATCCCTTCAGAGTATGGTCGTATGACTAAAAAGGTGTTTTTGAAGAGGTGATTTCAAAAATTTAAGTTATCGAGAAAATTTTCACTAATCATTTTTTCATCCTACACAATACTAGATAAAATCCTCTAGTTTTCGATGTCCAAATTGTATGTTCATAGCATTCGTAAAATTCAAGAATTTCAGTTCAGGAATCAACCGAAATTATTTGTTCCTCCTCTTAAATATCTGATCATCTCTTCAGGTGACAAGAGTGCTGGCTCCTTCCTCGCTCAACGAATCAGCATCGCGATTCAGCGGGGAAATGCAGCCAGTATTCTTGCCACTATTCCACGTGGACCTGGTTTATTTAATTATTTTTAATGTTTAGATTAGATTTAAGATTTTTAAATTGTTATGTGTATATTTTTATAAGATATATTTAAAAAAAAATAGTATCTAATAAGTGTTGATATTTTTTTGGAAATATACTGTAAAATACACCTAATTAGAAAATGTTATATCTGTATTTTCAATGTTTTTAATTTTTTTTTTTTAAATTCCCGCGAAATGTTCTGGGCAGCAACATGATAATACTTATATCACAGATTAGATAAAATAACAAGAAAATAACTTAGTCAGTGACAGATTGACAGACAGTTATATTATAATATAGTTCGTAATCTGTGGTTATTTATTTGAAATTTAGATGAACGTGACGTCACTTCCCATTTGCGGTCACGTGACCGGAAGTATGAATTAAATATTTTTCATTTAGATATTAAAAAACAAATAAATAAACATTATTTTCAGGAGAGATTACCCCCTCCATCCAAACATACATATAATATTACAGGAGATAGTCCTTTTAATTGTTTGTTTCTATCATTATAAAGTAGATACCCGTGTAGTTGTTTTTTAGAATTTTCCATCTTATCAGTATAATACCTAAGATATATTTTTTATCTATTAATATAACTTGTAATAAATCCGTTTTTAACTTGAAAACATTTGTTGTTTGATAGATTGATAACGATTTGTGCCATCAATAAAAATATATTTAGTTATTGACTTGACAAATTTGACTAGGGATCGTTTATGGTTTTGCCGTAAATTATTATTATAAAAAAATAGGAGCTGTGGCGGAAATCGCGCAGAGTCTAACAAACGACGCAAATATAGTTCAATAATAATTATTGAAAATTACTTTGTGCCGTTTGATGTAGAAACACAAGGTCCATGGGGCTCTAATGCCAAAAAGTTTATTACAGATATTATATCCCCTCGAATGATCTATTCTGGTGACAAGAGTGCTGGCTCCTTCCTCGCTCAACGAATCCGCATCGCGATTCAGCGGGGAAATGCAGCCAGTATTTTTGCCACAATTCTACACGGACCTGGTTTATTTAGTTATTTTTAATGTTTAGATTAGATTTAAAGCTTTTATATTGTTATGTGTTAATAATTAAAATTACTGAAAAATATTAAAAATAAAACTCTCAATTTTAAGACCTTTTTCCAATTTAGTAGTTTTCAAAAATAATAAACAAAATAGTTTCTATATTTTTTGTGTGTATGTGTAACATCTTAGCTCTCGCTATGTGGCATACATTTATTTGTAGGGAGTAATTTCGTGTAAGTGGAAGTAAAGAAAGACAAATTAGAATTTCGAATTCTTTAGATGTTAAATACATCATTGGCAACTACTGCAAGACCCGCTCTTTTTTATGTTTTTTTTTTTATTATTACTTTATTTAAAATCGCCCTAACTGCAGGGTCATTAGCGACTACAGTGTATTTTTATATGTTTGTTATATATATGTATATCACGGATTAGGCGACATATTCTATAAGAGCACGCTGGCGGAAAAAAACTATTTTTTCCGACTTGATTCGTTTTAAATACTTTCTATAACGGATTTAATTTTAATTTATATTTAATTTAATTTAATCCCATTGTCATGCTCTATTTATAAGACAATAGAAAAGACAGACAGACTTAGGCCAAGAACTTCTTTACGTAGTGATATCTATTCGTTATCAATGTGTAGATTACGTATTTTCTTAATTATTATTAAATACATAATATTTAATTAGTAATTATTAAGAAATGGCCGCCTCGTTTTTTGTAGTACTGTGTGTGTTTGTTGTCATACAACTTGTCTTTATGAGTGTTGCTTTGTGTTATACTATTATGTCTACACGGAAAAATCAGGTTCGTATATTTTTTGTTAATAACTTGCTTCCCGACCCCGGCTTCGCTTGTGGATATTTTCGAATAAAATAAAATATAGCCTATAAATGTCACTCAAGGATATCGTAGCTTCAGGATCGTAGGTTCGTAGGATCAGCTTAAGGACCCGTGGCTCTCTCATCTTGTATCTGTCAAAAATATGGCAAATCTCAGTTAATCCTGGAAACGTGAGTTTATTTATACAACATTTCCTCACCACAAAATGATTGTTATTATTTGAAATTGCATTGACCCATATTTGTTATTATTTAGGGTTCTATTCTATTTTTTTCAAAATGGCTCCATCAGGGTTTTGATGATTCCGCCAATGTCAAGTATTATAGACGTCACAGTAACAATAAGCCGATTGATCGGTAGGTAGAATGCTCCCGCCGGCCGTGATATGTCCTATTAATCACTGACTAATCACAACTATTACAGCGCGGGCGGGATTAAACTGGATTCCCCATGACGTCCTGGTGGACGCGTGCGTATACCACAAAGGCGTCACGAGGGTTCTAAAGAGCCGTAGTTTTCGATACTTTTTTGACAGATACAAGATGACCTTGACCACCGCCCCTTAAGCATTCAGCGAGGTAACGCAGTCAGTGTTTTGGGAACCATGCCACAGGGTACCTCCCTTGAAAAAGTATTATTTTTATAGTATGAATAATATAGTTTTTAAATATATTTATTATTAGCGGATTGCCCTGACTTCGCCTGGGGTAACAATTATATACACACTTAACAATAATGTTTTTAGTTACCTAATTTGCGAGTAACGCTACCCTTTGATGAGGTTGAAAATTTTTGTATGGAAAAAGTGTTATTTTTTTTACTAAAACCATCTTCGCATTATTGCCTTTCAAATGAAAAGGTTTGGGGCACATCGGTTGGTCTATAACGATCATTATTCAGTGTTCACGCGATCCACGGCAATAGGTTTTTATTTTTCTACAGATCCCTTTGTTTGTGTGTCCTTCTTTGACGTCAAACCAGAGCAACGTATAAACGTAATTTTTAAAGAGATAGTTGAAGGGCCGAAGATTGAAGCCATACTTTATCCCAGAAATGTCACATTTCAAAAACACCACAGGCAAAGCAGACGGCGAAAAGCTAGTAAATATATTTTTGTCATACAATCACAAAATATTAACTAGGTATATTGACAAATATTATTGTTGTAATTAGTTTTGAACACGAAAATGAAATTTATTTGTTATTAGAATATGGCATAAGCACACAACACATATATATAGTATAGGTGGAGTAATTTTACAAGTGTAGCACATTCTATCGTATTACGGTGAACAAATATTTAATTTAATTTAATTAAAATTAGATTCAATATTACACACACCAATACAATTCAATGTTAATCAATAAAATTACACAAATATCACATGTCAAATAATTACAATATCAGAGCATATATACCTACTGGTTAGAGTGGAGGAAACGGGGCACTAAGAAAAAAAGACTATTATTTAACCGTTTTTATATGAACCAGCGACTTAGACGAAACTAGAAAATGCAAAAATATTTTTCATGATTTTGAAAAATTTGAAAAAAGGACTTAAAAAATTTCGATCGATTTTTTTTTACTTCATATAACACCTATTTTTATGATGTAATAGGATAAAAGGCATCACAAGGAGCAACTTTTGTCCCAGAAACTTTCTTCTAACACTACTCCCCGCGCCGCTGAAAGAAAAATTTCAACCAAGTGGAGCAAGGAAGGCACTATGAAAAAACACTTAGAAAATTTTTGATCAATTTTTTTTACTCTATATAACACCCATTTTTTATGATGCCATCGGATGAAAGGCGTCTCAAGGAGCAACTTTTGTCCTGGTCAACTTTATTCTATAAAATCACACAATCAATTATAATAATGATAATTAAAAAACATGTCAAAAGTTAATTCAATTAAAACAATAATAAAATAATAATGTAAAAAAATCATTTAGGAATTTTTTTTCTAGCAATATCTTAAATGTCCTTTTGAATATCTGCAGGGGAAGTTTATTTAGATAATTATAATCTGGAATATGATTAGTATTTTAATTGTCAAGGAAAAAAGAGATAACCTTTGTGGTGGGACATATAATTTGTCTTTGAACTTTCTGCATTTACATAGTTTGTTTCAAGTTCAGGGTGAAAATATTTTTTTACAAACGTGTCATAATATCGCGTATTACTTAAATAAATGGAAATATCTCTTGCTTAACTAAAAACATTAAATTCACAAAATATTTTGGATAGTAAGTATTTGTGAATGGTGAAGGACCCAAAAGATGTAGACGCCTTTTACCAATAAAATTGGATCATTCATTTAAGTAGACATCTAAAAGTTGAGCGGAGCGAGTAGCATAGCGATTCATATACCAACGTAGGTAACCGATGGTATCGCTGTCAAAAATCGTTCCTCATAGATAAAGTTAAAGGATTTATCTGGAATTTGTTTTGTACCTTTTGTGCGATTAGCAGCATTTTTGTCAACATATAATACCATATCCTATGTGTCTGTTTAATTTGTTATCAAAACAAACCAAAAATATATCAATCCCAAGGAAAATTCCAGTTTTTGATACAAATATAGTCGAATTTAATATCGCACAATCGCTTAAAAATCCATACACAGGCTGATTTTCCACCAATTTACAATTCAAGAAGCTCTGATTTTTTCGGCATGTCACCGTTCATTACCAGACAAACTATTCCTCATTTAGCCGATGGAGTTTGTTAGTAAATCTAACGACTGGCCAGTTCTGTTGAGGTATTTTAGGATGGAGAAGCTTCCTTCCTAGTATGGTTTATCGGATTATCTAGGTTACATTAAGTTTTTAATTGAAGCTCTGTAAATCATTGAGCAAATCTCTTGACACAAAAAGACTTTTTAAAAAGCTTATGAAATCGCTCGACCCCAGTTACTGGCCTTATTCAATTATATAACTCGATCGCCTCCTTTAACAATTTTTTATCTCTAATTAATATCATGATGTCGCTGAAATAACCATCTTGTGTACAAATATAATATAATTTGTACATGTGTTGCATAATGTACTACTTTTTGATTTTGTTTTTTTGTTTTTTGTAGCAATCACTAGAAGGAAATAAGAATAGATAACTGGTTGTAACTATGAACACTTCTATAATATCATCACGCCTTTTATCCCAAGAGGGGTAGGCACTTTTTGAAGTGAAAACTTCTTTGTGCACTTGAACTATCTATGAATCATCGGATTAATGTAAATATGTATCTTAAATTATAATTTGATCACTTTTTTCTATAAAAAAAAATATATTTCCAAAAAAGTAAATTTTTAAAAGTAATTCCTAATTTGGGTAATAAATTTTTCAAAAAAAAAAATAGTTATCATTATAAAAATTACGTATATTAAATGTTATTCTTAGTAGTAGTGTTCGTGGTGATTCAATTTAGGTGACAGATCTACTATTTTAGGAACAAATATTATTTATTAGGTCACTGAAAATGCATTTATTAGGTAATTTTATAATCATACCCAACACTGAGGACGCAACTTTAAAACCTGTGTAAACTAAAGTATTGAATACTAGCAGTAGTATTAGTAAGTATTATGAATGCAAAAGAAGAGAAAGAGGTATGTCAGGATCGTAGCAAATGGCATTCGATTGCATCTGCCTATCCCTCTTAGGTAAAAGGCGTGATGATAGATAGATAGAATGCCAAGTAAATCAGATAAGTTTGTTTAATAAAATTTTTAGCACAGTTTGCAAGACATATTTTGACAATGCCTTTGGTATAACATTGTTAATTTCAAACGATTTAGTATTACTTACGTAGTATGGCCCGTGTGGCCTAAATAGCTCCGTTGCGCTTTCAATCGTCAAAATAAAATAATTTGAAACATTATAAATAATAGATGATGGAGATTAAGAACGGACATGATGTAGAAAGCGCAAGTGGCTGCGGTGCCGGTAGTAGGGTAGGGTGACTAGAAATTGTATAAAAATTAGGACAAATTTAATTAATTTTTTTCTTCACGAATTGCCTTACAGCTGTCGAAACGATGCTATCGGTCCCAGGGTACCCAGCGGTAGACCAAGTCTCCCTCTTTTAGCCGATAATATGTGGCCAGTTCTGTTGAGGTATAATGGGAAAGCCTCTAAATCTGCCCACTCATTCGTCCAATCGCCGGCGCCGTATGTCCAATGTACGTATATATAGCTTTTCCTTTGGTCAAAATTCGTAATTTGAGATACTCTTACAATAGGAACGATGTCATTAGAGAAGAATGCGGACTGAAAGATGAAGTTGTGACTAAAATGAAGAAAAGTAGTTTACGCTGGTTTGGATACGTTGAAAGATTGACTAAAAAGGTTTATATGGCTGAAGTGAAAGGAAATGCTAGCAGAGGACGACCTAAGAACTGATAAAACCTTGAACATATAAAAAATGTATTGATCGATGGAAATATTAAAAGTACACACAATCGCCGAGCATGTATGAAAGGTATGATGAATATAAAAGAAGCGAAAGAGGTATGTCAGGACCGTAACAAATGGCATTCGATTGTCTCTGCTTAACCCTCTTGATATAAAAAGCGTGATGATTGATAGATAGATCAATTTGTCTTACTTTGTCTCTATGGTATATATCTCGTCCTCTTTCTAACAGAGATTGTCTCGCACGGCTGGTATTCAAATTCGAGTAGATACATTTTATTAGTCCTCATTTATCAAAAATAATTGTCTTCCTACTAAAACTAAACGGAAACAGTGGTCGGCGGTGTATTAAAGATATAGCTGATACTACACAATATGTAATCAACAACAAAATACGTAAAACCTAATTATTATTTTAACTAATTATTACTTGTCTAATGACTTTAAATACAATTTGAATTGATTGAGTGGAGTTATTAATTACTAGCGAGGATTTTACTTCATGTCATGGCGACTTAATAAGACATATCCCAAATCAAGTCGGGGAAAAGTTAGCCCCAGCGAGTTTTCATGGCGTATGCTGTCTAATCCGTCAGAGATATAACAAAATGATGTAGGAAAGAATTGTGTAGAATAAAATTACTTACAAAAAAGTCCGCGGTAGTATATATCTATCTCTAATAGATATGTAGATATAAGCGTGTTTATGTAGGTATTCAAATTGTTGTAAACAACAAAATGTAATGTATGTATGTTAACAACAAAAGAAACGTTCTAGATGGGAAATAACCTACTTCAATATACCGCATAATTAAATCAAATAATAACATACTATTATAACAATAATTAATTAATTAATTAATAATATACCAAGTTAATAAACTCTTGTATACATAACATACTCACGCCTGGATGCTAGTGGGGTAGGCAGAGAAATAATTGTCTAACTCGGTGTTTTTCAACCTTTTTGAATACCCCTTTTGCGACCCCTTTGTAAGTTGAAAATTTCTGGCGACCCCCTAAGGCCCTAAGCTAAAACTACGACCTAAGTCAGTGATTTTAAAGACTTACCATAGTCCTACAATACTAAATCCTTTCTCGGATACGAGCATGAAAGAAATATTTAGTAGTTGACCGCGGCATGCTTAAAATGGAATTTCACTAGCAAGAAAAAACAAGAATATTCAGAGCTGGCAAGCGAAGCTTTAAAATTATTTACGCCAATTGGCACTTACTACCTATGCGATCTAACGTTCTTTTCATTGGTAGACATAAAAACTAAAAACAGAAATAGGCTCCAAATAGAAAATTATTTACGTCTCGACCATGTTTCGACAAATTATTAAAAAATAAACAGGCACAGCCTTCTCACAGACTTTTTTTATTATAATAAATAGACCTTTGCCTTTTCCTCGGAAAGAAGACTACCAAAAAATCTGCGCGCGCTTAAAACTATATCAAACACGACCCGCCAAAAAATAAACCCGCATGCATAAATTATTTTAAAGAAAATATACGAAAATAGATGCCCTCGGCTTCGGCCGTCCTAGAACCCGATTGCGGCGCCACCAACCGGATCCAATTTATTGTGAATCTAATCCAATCACCCATATCAGTTTTCCCGCGAAATTTTCCAATTTTTCTTTCCATAAGAATCTTGTATAATTTACGAACACAACAAAAAAATCAGCCAAACATTTCAGTCACTTCACACCCCTATTAGTTCAATAACGAAAATATGTTTTAAGAACGTCGTTTTAAGAACCAAGTGACAACTCACTCTTCGAGCTCGTCTCCCCCCCCCGTATTAGTATTTAAATTTTCTAATTATCAAGTGTGCCTATAAATTTGAAGAGTTCTCGATTTCTCCAGGATCCCACCATCAGATTCTGACCTGATGACCATGGGACCACCTGGAAAGTATACCCTTTCAAACAAAAAAAAATCCAAATCGGTCCAGGCGTCTTCAAGTAATCGGGGAACATACATAAAAAAACAAAGATTCCGACGAATTCGATTCTTTTTTGAAGTTCGGTTAAAATACCTATCGCTATCAGTCAGAAGGTTTGAAAGGAAATGCGTTCCGGTTCGTGAGTAAGTCCAATTCGACCACTGCCTCATACAATCTTGATTCTTCACAAGTTTCACTTGACAGCCCAAAAGGGTTTAAAAGGTAGTGAACGTCTGAAAGACCTTGAACAGTTTAGCTTGCCAACATGATGGTTTAAGGTCACATGTCTCGCTCTAAAAACATACTAACTACAAGAATGGATGCAATTATATTAACAATGGGTGCCCATCGCGGTTGGAGGCAGTCGTGCGAAATTGTTGTATTTTGACATAGAGAACAAGTCAATTATTCATTATATGTATTAAAAGAAAGTCAAAAGAAACTACTGTACGGATATTGATGCGGATTTCACTATAAAGTAGCCCACGCACTGGTCCGGTATCTCACAGAAAATTTTCGGTCCGGCCGCTGTATGATCGAGATTGAACACAGGCAATGTAAATCATACGATCTAGATCACTCACCCACACAGACACACAAGATTCGATTAAACAAAGGCGTGTGGATGTGTGTGTGTGTGTGATAGATCGTTCCGGTCATCGAAATCAACCACAAATACAACGATTTGGAAACGGATGGTGGGCCGCGCGCACAAGAATTGGACGAGTCTGTGGTCGATTTCGGTGGACCGTATGGCGGCGTGCCGGCGATTGGACGAATGAGTGGGCACCTTTAGATAGGTTGATTCAGGGTAGGTTCTGCACGTTTTTTTGCAGGATAAATCTTATCGAATAAACAGTGGCACATACATTGAGTACTGCAAAAAAACGTATAAAGTAAATTTGTTTAACGCATAGAATGTAGAATATAAGATAACTTTAAATTTATGGGACCGATTGAAATACAACCACGTGACCAACTCCTTGTAGAAAACGAAGCGTAAATCTTTCCTGTAGATAACGTTGAGAAAAATAGCGAAGGTTTTTGTCGATCAGCAAATGTTTTGAGGTTATGCCCGGTTGTTGGTTTTCGGATTTTTTATTATGTAAGTAGTTAAAATGCATTGAGCTCCTTATGGGCTGCGCATACTTTTCATAGTTATTATAATTCGGTTATATGTTTCTAGGGAGACTTGGTCTTCCGCTGGGTACCCTGGAACCGTAACACGGTTTCGAGAGCTGTAAGGCAACCCATGAAAAAAAAATGAATAAAAAATCCGTAGCACGAGAAATCGATATAAAATACAGAAAATTGCTCCTATCGAATTATTTATTTTTGGTGAAATATTAATTTTAGTGCAAATTCAACAATAAGCAATTGTTCACAATGTACCGTAACCCCATTATCCACACGGTAGCGTAACTATTACACATATTCTGTTGATCTGTATAAGATATGTGTAGCATTCTTGAGTGATTGGGCAACGTGCAAGGTCGTGCATGAGGATTCGTTCCACTGTTTTCTTATTGGAGCAAGACATGTGAATCAAGATGTAATTTTTAAATAACACAACTCTATAAAAAAAAAATAACTAAGTAAACCAGGTCCGCGTGGAATAGTGGCAACAATACTGCATTTTTGAACCCCACGGACTTAATATAAACCTAGATCATGTAGCCAGTGAAAACTTCTTTTGGCGCGTTGAACGACTTTTGTTAGGGGAAAATTTTATGAATTCGTGCCACGACATGCTCTCGGCACAAACGCCGACCATGGATTTCCCGGCCCGAGAATGTTCTGGCAGGATTTCGTGTACTGGCTTCCAATTGCTGGGTCGGGCATTTTGACCGTGCATTTCTGGCCGGCAATTCTCGGTTGAAATGAAACCTCGCTGGAGCTAACTTTTATCTGACATGAGTCACATATTGTTAATGGTCAGCTCCTAAACATGATAGGACCATGTTTAATACTCGTAAACCTTCCCGGTGAATCAACCTATCTAATATTGAAAACCGCAACAAAATCCGTTCAGTAGTTTTTGCGTGAAAAGGTCACAGACAGACAGACGGCCGGGGACTTTGTTTTATATGTACTTATTAATGAGAATAGATTTTTTTTTTCTACACGGGTTGCCTTACAGCTCCCGAAACCGGGTTACGGTTCCAGGGTACCCAGCGGAAGACCAAGTCTCCCTCGTTTAGCTGATGGCATTTGTGAGGCTATACCTAACAAGTGGCTAGTTCTGTTGAGGTATATTTAGATGGAAAAATAGTTTGTCGGATTATGTACATAGGTACCTAAGTTTTTTTTTACAAAACCATTTGGTACACGGCCGGGATCCGAAATGGAACCCGGGGTGTCCAGACGTCTTAACCGACGCTCCTTTTATTATTATTATAGATTAGAATAGATTAATATTTGTCCATACCTCACACTCCCTTTAAATCGTCTTTAAACGCTACAAGTGGCTAGATAGGCGTCACCCCACGTTCATTCTCACAGAATGACATCGTCCAATCAACGCGTATTCAAGAAGGGAGGCAGGGGTAGGTGGATCTAGGGGGAAGACCGGAAACTTACCAATTCAATTAAACTTGAAGCCCCGCACTTATCTGATAGGGGATGCGGACGGACGGAGACGGATTAGGGTTGGCACTAGGGTTTGCGAAAAAAAAAATATTTTAAATGTTTCTTGACGGTTGTCTCAGGGCAGTCTGACGTGAAATCTAGTTTATCTCGCCCTGCGACAGTTTAATTTTTTACCAAAAATTTAAAAATAAGGAATGAGTTATTTTTCGGAAGTAAAGTTAGTTTATGTCTATGTCTAGCTATTTCTGTGTCAAAAGTCTCCTAAGTGGCTGAATTCAACTTAAATGTTTTGATTGCTTTATTTTTTGTATCGTGTTTGACTACGGAGCTCTAAAAATAGATCTGTCATCAAAATCCAACTTTTATTCAAATTTTTCAGAAAACCTGATCTATTTACGAAACTGAAAAATATAATATATTTAAGGATATGACAAATTGTGTTATTGTTTTGAAAATATGATTAGAAACATTTTACTCGATAGAAAAAAATCCTAAATACTCCTCTGAAAACTTTATTAACAAATTTTATGGCTATAATATAAATGGTACCATTACAAAAATTAACATGAATATTTTTTTGGTAATTATCCATCGTTTCATTGTAAAATTATTCCTATGTTGTATAAGATTTTATTTTAAATTGCGTTTTAAACAAAAATTATCGCTTACGTTGAATCGCGTACTGTTTCTATCCTGCTGGCGAGCTTGTATGAGGGTGTATGCGCGGCAATCTCAAGATTCTCATGTAATTTACTGTCAGTAAGAAACACATTAACGTAATCAGCAATCGCCGCGACATATTTTAAGACCATCAATCAATTTATTTAAGATTTTAAATTTATTAAATGACGAAAAACTAATTTAATTCGAGTTTGGGCTCTTCCTCGAAGGGGTCTCAGGCAAATCTAATTGGGAACCACTTAGAGCTTATAGGTAAAATGTGGATATATTTTTAATTGTGACAGTTAAGAATTTATTTTGAAGGATTTTAGGCATAAAATGTAGCCTATGTCACTCTTCGGACCTCCAACTATAACTGTGCAAAAAATCACGTCAATCTGTTGCTCTGTTTTGACGTGAAAAAAAGGACAAATAAACAAATATACTTTTACAAAGGGTTATCATAATAAATTATGACGGTGCGTTGGTGGCCTATGGTTAAGAAGACGCCTGGCATTACCTAACTAGGCGGACTACGGTTGGATGACAGCCATGTAATAATAGGTTATTAAAATTAAAAGATTCTGTACATAATCCAACAAACTACACTTAGAGGCCACTCGTTAGGTATAGCCTCACAAATACCATCGGCTAAAATAAAACAGGATAGAAAATAAAAATAAATTAAAGTTGTCAACCCTATATAATTTCCCAATTCCAAGCAACATCCAGCCCGAACCGTTCTATGAACGTGAACCGAAACTTCCTCCGAAAACCGCTAACTCCGCTAAGCTCCACCACCTGTCACCTTATCTACCCCACTTTACTGAGCTACCGTTTATAGCCTACTAGCTACACGCCCCGGGTTGACCCGTGACACCAATTTACAACAATTATTATTACTTATTTATTATTTATTAAAGTATTATTTTGGTCTTGAGTCATACAAAAATCCCATAGAAATTTAATAAATTACTTTTAATTAATTAATAATTAATTTATATATATAGATAGGTATATGTTACCACGATTTTTTTGTAGATAATTTTATTCTACATAATTATTTCCTACATCATTTTGTTATATCTCTGACACTTTAGACAGCATACACCGCGACTTGATTCACTAATACTGTTACTGCTCAGCTCCTAAACATGATAAGTCCATGTTTGATACCCGTAAACCTTGCTCTTGAATCAACCCATCTAATAGTGAACCGCAATATATAAACGCGGTAAATAAACGCGGCAGGGGATTGTGATTTAAAAAAAAAATTCTTTCTTCACGCTTTCGCTGGGTACCCTGGATTTATAATTACGTAGTGTTAAAGCAAAAAATATGTACCAAGGGGTAAATACAGATTACCATTCCCATTCATATTTCAAGAAGTTTCACGAACAAAGCTTTGTACATCTATGTAACGCCTAAATATAAACCGTACCCAAAATAAGTTCCAGTGCCAAGTTATTGCTATATCATAAAGTGCAGGCGTTAAGCGTTGTAAGACGCCCACACTGTCACTGCCAGATAAGCGCCTGCTGAAGGGGACGATATTGAGTCCCACGGGAGATGGGGATTAGTGCCTACCTAGTAGTAAATGAAGCTCAATACCTATTGTCATTTTTAGGGCTCCGAACATCTCATGAAAAAACTGAAACCCATAAAGAATCACTCTTGTGTCTGAATGTCTGTCTGTCGAAGCTTATTTTCTCCGAATAGATTGGACTTTATTATAGAGTTTGATGCAATAACGGATGTATAGCGTAAAATAATAGAATTTCGATTTTGGGGGGAAAATTAAAACTTTAAAAAAAGTTTTTTCAAGTGTATCATGTGATATATCAAATAAAAAAGCTTGTTTTAAGGCAGGGATCAACCTCGATAAAAAATATTATTTGAGTGCGGATGCTTATGTAGGACGATATAAGGTTGAATATTGCTTGGCATATTTTACGTGGTCATGCAGTTACACTTGAAATTTCATTTATTTTGTAGCTTTTTCTTAAAATTTGTTAAAGAAAAACAAGTAAACACTGAAAGTAATCGGTTAAAGTTTTAATAGATTTTTCAAGCTATTTGATTCTTAAAAAAAAGTATATAGTTGGCGCGCAAAATATTGTGAATTTACGCACAAAAGTTTTTTTATAGACGTATTTTGCATAATTTTTTTTCAATAGACCAAAACACTTATGAAAAATCTATGCGGTTAAAGTTTTATGTAGTATTATTTGCTATCCACTATATTTTTTTGAGATTGATTCCCGACACTTCAAAGTATGCGTTCAAAAATGCTACTTTTAGTAGATATCGTGTTTCCAATACAACTATAATATTAGAATAAAATAGGGAATATAGGACTTTTCTTCTGACCGAAAAAAATCTTTATAACATTACTCTCGTGTCCGTCCGTCTGTCACAGAGGTTTTTCAGGAATGCAGGAATTTGATATTTGGCATAGCGATATAACGCACACATAATATACGATTGGAAAAAGATTAGATTAAAGTTTGGGATAAAGTAAAGGGGACAGTTTGGTTTAAATTTTTATGGTCTAGCTGTAGTTTTAAAATTTCCTAAAAATGACCCTCCCCCTGTTTAACAAATTGTTAAACAAATCTGAAAGTAAAGAAACAATTACCTTTCCTTTCCAATTTCAGTTAACATATTTCCTTTACCTTGTAATAAATAGTTAATATCCATTTGATACTTGAGTTTGTTGACTGTATAAACAGCTGTTTCTGAATTAGTGATGTTCCTTTCAAAATACATTTTTCGGTTATTATTTTGAATAATTTCTCCCAAATTCGGTACCTATGTAAAGTAATAGTACATTTTAATACAAGTTCGAAAAGTATATCATTACATTACAAAATTACATTACGTGTGTCAAACGACGTTTTCCAAAACGACAATAAAACAACAAAAATAAATCCAATGCACAATCTTCTAACTAAATCATTACGTGACCACGCGTGCGCTGGTCGCCATGACTTGACGTAGAATCCTTACAAGGCTTGACTACAATTTTTTGTTTTTGATGAGATACCTAGTAGTTTTCTCTCAATAATTGTCCGCCATTTTATAGCAGACGTTCAAAAAGGATAATATTCGATTGTCAGTTATGATTGAAAACCACAATTCGAAATTAAATTCTCTCTCATCTACCCGCAAACCGACATACAATTAAAATCGAACTATCAGTATGGCGACAGTCGATTTTAACCAATTCAATTACTAAACATATAAATTTCGATTATTAATTTCCAAAGCCATATTTCCCTGCAAAAGATTTCATACGAAAAACCGCATCGCTAAAATTTCGAATCGTATGCAAAAGGCGATATTTATGTGAGCTCATTTCGAATGATTTTGAGCTCTATTTCTGAAGTGGTAAGGTATAAAGTTGATTGTATTATAAAGATACTTATAATTTTGTGGGTAAACAGAGGAGATATAGGGTATTAAGAGAGGTCGACGACAAAAATTGGAAACCAGCAACAATGAACTGAGTCCCGTGATAGCGAGCGGTTTCAGGGTTGTGGCTTTTATTTATGGGTTTAAAATAACCACTTCTGATGAAGAAAAAAAACGATTGTTACGAGTCTTTAGGTACTCGTAGGCTCGTAACAATCTCAAATTGTCAATTATATGGGTAATTGAATATTACAAAAACAAATTAAATGTCATAGTACTAAAATCACTAGTACCGCCGTTTTCTTTTTTTTTAAACTTTCAGAGACCACATTTTGGGATTATTTTCTATCGAGCGAAAATTGTGTAATCGCGTTTTCAGAATGAGAATTATATCAATTATATCCTGTAGAATAGAATAATATATATTTTTTTCAATCTTGGAAATTGTCTTGTTTTTGCTAAAAGATTCTTTAAATAATCGTATATAGGTGTTATCTGCCCCTTAAGAGCCCTGTATCCATAATTTGTATGGGGATATTACTATTCCCAATTTCTCTGTAAATATTCGACCTGTGCCACTGTAATTTAGCATAGAGTTACTTATTCAATATATCTAAGTGAAATAGTCGTTATTTTTTCAACTGAACGTATTTTGTTGCGGATCAACTATTAGGTAGATTAATTCACGATAAAGGATTAAGAGTTTCTATCATTACGCCTTTTATCCCAAGAGGGGTATGCAGAGACAAGCGAATGCCATTTGTTACGATTCTTCTTTCATATCACTTAGGTACTTATGGAAGTGATCGAGACTTAGGTATGGAATAAGAAGTATGAAAGTAAGATATGCAATGGAAATGCGGTCATTAGAGAAGAATGCGGAGTGAAAGATGATGACTAAAATGAAGAAAAGTAGTTTACGCTTGTTTAGACACGTCGAAAGAATGAAGGTTGAAAGATTGACTAAAAAGGTTTATATGACTGAAGTGAAAGGAAATACTGACAAGAGGACGACCTAGGTGTACTTTTATTGAACATATAAAAAATGTCGGTATTGATCGATGGAAATATTAAAAGTACCTACACACAATCGCCGAGCATGTATGAAAGGTATGATGGATATAAAAGCGAAAAAGAAATTATACGAATATTAAACATGGACCTATCATGTTTAGGAGCTGAGTAATAATAGATACTAATAGTGAAACAAGTCGGGGGAAAAAATTGTTTATTTATATAGGTTTAATTCCGAAAAAGAAAGTGGCAACCTTAACTGAAAAGTCATTTATCCATGGTTGGCTTGTGAAAAAAAACCCGACGCCAAACAGCAAAGTGTATTGGTCCCTGAAGTTCAATTAACGGAGAGACAGGCTTTTGAGCTCAACTCGATTTAACTTTAAAAAAATATTGAATTTTTCATGACATACATTTTTTTTCAGGGTGTTTTTGTAACACACCCTTAGCATAAGGGTAATTTTAACTTCTCTTCCATTCTTCCATTAATATAGATTCATACAATCCTCTCACTTCTTTCACATTCATACAACGTTTCATACAATGTCTCATCCCAACACTAAAATAAAATATTTCAAGTTAATTTACATGTTCGAATATTGGGTCATTTATTCAGCTGACTGCCATACATCGAGACTATATTGTCACAAAATAAGGTTATTTTTTTTTTATTATATTAATTATTATTATATTCATACCCCTATTATGGTTTTGAGTTCATACATATAAATCTCGTAGAATAAAGCAATTTCAGTTTTTCCCGAATTTTCCAATTTTACAAGTAAGTTTTACAATTTTTCTTTCCCTGAAACCTTATTCAGACGATTATTAAAAAAAACAAATACGTCCAGCCGTTCTCAAGTGATACACTAACGAGCAGCATTTCATTTTCTTTAGGCACTAATATTATTTTGTAAGTTTGGATGTAGGAAGTAATTTCTCAAACTGATTCGATTTTGAAAATTATTTCACAAATAGGAAGCTACATTTATCCCCAAGTGCTATAGGCTATATTTTATTATATTCAAAAACATCCACATCAGGCATTGTAGAAACAATAGAAATCCCCTTTTTTCTTTGCGGGTTGCCTTACAACAAAATCTCCTTCTTTTAGCCGACGATATTTTTGTGAGGCTATACCTAACGAGTGGCTAGTTCTGTTGAAGTATATTTAGATGGAAAAGCCTCGTGGTTTGACGGATTATGTAGGTACAGAAGTTTTTAATTATAAAATACCCATTGGTACATGGCCGGTATGGAGAAACATTTTTTTTAAGTTACGATATTATGTTGACACTGTGTAAATATACTCTCCAAAGGAAATAAAATAACACGTGACAGAGCAGTCGTGGTCAATCATGACGGTCCACAGCGCGACGCACCTTGTATTGACTCGCCATGGTTAACTTTCTTGGGAAGTATTCTTGTGCAGTGGTTTCCCCTGCCTTCTGCACCAGACATTTTGAGACTATTTAGGTCTTCAGGCTCGCTGTAGCCTCTTCCAGCCAGTTTCCTAGCTAGGTGTATGGTTAAACCGCCATTGCTCGGTCACCAGAGCCTCGTTTGTTGTCTAGCAGAGGGTACCAAGCGTGCAGGTGAGAATGACATTTGGGGTCGGATAGATCTTATTCCATTCTCTCCCTTACCCCTTATGATTAACAAAAGATGTTTATTATCTTTTACAGGTTTTAGTATGACACGAAAAGTTAACTCAAAGGAAAGCAATGATGAACTTCAAAATAATAATAACATTAAACGAAAAGGTTAGTTTTTTTTATACCTACTATAACTTTTATCCTTTAGCCGATGTAATTTTTTAGTATTTTTTACAAAAGTTTACCGAAAAACTGCAGGTTTTTGCTGAAATTGCTGAAAAAAGGCATAGGGACTGCTGACAGAAGTATTATGAATAACAGTGGTTTTTAATTTATAAGTAGCATTCCACCCCCGGCTTGAGAATGGTCGGAAATTCTATTAGGTCCGTGGGGTTGAAATGCCAAAAAGTTTATTAAAGATATATCCCTTCGACTGATCTATTCTGGTGACAAGAGGGATGGCTCCTTCCTAGCTCAACGAACAAACAGCCTAACGGAATTGGATGGTATTAACATTTTATATTGCATTTCAGATAAAATCGAAAACACAAAGAAAAAGGATAAAATGAACAGATGGTACAAATCTGCTTGGTTTGCAATAATGTTTAAATGGTCAAAGGTAATGTAATATTTAATTTTTAACTATGTAAGTACCTAAAAAAATTTTTTAGTTTTAATTTCTCCCCAAAGTTAACCTCCAAAATCGAAATTAAAGTATTTACGCTATACGTCCGTGATTAGGTCATGAAACTATATTATATATGTACCAAGTTTCAACATTTTTCGTTCAGTAAATTCGGAGAAAATAAGCTGTGACAGACGGACAGACAGACAGACGCATAACGCAAACAAACAAATACTATTCTGTGTTCCAAAACTTATCGCGACCGATAATTTCTTCTCTATCATCAAGCTGTTCTCCCGTGGGGCCCTACTAACTTCCATCCCCGATTTTTATACCACCTTAAGGGAAGTGGATTTAAAAAAAATTGCACATAGGGTTCAAGCTTTCTTCGTATCAAACATTAAAAGCGTCAAACAGAGTTACTGAATGAAGACGTACCTACTTTCCGCGAACATGACGCATTTTTACAGGAAGACAAACCGTTTTCGGTCGGTTTCACTCAGCAAACTTGTTTTTTTTTAAATTTATTTTTAGACTCATTTAATTTCTGCCGGCAAGTGCTTACAACTACTTTCTGTCGCCATCTCTCTACTGTATTGATGTGAAAGAAATACAAAGAAACACTTTCGCATTTAGGATTGTCACGCGACTAATTTATTTTTATTTTTCAGGATCACTATTACATCATAATAATCGCTCTAAGTCTTCTCTCGCTGAAATTCTACGACATATTCTTGGAACACGAACCAAAATCAATACACGAATTCACTGTAAGAAACATTTATGGTAACGACATTGACTTAAGCATATACAAAGGCGAAATATGCGTTATTGTAAACGTGGCTTCGGAATGTGGTTACGCCGAAAGTAACTACGAAATGCTAAATTACGTGAAAGATATATCGATAAACGGTAAGAATGTCAAAGTTCTAGCATTTCCAAGTAACGACTTCCAGCAAGAAAACGGTAACTCAATGGACATATTGAATTATGCTAAGTCCAGAAATGCGCGGTTCGATTTCTTTGACAAGTTAAGTGTGGTGGGCAAAACAGCGCATCCTTTGTTTAAGTTTTTGGAACAAGATTTTGGGGGTATTAAATGGAATTTTTACAAGTATATTGTGGACGGCGAGGGAGTCCCTATTAAGAGATTGCCGAGTGAAGCTGATTTCTACAAGTTATCAGGTGTATTGCAAGACCATTTTGAATACTACCCTAAATCTGAATAAAGTGTTTATTTGTAACTTTTGTTTTTCTTCACAGAGGGGTGAGCATATATTTCGACCGAAAGGTCTAAAACTTTATGTCGGTACAGGACCAGCCAAAGAATGCCCGGTCCGAGAATGTCCAACACTAGATTGTCGAACAAATTTGCTGGGTCGGACAAAGACAAGTACACAGAATTTGCCCGCACATTGTAGGGTTGGACGTCTCGGCCCGTGCATTCCGTGCGGTGCTTGTATGGACATAAAGGTTTTTGGGCTTTCGGTCGACACGAAAGATGTCACGTCAAATATATGCTCACCTCCCGAGTTGCCTTTACAGCTCCCGAAACCGTGTCACAGTTCCAGGGTACCCAGCGGAAGACCAAGCCTCCCTCGTTTAGTTTGTAACTTTTTATGTTTCATTAAACCCGTCACAGATCTCGCTATATATTATTTCTCGAAGGTATTTTTGTCCCTTAATAGTCCTATATGCAAAACTATTCCCAATCTGTTTTTTTTATTATTAGTACTTACATATAGAAGAAAAACTCGGAAAACTACTAGACCGATTCGTATAAATATGGATGCACTAATATCTACTGACAAAAAACCAAGTATTTTAGGGTTCCGTACTCAAAAGGTAAAAACGGAAACCCTATTACTAAGACTCCGCTGTCCGTCCGTCTGTCTGTCTGTCTGTCCGTCTGTCACCAGGCTGTATCTCATGAACCGTAGACAGTTGAAATTTTCACAGATGATGTATTTCTGTTGCCGCTATAAGAACAAATACTAAAAAACAGAATAAAATAAATATTGAAGGGGGCTCCCATACATATTTATTTTTTGCCGTTTTTATAGATACGGAACCCTTCGTGCCCGAGTCCGACTCGCACTTGGCCGGTTTTTAAATATCCATTCTACAATAATAAATATAAATATATAAACCATAAAATTCATATATTAGAACAAACACTAGCTACTCCATAGCGGTCGTTCTGCCCAGTCTCATCTTAGAGAAGTCCTGTATAGTATTCCTTGAGCTGTTCTCACTCCACTGCAACTCTGGAATGGACTTAATCAACTGAAATTTTAAAAATAAATAATATATTAAATATCTTCACGACCTTTATACCTTGTGGTGTTGTCAGAGACACTTTTTAATATAAGGTGGCAAGCCTGTTCACTGTTCAGCCATCTATTCGTTAGTGAGAAGGTTGCTAAGAATGACACCTAAGAATTAATCACGTAACCATGGACCTCAAAAAACTTATTTTGGCTCGTGCATGTGGAGGTGACAAACATGGGCCTATATTATGCACTCTCCATTCATGGACTCACATAGCCACTTTCCATCAAGTGGATTGCGAGTCACATGTCACAAAAATGGACCTCTAATATACACGGAGATATGATACACCAAAGTGATGTGGACCCAGACTTGGATTGGTTTTCCACCAGCTCAAGTTTCAGGGTCTTGCTTTAAAATGCACCAGCCGATTCCTTATGACCTCTTCTAATACCAATTGTTGGCAGAAAAAATAATATATATATAACTATATTATAATATCTCGATAATCTCGAACCGGCTTTTTAAGTTGCAGCGTTCTGCCATTTGACTGCAGCAGAGCTATGCGAGAAAATAATTGACCAATAGGATTGCTTCATTTTCCTGGCTCGCAATCCTATTGGTTGATTTTTTCCACGTTCACCGCTCTTTCTCGCACAACTCTGAACTCGAAGCGGACTGCCTGCCACTTTGCGATATAGAGCGTGATGATAATTTATACTAGTATTTTATAGAAGTAAAATTTGTTTGTATGCAAGGGGTTCTCAGGATCTACAGAACCGATTCAAAAAATTCTTTCACCAATAGAAAGCTACTCTATCCTTGAGTAAGAACCTAATTTTATTGGAACATTTCCACTAGGACAGAAATCTTGATAAATGTAACCGAAACTTCCTTAGAAATCAGTTCGACATAATATCGCTAGCCGTCAAACTGTGGGTGTAGGTTGGCGTAGACGGCAAATCATCCCACTTTGCATTGAACAAAACCATTTTACGATACCGTATTTATTTTATACCAAGAATACCGTATTAAAAAAAATATTTTAATCGAATAGGGTAATATTTAAAATACCTCGCCATATGGCAAAAAAGAAAATTGACAAAATTATGACCATACAACAGGATTCATTAAAGAATGGGTTTAAACTGGCGGCTTTTATATGGGCTTCTAGCCAAACACATCACACCAGTAACAGAACAGTGTCCACATTTTGGCAGTTGTCCACATTAAAATGTGTCAATTCTTTAACAGACGATTCAATAACATACATTTTTAAATATGCGGACGCCGGCATCACGTGCACTCTGAAGCATCCTATTGTTTAATAAATAAGGTTGTACGTACCTATAGGAATTAATTACACTACCTACTAACATACTAACGCCCGCAAACCCGTAAGGGGAAAGCAGCGGTGAGACAATATTTACTTTAACTTCAAGCTAAGTCTAGATTAAACTTTACTCAAAGATAATTTTAAACAATTTCAAATGTACTATAAATTACAAATAAATACAGCTAAATATACAATAATAATTTAAAAAGGTATAGGCATGTTAATCACACTTCAATACATTGAAATATTATATAAAGTTGATACGTGCAGCTTTTGAATAAATTACCTCATACTAGAGATTTGTTTATTAACAATAAATTTTCCCGGGAGAGTGTAAATATTCCCGGAATAAAATGTAGCTTAAGTATTTCACTTACTCTTGACTAAGATTTTAAATATGAAGCATATGAGTCTACAAATAAAATTGTCGCTACTGTCGCTATCGCAACGAAATTCAACTCGAGATTTTAGGATTAAAATTGAAATTTAAGTCAAAAGTTACCCCCCATGTTGTGACGTGGATGAATGACTAACGAGCAATTTATATTAATATTAGTAGGATTTATTAAGATTGTTTACTATTGCATTTTATTGAGGCAGCAATATGGGATAGTTACAAAATTATTAAAATAAAAAACCGGATAAGAATAGGGTGCAGTAGCAGAAAATTTTCTCGGTACCCGTTATATTTATCATTGAGAGTATTTACTAAAGGCAGTACCTATATCAGATTTATTTCAAATTTTTTTTTAGTTTTATTAAAAGACACTTTGCAGACAACTTTGAAGCTTAATAGCTCGATAACAAAATTTAATAGCAAACATTATTAATGAAACGCCATAATTTTTCATCTCAACTTTACATAACGCATATGAAAAAACATAAATATTTAATATTTTATTACGTTTAAATTGAGATCTTCAACAGACTGAACGATCTTATAAGAAACTTGTAAATTAACATGTCCATCCCTTTTTACAATTTTTTTAGTAATCAACGTAAAACACAACTCAAATTTAATGTATTTCAAATATTACTCTAATTCTCTAGTTACAAAAATACACAGACTTGGGTTGATGCAATTAAAAAAAATGTCTGACAATTCCGAGCACAATTTATAGTACTATAGTACTAAATAATACTAACGATGATTACCAAATCGTACGAAGCCGACGTGAATTGCTTAATATATAAAACACTAGTTTTCCATGTGGACATTTCTAAAATGTGACATAACAATTTATGCCGAAGGATTCCCGGAATAAGTAGCCTATGTCACTCACCGGCCTTACCAAACTATCTCTGTGGAAAATAATCATATCCAACTGTAGCTCTGTTTTTTTACAAACAAACAAACACTTTCGCATTTATCATATTATTTAGGATACTTTCAAAATAGGTACTGAATTTATTAAAAAAAAATGACAGTGGCGCCCATCTATCGCCGATTGATCGGGGCAATTGAGATACTTTGATAGTAATAGGTACCTACTGAATATTAACTACTATGGCGTGGGTTCAAAATTAACTCCAGCGTGTCTTAAAACAACCGTCAAGACCAGTGACGTATTATCGTTTTTTAAATTTGCATTCAGACTTTTTTTTTAATTACACCAACCCACACCCAACCAACGTCAACAAACTCAAGGTATATCCTTAATAACCTCGGCCAGCTGCTCCCGTGTAAACATATGGAACATGGAGCCCGGAGTCATGGTGACCACTTCCACATTGTTCTCCGAGAGCTTCTCTTCCATGACCTGCTTGAGGATTGTCAGGGCCGACTTGATGGCCTCCTTCAGGGTCATGGACTTGTGGTATATCTCCTGAAATTGTATAGTTAATATCATAAAGTTAAAAAGTTAACAGAGGAAGTATGAAAATTTCTTGGTCAATACAATGCATGCAAAGTGAAATATTATATGGAGAAAATCTTCAATAAAAACTAAAGACAACCTGCAAACTTTGCTGAGCCCCCTCGCTACCAGAGCCGATGGCCTTAGCGTCGTACTGGACAAAAGTGCCACTTGGGTCCATATGGAATAGCTGGGGTCCTTTCTCGTCAATACCTGGAATAATATTGACCATGTTAATTAAAGAGATTTAACTATCTTAATCTTAACTAATATTATAAATGTGATAGTGTGTTTGTTTGTTTGTCCTTCTTTCGCCATAGTAATTAATATTCAGTATTAATTCTATTAAAGTTGTGAGGCTATCTCAATTACCCACATAAATCGGTAAAAATTGGGCGCCACTGTCAAACACTTTCGAAAGTTTCCTAACTAATATATAAGTTAGAAAGTTTGTTTTGTGTCTTTGACCTTCTTTCACGTCAACACAAAGCAACATATCGACATTATTTTGTCACGTAGATTATGTCAAGTATCAATTAAGATGAAACCGTCAAAATGACAAACTCGCCAGCAAACATAACAGCAAAACCAAAAGGACTTGACATAACCGTGTCACTGTCACCAAACTGTATGGCCTTCCATTTACATTATGTAGTGCAGATTGTATCAAATGTCAAATGACATGGAATTGTCAAAATGTCAAACTCACCAGCAAACATGACAGCAACACCAAAAGGTCTGGACATGGCCGTGCCACTGTCATCATCACTGTCACCAAACTGTATGGCCAGATTAGACACAGCCTGAGCACATGACTCCACACTCATCCGCTCATTGTACACGAACCAGTGGTTCTGGCATTCGACACGGGCGCGTTCTACTAAGGTCCTGGAAAATTGTTATTTATGCTTTTAGCCTAAATAATAATTATAGCTTAAAAAAAACAAAACACGCTTTTGTCAGTAACACATACTTGCACGAATCATATAAGCCCAAACTTGATGGGTCTACTAGTAGCCATTAAAGGGTTCCACTATCCAAATCCTGGCTCCATGATCAGCTCGATGGTACCAAATTATTGTATTGCCATCCGAAATACGAGTTTCAAGATTGTTTTTTTATAGTTATATCCTTCAGATTACTATTAAACTTACAGCTATGTTAGTATACTATGTATTTATATGTTATCTACCAACATTATTAAGTCAGACTCTAGAATCTCTCATGGAACCCTGTACTGGACCACCAGAATAAATAACGCAGTCCAGTGCTCCAAGAAGCCTGAGTCGAACCTACCACTACCTTCAGGAGGCTATTATGGATAGCGGTGATGTGGCTTTTTTGCCCATAACTGCATTAAATTTTTTTCTAATTTATTTTATGTGTTATGGCTTCATCAGACTTTTAATGATTCCGCCAAGTCAAGTATTATAGACACTATAGTATCAATCAATATGCCGATTGATAGCTAAGATGTTCCCGACGACTGTGACTGATGCCTTATTAATCATAGACTAATCACAACTATCACAGAGCGGACAGGATTAAACCGGTTTCCCCATCATGTCACGACGGAATTCTCTTCTAATATTACTTGACAATCATAGTTTAACACTGACAAGTCATGTTTTTTACTGCTGTGCTGAGGTCAGGGAGGACAACTACCCCCTCCTTATATGATGACAGTGCAAATTAACAATTTACTAGTAGAATAATTCCCATGATTTTCAATAGATGGCGCTTTTTACTTAAAAAATACATTTAATTTTGGATTGTTTGGTAATTTTTCGTCTTTAGAGGAAAAATAATCTTTAAAATGGCTTATCAAATCAACCACTAAATGATACAGTAGTATTAAGGGGCTATACCTAACGAGTGGCCAGCTCTGTTGAGGTATGTAGATGGAAAAGCCTCTTTGTAGGTTTGTCAGATAGTGTACATAGATTTTTTTTATTATAAAAACCCATTGGTACATTCTCAGATGTGGGGAACGAACCCGCGATGCCCCCAAAAAAATAATATATTAGAAATATCTATGTCTTATACACTAGCATATATTCTAACCTGGAATCAGCCATCAATCCAGATACAGCACACGCAATATGTCGGTCAACTTCAACAATTTTCTCAATAGTTGTAGATTCCATGAGAGGTGATGTTATTCTTTTCTCCACAGCTAATACAACTCCTTCCGAGGTGGATATTCCGATGGCTGTAGACCCCAGCTTTATGGCTTCGATGGCATACTCCACTTGGAACAGACGACCTTCAGGGCTGAAGGTGTTGACTCCGCGGTCATACTCTGATCTTGTTAGAAACATCTGGAAAAAGAGAAAGATAGGTTGCTTTATTTTATAGACAGCATTACATGTGATTTGCCTCATCATCCACTTGGTGGAAAGTAACTATGGGAGTCCATGAAATGAATGGAAGTGACAGAGTTCATATACAGTAGAACCTTGATTATCCGAACCGATTGGGACCAAGACTAGTTTGGATAATCAAAACATGGGTTTCTTGGGACGAGAGAATTAAAATTTGACATGCATATTAATTTAAACACCTGAAAAAAGTCAAATGCTTTTTTTTATAAAATTGTCGCCACTGCAGGGAGCAACATTGTGTCTTTCGCGCCAATATTACTAAGTCATGCCAATGTTACTAAGTCATTGTTTGTATAGTTGAAGGTTTGGATGATCGAGGTTCAGATAATTGAGGTTCTACTGTAGTCAAATGTTCCTCACCTCCACTATGCTGGCTTATTGATAACACGGTGGTTATGTATGAGCCAAGACAAGTAGGTACCCAGTATAGTAACCAACCCCATGGTATTAAGCAGAAGACAAGTCATCCCTTATATAGCTGACAAGGTTTCTGAGGTTTTCCTCAATGTGTTTCTTGTGACAATATTTTATATAATATTAGGTAATATATTTAAGGTATATTAGGCAATTGCTTTTTTTCTAATATAATTATAATCATCAATAACTGAATTTACTTTATTTTAATGATCCAAATATCACAAAAACTGCAATGTGACAGTGGCCAATTCTGTTGACATATTTTGCGATTGTAAGGCATCTTAGTACAGTTTATCGGATTATGAACATAAGTTTTTAACTAAAACTCATTTATTCCATAAAGAATATTGCATGATTCTGAGATAACATTCTTCTTCTTTTGTTATGGCTCCATCAGTGTACATGATGATTTGCCATGACATTGGCTCTATTGTAGAGGAGATATTGGTGAGAAAGCTTATTGTTCCTTTGTCTATACATGTATGGCTCCTGTTAATTTCCAGAGATGTTTTCCTAGCAGTTTGATGAGTTTAACAAAAGGCTCAGGGTATGCTCTTAGTATACTTATTGTTCAAATCGATGGGTAGGGTTTAGGTACATTATGGCTGCAGGAATTTGGGTTGGCTGAGGATTGGAATAGAAATTAGATTTCTTTCAAACGGTACGAAGACGCTTAGATTATTCAGTGTCTCCTTCATCAACAACCCTCCAAAAGATATAACTTCTACGGCCATAACCTAGATTTTTCTCGATTTAGAACTCTTAAATGTTGTCCATTTAATTGCTAAAATAAGCTAATTGGAAACAATTTATAGATTAGAACTTGTAAATTAAAACCGGTGTAGATTGAGGTTATGATGACAGCGCAAATTAACAACTTATTTTAATTTAAATATAAAACGAATATGTCCAAAAAAAAATAACTAATCATAATTACCGTAAGTATGTTTACTTAATAACTGAATTTATACACAAAATCTATAAAATGAAATAAAATGCAAGTGAGTAATCAAATTCGAAACTTTTGCTTTTGTCACAGATTGTTTGACACATCACAGAGCAAGTAAAAGTAAAAGATATGATTGATATTTATTTTGATTGATCAATGAGATTAATCTAAAAGTGTTGCCATTAGTATAATTAATTTATCCTAAAAAATTAAATCTCCGATAAAACTTAATGATGATGGGCATAAATAATCGTAAATCTATTTTAATCAGTAAAAAGTAAGGCCAAATTAAGGTCAATACGTTAATTTAATACGTTAAAAGTCAATACTTTTTTAATACACAAAAGATAACTGGGTAGGTACTTACGTAAGTATATACTCACACTAATGGCAAACAGCCAGAATGTGGAATCAAAAATATAAAACAATAAAATAAATTCTCGAGTTCATTGGTCTTCTATCCTCTGACACTTTTATATTGATTTTCAGTCGTTTAGATATTGATTGATATATATTTTACTGTTTTTAAGTTGTTGCTGCCTAAAATATTAAATACGTACATTTTTACCGAGAATTTTTTGTTGATACACAACTAGTATATTCCTTGTACACAACACAATTTGTTCTAAAATAAGGAATTGGAAACTTGGCAACACTGTCTATTCTATGATTTTTTCTATTAAATCTTGTAGGCAAAAAAATTCCATGAATCCCACTTGTTCTATTCTATTACCTATCTTTCTATTTATTACCTTCCTATCTATTTTATAGATTTATATGTTTATGATAGAAAAAATTGATAGAAAAGATTGTAAAATTATATTTACAATAAAATACCTTTATACGACACCACTCGAAAAATACTTATTTACTTCTTCAAAAACGGGGCAGAAAGTTCGTCGTTACTGTCCTATAAATACGCGGGCAATAAAGTTGTATGAAAACTAACGTACATGTACCTACCTACAGCTGTGATTTCTAAATAACAAAGTTACTTTTATGTGGATGCTGTTCTAAAAAAAATTAATGGCGCACGTTTTAATTTGTTGAATTTTATAAAGTGCCTTGTGGTTACATCCGCGATAATGGTTACTGCTCCGCCCCTTTGGGTCGTAGCGTGATGAAACTTCCTCAAGAATTGTAAAAAAAAATCAGAGAAGATTAGCATGTTCAAACAAACAAACAAAGAAACTCTTCAGCTTTATTATTAGTATAGTTAGATCTACGAACAACAAAAACTAAGATAGATAACACTGGAGAAAGTAAGATTCCTGCATGTCACTTTTTTCCTTGTTGAACAATCTACAATGCTACATACAACAGTCTGTGTGGCTGTCATTCTGTAAAGACTGCTAGCCAATTCAGAATTGAAGATCCTTTAGCATTTTTCGATCTGAATCAAATGAAGGGAAAATTAATTAAAAACCATACAATAGACTTACATATTTATTAGAGATCTGAACAAAATAAGAAATTAAATAATATGTAGTCTATGTTAAAACTAATTAAATTAAAAGTTAATAGGTACACACGGATCTTGCTTTTATTATGTAAACTTAAATATTTTATTTTGTTTATGGCAGACTTTAGAAAACAATTTTTTACAACTTTGTAAATAAAAAACAATATAATAAATATTAATAGGATTTTAATATCAGTCAATCCTATAATGCTTTTAATAAAAAAAAAATGTACTTAAGACATTGCTCACAAAACCGAGTGGATACAAATAAATAAATGTGTGAACAAAAAAAATTAACTACTCTTGTAAAAATATTGCAAGAAACCATTGCAAGTTTGTTTCTAAATTCTACAATGAGACAATATACGAAAAATAAATATGTCTCAACCAAAATAGCCAATTTTTTAACTTAAAATATCAATATGTTTAATAGTGCAGGCCCTTACGACCATAAAACTATATAAGGACATAGAACTTTAAAAAAAAAAACAAAATAAACTAGAAGCTCTAAATAAATATGTTTTCGGTTACAAAAAGTTAATATTAAACATTGAGTTGCTAAGGCACTCATTAACTATATTAGATATTACACCAAAACTGACGCAACATAAATATGACAACCAAAGGAAGGCATTATGGTAACCATGGGTACATCAATTCCAATAAACTTACAATGCTAAAAGATTGTATATTTGGAAAATGTTAACCTTTATGCTAAGTTCATTCTAAAATTTAAAAAAAAAATGTTAAATTCTAGAATAAACTTAGCAGTAAATAATTCTAAATAACCATTAAGTAGTGTAGTTGATACTTGTAGAAAAAGTGTAAGCATAGAGTAGTGTATATAAGAGTAATATAAAACTACCGCGTCGCAATCGCACCTGCTTCTTTTTTTTTGACTAGAATCCACCTGTTGCGACGTCTGAAAATATAAAAAATATATAATTACACATAAAAAACAGAAAGCACTAAGCGTTTTTCAAATAAAACAGCGCCATATTCCGAAAGAGGTAGGATATAGATAGATATGCAAAAACTACAAGATCTCTATGTAGACAAAATCTCAGTTAGAATGAGAATAATTAAAAACGTATGTACATAATCCGACAAACCACAATGGACAACATTTCATTTTTCGTAAGGTACCAATATTCGAAAACCGTTTGGAGATTGCATGCTAGAAAGCTTATTTTTATTTTTTTTATTTTTAGATCCTTTAATTTTCGAGTTATTTTAAAAATACTGAAATATTGAAAAATAAGGATTAATAGGTGCCCTAATCTGTGCTAACCCTCTAATTTAAAAATACTAATGTCTGTTGGCAGAGTTGTTAGTTATTGAACCCAGGTGTTGCCTTCTATTAATTTTACCCATTTTTATTCCATTTGAAGCTAAATTAATAATTATTCTTTTAATATAATTATAATTCTTTATATAATATTTTTTGGAAGTTTTGCTAGTTTCGAATGGGCTATTACAGGAAATATATTTACGAGTGAAACCGCGGACAAAAGCTAGTATTATTATATACATTGTGAATAATGTTGTAGGCGATTTGAGTTCCGGCTACGGCAACACCTATTTGGAACACGGTATATTATACTCTTTGCATTTCTATAACGTATACTCTGTGGCTTGACTGACACTATCAGTCACTTTCTTTGGGTGACAGTTTATATTTCTTAATTTTAGTCCTAGCTAAGGTTTTTAGTTTATAAGTCCTCAGAATTTATAAAAATTCATAATTAAATTAAAAATATAAAAACTCAACCAAAAATAAAATATAAAAATGGGTGATTAAAAAAATGAAATGTTGTCCATTAGAGGCTTTTCGATATAAATATACTTCGGCCACTCGTTATGTTATAGTCACACAAATACCATCGACCATACCAAAACTTGGTCTTCCGTTGGGTACCCTGGGATCGATAACACGGTTCTGGGAGCTGTAAGGCAACCCATGAAGATATAAAAAGAACAAAAAAATAGGGGCGTCGGTAGTCGAGTGGGTAAGACGTCAGCTCTGAAAAGTCGCGGGTTCAATTCCTACATCCGACCATGTACCAATGGGTTCTTATAATAAAAAAATATATGCACATTATCCGACAAACCGTACAAAGAGGCATTTCCACCTACATACCTCAACAGAGCTGGCCACTCGTTAGGTATAGCCTCAAAAAATCATTGGCTAAATGAGGAAGACTTTTGTCTTCCACTGGGTACCCTGGTGCTGGCAACAGTTCCCGGGAACTGTAAGGTAATCCGTAAATAAAAAAAATAAAAAAGTCGCTTATATCACTCTCAGGCCCTCCAGCTATCTCTGTGCAAAAAAATCACGTCAATCCGTTGCGCCGTTTTGGGGTGAAAGAAGGACAAACACACCAACACTTTTGCATTTATAATGTTAGTTAAGATTACCTTAGACAGTCATGTTAGGCGATTGCTGGCCGGAGGTCTGCGAATGGGACTCACTAGTGGTCACCTCCGCCTCGCTCGACGATCCGGGAACCTAAATATACAATGTTGCGTTAAAAAATCAGATCTTTAGATTAGAATCTTATAAAACCTTATATAATTCAGCAGACTGTTTGCGATCTGATACTATAATTACTCCTAAGTTCACGGGCACAGTGGCCGCGGTGCTTTGCAAGGCTTGCATGCCGACATAGGTCCAACTCGTGTGTTGTGGCTAGCACCCATCGGGACCTATCTCTGAATGCATCAGAGACAATACGCTCACAGACTTATTATTTTATTATTGAAGTAATAAAGATTAGATCCACGTATTAACTTAACGTCTCAGACGTGTTCCGACGGCCTAACGTTCCCCCGCTTAATATAACTAGAATAGTTTTTCACATGGTACAAAAATTTGGTTACATAGGTTTTCATACAAATATGATACTTCTATGCTTCTTTACAATGTTCCGTGGTTACCACCACAATCAAATGAATGAAGCACTAACCGCTTTAACTTCGGTCTTATTCCTAGGCGATCTTGGTTTGACACCTTTGGGCTCCTTGGCCGGATCAAAGTGGCAGTCGAATATGTCTACAAGCTCCTTGATGTCCTCTTCCTTGGCATTTACAGTTAAGGACGCAAGCTGTTTTTGTAAGCCTGAAACGTATTTGAAAGTAATTATTTCTTTGTGTTCACATTAGGATATTTGTCTAAGAGAATAAGGAGTCGATAGCCTAATTGGTAAAGTTGTCCCGGGTTCAATTCCCACAAGTACCAGCTTTACTCAACTCCTCGTGCTTCACGGCTAGGGTTGCCAGATGTCCGGTATTTAAGCGTACAGTCCGGTATTTTTGAGGTCTGTCCGGTAAAAAATAAATGGTCATACCGGACAGAACATTGTCCGGTATTTTGAGGAAAGTCGGTCGGTACTACTTACTGGTCACAAGCGCCTACAAAACTAGGCAACTGAAATCCCTCATACGTAAAACTCGCGCGCGCTCCTCGCAACATAAATTAGTTTTAGAAGAATGATTCAACTTTATTATTTGTTCATTGGAAGTTCCTATTATTTTTGTTAAACATACCTATATAGTTTTATTTTGTTAAGTAAGTAGTAGATTATAATATTCATATCATTGTTTAATAAAGACTTTGTCAAAGTTAGCATAGTCTTGGCGACCACAATTTTTATGACTGCATTATATTTTGTTACTAATTTAGTTGATTTATGTGATGTTGATTAATAAATAAAAAATATTAGATATTTACGTCTGGTCTATTTAGTGCAGCAACAGGCTAGCTATGCCACCTGGTCTGTATAATATGGACATCAGGCAAAAAGCGGACACTGTTACTGGTGCCTCTGGCCACACCGCAAAGTATAAAAGCTGTGATACTGAGTACTCGAAAGTATTATTTTTTTAAGTAGCGCTACTGGGACTTGAGTGACGACATCTCACAGTTTGCAGGACATACCTGGCGATAGGCAATACTGGAAATGGATGGAGGCCTACACCCGTCAGTGGTTATCCCAGAATCTTTAGTTTTAAGATTTATTACAACTTTATTACATTATTTGATATTAGACATTTGACATTTATTTTATGATATTATTGATTTAATTTTATTATTGTATATGGGATACATTTTTATTAAATGTGTGTTAATGTAATAATTAATTAATGTTAAATTTAATATTGTTTGGGAATAAATGGCTTATTATTTATTATAAGTAGATCTACATCAGTCCACCAATCACATAAAAAATCTGGTGTCTCTACATCAGTAACTGTGGCCACTATTTGCTGGGTGTCCATATTATACAGAACAGGTGGCATAGCTAGCCTGTTGCTGCACTTAAGTGGACCTATATAAGTCACTTATTTAACAGAGACGTATTTCTTATTGTTGGAAGAAGCGCGTACGTGCTTCCCGTGCCCTCCGAAGCACGAGAAATCGATTAAAGTACATATTCTAAAGAAAATTGTTGCTGAGCATTTTTGGCACGAGGGAGAATTGAATCCTGGTATAATGCGTTCGTCTCGTGACGGTCCCGTTAGCGCACCTTCCACTTTGTCCTGCTGCCAGGCATCCTGGAACTGGTCGTAGACGAGACCAGCGTCGGCCAGGAGACGTCTCAGTGCGGTGACCCGCTTGCGCTCCGGCCGCGGCATACGGAGCAGCGGAGCGAACACCGGCCGGAATGTGTTCTGTCTAGAAACGGACGGAACTTTATTTAACTGTGTATTCCATAACAATGTCCATATTTAGACATTGAATCTATACTAATAATAAAGATGAAGAGTTCGTTTGTTTGAACGCGCTAATCTCTGATTTGTTGAATTTGTACCAATTCTTGAGGAATGTTATAGTCTATTTAACATCACGGTACAACTCAAAGGAGTTGAAGTGAGAATGGTTTTTGTGAGGCTATACCTAACGAGTGGCTAGTTCTGTTGAGGTATATTTAGATGGAAAAGCCTCTAAGTGTGGTTTGTCGGATTATGTACATAAGTTTTTAATTAAATAAACCCATTGGTACATGGCCGGGATCCGGGATCGAACCCGTGGTCTGCCAAGTTAATACCAGACGTCTTAACCACTCGGCCACTGACGCATCATATTTTATATTTTGTTCGAAAAAATCCACGGGCGAAGCCGGGGGCGGAAAGCTTGTAATATCAGTTATTATATATTATAATCACCTGGCCAGCAGTTTAACCAGCGCATCTAGAGCTTCAAGCTCAGTGCGCACCGGTCTCGCCCACACTCGCGCTGTGTCAGCCATGTCACCGGTGGCGGCGGCACCCTCACCACCCGCGCCAACCTCCTGCTGCTCGCCTGGTGACAAAACAAGGGGATATTAGGAGTCTAGTGACAAAAATAGGTTTGAGATTACCGTCTTACCGGGCCCAGGGTACCCCCGGCGGAAGACAACTTTTCTGCTTGCCTGTCAGATTAAGTTTGCTGCTCGCAAATCCACACGCGCGTTACCAGTTTGCCACTGATGCAATCCTTTCATGGAATCTTCAACTACTACTAAAAGTAGAATATTAACGCAGGTGACCTTGAGGCCCCTAGATCATACTCTACAATACCTACTTAACTTACACAAAAAAAAAAGACTTAACAATGTCCGTATTATAGCTCTACCTATCCTTGAAAATTACTAACTCTGTAAGAAGCCAACGCCTGGTCAAGCGCGCTGTCCAGCGAGAATGTGTCCGCGTCCAAGAACATGCGCGCGAGCACCCCGCAGCGATACAGATTTGAATGTCGCTTTACACTTGTCAGCGGCGAGCGCGTAGCTGTATAGCTACTTATACTATAATATTAAAAACTACGAACTCTGCGCCAAATGCTCGACGATTCTGTAAGAAGCCGTCGCCCGGTCGAGCGCGCTGTCCAGCGACAGTGTATCCGCGTCTAAGAACACGCGCGCGAGCACCCGCAGCGATACAGACTTGACTGTCGCCTTGCACTTGTCGGCGGCGAGCGCGTAGCTGTCAGTGAAGCCGGCCACGATAGACTTGAAGCGATCGATCAGATTGTATCTGAGGGGAGAAAACAACAGTATTTTATCTACATTATAAATAAGCTTATTACCACTTATCTAACAAAGATAGATATATGCTACCGCGGACATTTTTGTAGATTTGATTGACACAATTCTATATCTTTTCTAAAACCTACCTAAGTAAATCAATCTAGTAGCGAAAACCCCAACAAAACCCGTTCAGTACTTTCGGAGTGAATCCAGACTGATGCTCCGAGGGACTTGGTTTCATAATATCCTATTAAATCCTATACGCACCTAGTCAAAGCTTCCAACAACATAATAGGGTTAAGGCGTCTTGGCTCGTGATAGATAAGAATGACACTGCTGCCGTCATCACGCTGCTTCTCCAGCCAATCTAGGAAGTCACTCAGCGCCGAGATAGCAGATTTAGTCTTCAGGATCTGGGGGCGTGCACATACGAAAATATAGTTTAAAGTAACGCACACTTGCAACAAACGAAATGAGCCCAAACTGGAGGGGAGACTTGCTAGTAGCCATTGAAGAGTGTCACTATCCACCTGGCTCCATCATCAGATCAGCTCAACGATACCAAATTATTGTATTGTCATCCGAAATACATATGCTTGTAAAGTTTCAAATCAATATGACAATTAGAAGTAGGTTAAAATTGATTCTAGACTTGTTTACATTACAACTGCAGCTAATACAAAGGTTAGGAATAATTTACAGCGCTCGCAGGCCAAGTCTTAATTCTGTCCTATTAACAATATTCATCTTCACAGTAAAAATATAAAAGCAAGAAAAACGAACTTTTTTGAAGAAATAAAACTGGTATCAGCGTAGTTGTCGGCATCCGGAACCTCGGCACACGCAGCTCCCGAAACCGTGTTATCGGACCAAGTCTCCCCTCTTTTAGCCGATGCTATTTGTGACGCTATACCTAACGAGTGGCCAGTTCTGTTGAGGTATATTTAGATGGAAAGTTTGTCAGATTGTGTCAAATTGGTAAAAATTAAGTACCTTATTAGTGGCAGTGTCCTTAAGCATTCTATAGCGGCCAACAGTGACCACCTTCATGTTGTGACGACGTCGGGCGCCCAAGTTGAGGTCCACATATGGCATGATGTACTGAGAGTATGAGTTCTTGGGTGTAAAAGCGGCTATCTGGCAAATCTGCAAAGTCAATAGGGCATCTTTAGGGAAACACTGACAAAGGAGACAATGCAAATGTCATAAATAACAATAATAAAGATTCTACGTCATGTCATGGCGACCAGCGCGTCCCGCCGTGACATGATCCAGTTTAATCCCGTCCGCACTGTGATAGTTGTTAGTCAGTGATTAATAGGGTATATCACAGCCGGCAGGAATTACTGAATTTCTAAAAAACTACTGAACTGATTTTCGTCTGTGAGATAATGTCGAGAAATTATTATATCCCTAAAAAAATAAGTAGTTAAAATGGGTACATATTTCATCGAGATATGAAATAGTCAGTTTTTCAAAATTTCTAAAAAAAACTACTGAACCAATTTTCACTAAAAAAAATGGGACATCTGTGAAGTATACCCTTTCAAACAAAAAAAAAATCCGATTTGGTCCAGGCGTCTTCAAGTAATCAGGGAACATACATAAAAAAAAGATTCCGACGAATTGAGAACTTCTTTTTTGAAGAAGAAAAAGAAGAATAATATGAATTGAAACCGGGGGCGGGTAGCTAGTTAAGTATTAATGCTAAAGTGTGTTCTGCATACTAAAAAAAACGAAGGGTTCCGATACACTCAATAGTATGCACTAAGATCAGACCAAGTTTAACACCCCTGTGTGGCGCAGGAACAAATTGGCGCGAGTCCGACTCACACTTGACTGGTTTTTAGAGTTAGGTACCCAAAGGGTAAAAACGGAAACCCTATTACTAAGGCTCCACTATCCGTCCGTCTCGTCTGTCTGTCACCAGGCTGTACCTAATGAACCGTGATAGACAGTTCATAGATGATGTATTTCTGTTGCCGCTATAACAACAAATACTAAAAAATAAAATAAAATAAATATTTAATGGGGCTCCCATACATACGGCGCTTTGTACGTTCTTGCTGCAGAAGTGAGAAGGGCATAATGTATCGCCTCTCGGAATAAATGACGTAAGCGGCACATTACAAGTAAATAATTTATTAAAAAACGATCACATGCAGGGAAACATCTTCTTAATCAATACTAGGTACTGAAATTACCTACAGATTCGTATAAAATTTAAACGTAAATCCCTTCATAGTATGGTCGTATGACTAAAAAGGTGTTTTTGAAGAGGTGATTTCAAAAAATTAAGTTATCGAGAAAATTTTCATCCTACACAATACTAGATAAAATCCTCTAGTTTTCGATGCCCAAATTGTATGTTCATAGCATTCGTAAAATTCGGGAACTTCAGTTCAGCAATCAACCGACATTATTCGTTCCTTCCCTTAACATTGCTCAACTTATTTAATGCAGATTATATAGAAATTGATGACTTATATTATTTATCTTTCGAAAGCTACTTAAATGTCGAAACTAAGACATATAGTTTTATCGCGTAATTTAAGAAGACGTGAAGCATGTAATTTGTATGGGACAAAGGTTATAAAGCGTCTCCTTAAAAAACTATTTAACTGATTAAGGATCCGTGGCTCTCAGTCATCTTGTATCTGTCAAAAATATGGCAAATCTAAGTTAATCCTGGAAACGTGAGTTTATTTATACCTACAACATTTCCTCACCCCAAAAGGATTGTTATTATTTGAAATTGGATTGAGCCATATTTTTATTATTTAGGGTTCTAAAGAGCCAGTTTTTCCACGATTAACTTAGATTTGCCATATTTTTGACAGATACAAGATGACCTTGATCACCGCCCCTTAATAATACATATCACAGTCGGCGGGAACATCTCAGCTACCGATATTGTAACTGTGACGTCTATAATACTTGACATTGGCAAATCATCGATTAACATTGATGGAGCCATTATTAAATAGCAACACAACATAAACATAGATAAAGAAATCAAATCACATGATTATATTTACCTATCATAATATTTATCAATAACTAGCATTCCGCCCCCGGCTTCGCCCGTGGATATTTACGAACAAAATAAAATATACCCTATACCTACCCCTACCCCTACCCCTACCCTCTACCACTACCTCTATTTATCATCAATAGTTTTCGCAGCGCACACGATGTAAGGAATTTCTTAGGTCATTTTTTTACACCTTGGGTTACATTATTGGAGTTTTAGTAAGGATCCTTAATTTTTTTGAAAATAGAATATAGCCTATGTCACTTAGGGTGAATGTAGCTTTCCAATGGTGAAATAATTTTTGAAATCGGCACAGTAGTTTTTGAGTTTATTCATTACAAACATACAAAAATACAAATCTTTCATCTTTATAATATTAGTATAGATAGTATAGATAATAGCTATGTAACTAGAAAGTCAATTCAAACCTCTATCTTCACCTGATGTACTATTTAAAAAAGTTGGCATTCTACAATAGCACATTGTGATGCAAGTGCTTCAATTCTTTGGAGGGCAAGTGAAGCCCTCAAGAGTAATTATTATTTAATCTATGCCTCAAGTCTTTGAAAGAAGTGACACATCTAGGTCCATTAAGTACCTGGACAACTGGTGTCTCTGGTTCAAAGGGTCTTTCAAAGTTGCCCCATTGCAGAAAAGATGGTTGAGCGCCATACGAGATGGTTGGGACATGTGGTGAGGCGGGACGAACACTGTCAAAAAGGCTTCGGTTATTCCAGCTATGTTTTCTGTACTGACTTCGGCACAAGACCACGGATTGCCCAACCCGCTTATATATATAGCTTGACCCGAGAATGGTGATTTGTTGTTTGAATGTTTTTAAATATTATGACAAGGAAACTTCCTTTTCACAACTCTTATTTTAGTTGAGATCAAGGGAAACATACAAAATTTCATTTACTGAGAGACTGGAAAAAGATTATTTAGTCTGGCAGCCCTGTAGCAAATGAAATTTATTTGTTTTAATATTGATAGGCAATGGCATATTTAACATATTCCCACACTCTGTTGCACCCCATTGGCCCAATGTGACCCAATATTAAATAAATTGATCACTATAAAGAAATGAAAAAAAATTGCCAAATTAGTTTCTTCTTCTTCTTTTGATATATGGCAACAGTGCTGACTTTCGTCGCAATTCTGCTAGTCTCCAGTGTTTAATCTTGTGCAATAGTAAGCCGATAAATCGGTAGTTAAGATTATCCCGCCGACTATGATATGTCTTATTAATCAATGATAAAATTGACAAATCACAACCATCACAGCGCGGTCGGAATTAAACCGGATTCCACATCACGCCATGACGAAAACGCGTGCAGTCGGCGCCATGACCGGATGTGGAATCTAGTTTCTTCAAATCATACTCTACATTGATGGAATAAATATAGAAGGAATCGAAAAATATCATTGCCACCCATTGATCAGTGACAACTTGACATTGGCAAATCATCGGAAGCACTGATGGAGCCATAATAAAATAAGACTCGGTCTTACAATAGGCCTGTTAGACACACTACATAGGGGATTGTTGTGAAACACATAAATTTAAAGCTTTAAACTTCATATATAGCAAATAAAAGGCTTTGAAATTGTATAGATGACACCCACATACCTCGTCAATTAATCTCCGTCCAGTAGTATCCATGTCCCACCCAACCAGAGTGTATTTGCCAGCAGGCAGACCCTCAGGCTTCTCCATCAATGCTGGAGGTAGCTCCATAGCAGCAGAGTCTGAGCTCTCCGATGTATTAGTTTTCGCTTCGGTCACCATTGCCATCAATATGTTTCCACTGCTCCTGTGTTAATACAATAATCAGTTATAATCTTTAAGTCAATAAAAAAACTAATTACATATACATGAAATATTTGAATAAATACATTGAATACACTGCCAAATGTAGGAAAAATATAGTTTAAAGCAGTCTGTTATGTCTTGGCTACACTACTAAACCAATTTCTTTAAAGTATTAACAGAGAAACAGTACAGTAATGATAAAATAAACTGTGTGAATAGAACTAGAAAATGACAAATTTTTAACTACCCAACAATTCTTTTTTAACTACTACCTTCATAGCTCATTTACACTAGCGCGAGCGGCGAGCCGAGCCGCGAGACACGCGTGTGTAAACGTGTGCTCGTGGCTCGTCTCGCGGCTCGCCTCGCTACTCGCATGTCTCGCGGCGGGAGCGGTTTTTTGGCACGAGTCAAAGGGCTCGCGTGAGCCGAGCGCGTTCTGTTTATACTCGCGTTTGGTCCTCATAGTAGAAGCTTAGTAAAGATAGAGTTGATGCCACTAATACCTTGACGTCCTCCATAGTTGATAGTTCCGAGAACAAGTGAACAACTAAACGCGCCGCGAGAGTGTGAACATCACATTGATTAGTTCGACGACGACGAGCTCTGCGAGTCGAGCCACGAGCCCAGCCGCGAGACAAGAGTGTAAGGGAGCTATCAGATTATTTTATGGAAATTCATCTCAGCAACAGCAACTTTTCCAGTTTTATTTTTAATTTATTAAATTTTATAATAATTTGTCATTTGGAGGTTTGAAATTACATCATTGTCAAAAAATATAGGTACCTAATTTGAAAAGGGATGTGTTAATAAGAAAACAAACAAGGTTATGTACCATTTACATATCTATAAGGTACAATACAAATATTATTGGGCAACTTAAATATTGTAAATTCTTTTGAAATGCTATAGCTAACAAAGCATTTAATATTCTCGCTGCTGTGATAAAAACAAAGAAAAACAAAAAATCCATAACCCGGCAGGTAGCCATGATTGAAATGAAAAAACAACATATTTTGCAATTGACTTTCTGGCCTTTTTATCTGCAATTATCATTATATCTCGATGAATTACTACGTCTCGATTATTGCTAAATAAACTCAGAGATTAAACAAAGCCACTTACGAACTAAATTAGAGAAAATTACGGAAATAAAGACACGTGGCGAAGGTACATACTCCACCCATTTTGCACAAATATTAATGACTATACTTACAAAATAACTTGTGTTGCTCCTTATTATTAATGTGAGAAGATGAATTAGGAATGCTAAACGTTGTAAACCAAAAAAATAAGGCGAAATTTAACTAAAACAGCACGTGTGCGGCAAAGTAGAAGGAAGAGTTGAATAGAGTGCGTTCGAAAACTTGCAGAATGCAGAATTTTTCACCCACACAACACAGGGTACGTTCGATAACAATTCGTATATTATTTCTTCGCTTTTATTCGTATATTTCTTATATGAACCTGTGTAATAATAAATATCCCTCAGTAACATATTATTTGGAATTCAATACATTATTTCTGGATTTATTTTTGTGTCTATTCATGTCACTGTCAATAAATATTTTGAAGTCAATGTTTGTCAAAATTTTATACGCCAAGTATTTTTATTATTATCAAAAAGAGGTCATGTGTGAGTACGAACAACTAATATAAAAGATACATTTATAGAATAATGTAATACCTACAATGTACGTATGAATAAAAAGAATAATAAATGATAAAATTTCAAATACCTACTTACTTAACACAATAATACAAAAGATTAAAAATAAAGTGGCAATAATACTGGCTGCATTTCCTGGTTTATTTCGTTATTTTTAATCTTTAGATTAATAAATCATCGAAAACTTGCTATAACATCCAATTTCAAAATGTACAACTCCGCATTTCGGATTTGAAATATTGGGATAAATGTAAATAAAGATTTGGCTGCTAGGTTTTAAGACTGGTTTGCTTGAGTGTGATTGAAAAGAATAACATATCACGACCGATCTGTTTCACATTATTGACTCTTCACTATAAAATACTACTAAAATAAATTGACCCTCTATGCTCTACGTATACGTATACAATATGTCATATTCTAAAATTGGCAGCATATGACTTTGGTTCGTAGTTTAGTACCAATAAGATTTCTACAAGAACGCCAATGAGAAAAACCATAGAGTAACTTAAAAAACAATGTCCATTTTGTGAGGACGTCGTTTAAAAATTCTATAATATTTGCGATATGATATCATTTTTCTCCAAACTTTCGTTGAATAGTGCGCAGAAGGATACAGTGGAAATTGCCAAACCAGCTTTTATGGAAAAAGGTGCTTCATTACAGGAACTCGGCTACAAAGACGAGAATGATCTGAAGGAGACAATTTATGGTCAGTTTTGGGTGTAAAGTGCAATTATTTACTTCAATTTTAATATATTCACCTATTAAATCTATAATTAATTGCTTTGTTAAAGTAAATTTGTTCCTATGGAAGTAGTTCATTTACTTATTACATTACAAATGCAATCCCTTATCTCTTTACATAAGATATCCCAAATTGATATTGTGAAGTGTTATTAGAGTAAACCAACATGTTATTCATTATTAATCTCCATAATATGCATTTATAGGATGTAAATTAGAGCAAGTGAATGAATATGTTTATTTAGGTAGTGTTTACAAGAAGTGGAAAGATAGACAAGGAAATTGAAAGGAGAGTGAAAGCGGGAAGCAAGGTATTTGGTGGACTAAACAATGTATGCAGAAATAAACAACTTACAACTAAAACTAAAATGAACATACATAATCCAGTTTTAGTTCCATCACTTATGGAAGCGAGACTTGGGTATGGAATAAGAAGCATCAAAGTAAAATAAATGCAGTGGAAATGTGGTTTTTACGTAGAATGTGTGATATAAAATGTATTGACCGCATCCAGAACAGTGACATTAGAGAAGAATGTGGTGTAAAAGATGATGTTGTGACTAAAATGAAGAAAAGTAGTTTACGCTGGTTTGGACACGTTGAAAGAATGAAGGATGAAAGATTGACTAAAAAGGTTTATATGGCTGAAGTGAAAGGAAATGCTGGCAGAGGATGACCTAGATGTACTTTTATTGAACATATAAAAAATATGTTGATCGATGGAAATATTAAAAGTACACACAATCACCGAGCATGTATGAAAGGTATGAAGAAGCAAAAGAGATATGTCAGGATCGTAACAAATGGCATTCAATTGTCTTTGCCTACCCCTCTTGGGATGAAATGTGTGGTGATAGGTGATAGATAGATATAATTTGATAAAATCTCCTAAAAAAACTTTGAAGCCAAGATTTGTATGAATGCCAATGCTGCTAAATATTTGTTGCATTAACAACTTCACAAAGAACATAAAGATTCAATTATTAAAGAAGACAAGCATTTTTATCTTGCATGATACAGCCTTAAAGTTGGAAATTTTTAAATTATGATATATCAATAATCTGCTTAATGAAAGGGTTGTATACCATATCTCTGTACTCTGTTGAACAGAACTACTATATATACCTGAAGAGTTTGTATGTTTGAATGTTCTTATTTCAGGAACTATAAGCTTAAAAAAAACTTTTTGCATTAAATATATTTATTAAGGGCTATACAACATCACAGTACGGCCCAAAGGAACACAGCACCATAATCATCAACCTATCATGTATTATGGACAAAATTATTATTGGAATCATTGATAAAAAAAATGTCTACCCACATGAAACTGGGATTTGTCACTTCCAAGAAAAGTTTTAAAAATGTGGATACTATCACAACACGCATTGGGGAGTATTCCCTTTTACTCTCAGTCATTGGATAGACTACTATTGCTTATAGAAGTTTGGATGATGAAACAATCATTTGTGGAAGCCATCTCCAAAACTGTTTTTATGGGCAATATATCTAGTTGTTCATATTGAACAACTAGATGTAACCAATGTAATGTAGGTGTAACCTGAAGTAAAGAAATTCAAATTCGAATAATCAAGTGATTAGAATTATTGTGGTCCCCCAGCCATCTGTGGCAAAAAGTCAAGTTGATCCATTGGTCTGTTGTGGAATGAAAAAAAGACAAACAAACATTTCCCATTTATATTATAATTTTGTTTGAAGTTTTACCTCGCTTTTCTTTTTTTCCAGACTTTCTAAGGACCATTCGAGATCCAGAAAAGCCGAGTACTTTGGAGGACTTGAAGGTAGTTTACGAGGAGGGCATTTTGGTTCAAGGCCGTACAGCCGACAAAGTCCCCGTGTTGAGAGTGGAGTACAACCCAACCGTGCCCCACTGTTCCCTGGCCACGTTGATTGGTCTTTGTATACGGATTAAGATCCAGCGGTCTCTACATCATCCAGTCAAACTAGATATTTATATAAAGAAGGGTGCACATGACACTGAAGATGAAAGTAAGTTTGTATAACATACTATGTGGAATGATTGGGAATTAAAAGAAAAAATATTACATTATAGGGAAGAAAGTTACCTATTGAATCACACAAATAGGGGTGTTGACAGTAAATAAAATAAATACACAATTATATTTTTAAGTATATAGTCTATACTCTATAACATCACTGAAAATAATGTTTATTTATTCTATCACCATTCATCCATATGATCACCATTCATCCCAAGAGGGGCACAAATGCCATTTGTTTAATAAATATTTCTTTTTTAATATCTAATTGAAAAAATTTTAATTCATACTTCCGGTCACGCAAACTGGAAGTGACATCACTTCCATCTAAATGTCAAATAAATAACCACAGAATACTAATAATATTATAATAATGGTCTGCCAATCTGTCAGTTATTTTCTTGTTATTTTATCTAATCTGTGATCATCATATTATGTTGGTCTAAATTAGTTTACAAGATGTGACGTTATCATTGCTTTCGCGGGAATTTGAAAATGATTTTTAAATGGGAATACAAATATAAAATTTTCCAATTCAAAATTCAAACAGCTATAATTGAACAGTAGGTACCTATTTCCAAAAAATTGTCAATAACCCTATTGGGAATCATACTTTTTTACGAAGAAAATTAAACAAGCAACACACGCCCTATTTTCACTTTTTGGAACAGAATCAGCAGAAAATGTAGCTTTTTAGCTCTAAGGTCTTTAAAAAAAACCGCATGTTAGAAATGGATTTTCATATAAGTTTCTTGCCCACATATTTGTATGAAGGTATTGAAGTATTTTCTCTTCCATTTTTGAACAAGTAAATAAGTATTGAGCAGAGCAGGTGTAGTATAATTTTTTTTTCTAGAAGCACAAGGCATATAAATTTTAATACAGTTTGTTATATTAGTGTCATAACTTTTTTTAAAGAGAGTTTAATCCATAAATAAGTCGCATTATTGTGAAGAACCTGATGAATATCTTACATACCCTGAAATCAATTTTCCATAGTTTCCATATTACATCACATGACCAGTTTTCATATAAATTATTACCAACCATCCAAATTCATACAGATATTATATACCTCCCTTGTTCCTCGTAGATAACCAAGTTTGATAACTGGTTATCAGTGAGGAAAAATATTTAACTTTAAATTTTTAGCTAACCCTGTTATCAAAGAAATGGTACTTATCCTTTTTTCGTGTAGGATATCTAGTTTTTACATTCAATTAATTACATATCTATAGTTTTGAGGCTGGCCTGGGTTTTTATAATTAAAACTTATGCAAGTTACCTAATCCCACAAACCACACTTCAACAGAAGGCAAAAATACCATCGGCTAAAAGAGACTTGATCTTCTGCTGGCTACCCTGAGACAGATAACAAGGTTTTCGGGAGCTGCAAGGCAACCCGTAAACAAAGAACTGGCCACTACTTAGGTATATATAGCCTCACAAATACCATTAGCTAAAAGAGAAAGACTCAGTCTTACGCAAGTGCCCTGGGACCGATACACAGTTTCGGGACTTGTAAGGCATCTGGTGAAGGGACAAAAAAAATCTATAGTATTAGTAATTTTTTTTTAATAATGTTTCAGTTAATAAGCAAATCAATGACAAGGAAAGGATTGCTGCAGCCATGGAGAATCCAAACTTGAGGAACCTTGTGGAGAACTGCATTGCCGACGAGGAGTAGAACCAAGTTCTGTACAAGTGTACTAGGATACTATAAACTGTGAATAGTGTGTATATAGTTATAGGACCGATATGGCGCCCGATATTGCCTTTCCTAGTGTAGTCGATAAGAACGAATTCACTAAATATTGCAAGTTTCTCGCTTATAAAGCAGTACAGGTCATTGTGGAGTCGCGGAAGGGTGTTAAAATTGAACCGAATGGCAAAATTAATACGTCCCACACGGAATGGTTCAATTTACATATTCCGGATAATCCTGATGTGACTCAAGCTACTAAAAACGCTCTGCCTTCCGATAGGATTTTGGAAACGTTCTCAAATGGACTCAATATTGAGATTTCTGTGAAAACTGAGGATGGAGATGAGATGGGCCTTGAAGTTTGGACCTTAGGTCTTGATGACACTCAAAGTGATCCATCGCTAACAGCTATGAGCACGATTTATTCTAAAATGAGTTCTTTGTTGAAATGCCTAATCACTATATCGAGAGTTACACCAGCTTATCAACTCTCGCGTAGACAGCGCACCGAGTCATTTACAATATTTTATAGGGTGTATAGCGGCGAAATTAAAACCAAAATCTTGGGAGAGTCCACTAAGAAGATGCCCGTTGGCATGCTAAGAACTCCTCGTGGCGGAATATTTCTATCAGTAATTTGCCGCACGGATTTGACCATTGCACCAAATAAATCGCCCAAAAATGGTGGGCTGCTTTTGAAAAGTGATCATTTTGAAATGAGCCCCAAACGAATCATTGTGGACAACAGCAACAAGGTTGTCGTTTCAGAACCTAAGGAGATAGATATAAATAAGCCGCTTAGATATGCAGCGTTTGTCGATGAAATGCTTATTAAGCAGGTATTTGAAGAGTTTTTCGAGAAGTACCCTCTCCCGAAATGCACAAGCAGGAAACCATCCACAGTGGATCTTGAAGATGGTCCAGCAGAAGAAGAGAGCAGTGTAACAGAGAAATTGGAGATTAACTTCAGCCCACCAAAGAATATGTCAGAGATGCGAAATGAAAATGACCCCCCGTTGAAGCTGTTGTACTTCCCATTCGCCGATCAACACCCTATAAGAGAACTGGCAGAATTTTATAAGGATTTCTTCAACGCACCCCATTTGAAGTTAGTCGAAGAGTTTGAGGAGGTCAGACCGAACAACCCTGATATGGCCAAGTATGAAAGAGACGATTTGCTGAACACTAGTGCTAATTTGGCGAAAGATCTAGAAATTTATGAGAGCTCTGTGCAGGAATTTGATGAGCTCTTGGCTGATATGTTTCGGTCAACAGAATGGACGGGTAGTTAAGGTACATGAAGTTTGTTTGACTGCAGCTTAATATGGATTTCACTTGTACTGTGGGTATACATTGCTAATAGCCTTTTAAATTACTAGGTATGCATTTCAATTAGTTAACCAATCGACTACTAGATTCCAACAAAATTGTTGCGTTCACAATTCGGTAGGTAAAGTAAAAGTTAAGGTATGCTGAATCCAAAACCGTTTCGAGATATTGGTTTAATAATCCGTATTTTTCAATTCATAACTCTTAAAATCGTGAGATTGTCTTTATTTTTTCAAAAACAAGTAATTTACTTAACCTACATTTCACCTATGAATGACGTCATTATATCGGCTAAATAAAAGCAAAATATTTACTTGTCAACTTGTCAACCAATGTTACCCTGTTACTAAATATACTACTATTTCAGTAGTTTTTATAACTAATCTAGTTTATTATTTAGGAAGAATGTTTAAGCATTTTTTATGGTAGGATATTCTTTGACTTTTGTATATATTTTGTATCACAACAACTATGCAGACTACGATATAAAAGCCGTAAAGATGTGTTCCTTTGTTGTTGTTTTAATATGTTTTATGTAGAAGTGGTAGGTTTTGGTAGATTTTGTAGGATTTAGAGACGGCAACACTATTGTTTGTTAAATGTCAAAGTCAAAGAACACAGATGTTCTTTTTTCTGTACCAACATATCAAAGGTATTGAAGTATTCAGCCGACAAAATGACGTCATCAGTGCTAAAACTTTGATAATTTATTATAAAAAAACTACTGTATAGAAATCAAAAATATTCAAATTAGTTTCTTAAAATAGCTTAATCTTTAAAATAAAAATATAAAAATCGTACCTTAGCTTTTACTTTACCTACCGAATTAAATTCAATTAGAGATTTTAATTTAAGATGACACGCCATTTGTTCGCAAAGAGAATAAATTCAGTTTTAAAATAACCAAATACATAATGGACATTGAGGAAGCAACTTAGAAAAATCTAGTGGCCTGTCCCCCCAAGAAAACATCGGCTTATAACAATTTAATTTGAATACCCACACAATACGCAATTAATTAATAACTACATATCTAATAGAGATATAAATATTTTACCGCGGACTTTTTTGTAGGTAATTTTATTTTACACAATTCTTTCCTACGTCATTTTGTTATATCTCTGACGGATTAGACAGCACACGCCATGAAAACTCGCCGGGGCTAACTTTTCCCCGACTTGATTCACTTATACTGTTAATGCTCAGCTCCTAAAGGTGATAGGTCCATTTTTAACACTCGTAAACTTTCCTCGTGAACCTATCTACTTGTGAAAACCGCATCAAAACCGTTCAGTAGTTTTTGTGTGAACGTGGCGTGGGACTTATTTTTTTAATATGTAGTGATAATGTATACCCAGAGTCTAACTATAGGTACAATATTTAGATGCAGTCAGGACTGATCAGCCATGTTTGCTTCATACTGTTTCTTTTTCACGCAATCGCACACGTCCTTTGTTTTCATAATATTTTAGCCAATTACTACATTCTTAAAATGGCTACTATACATTCACAAAATAGGAATTGCTAAAAGAGAATGATCAATTGTTTTGTTACTAAAATGGCACAATTCCTTGGCTTGTGAAAGTCTTGAATTGTCTCAGAAATCAATTTAGCTGGAATCAATTTTAGGGTGGAATTTATAAGCGGGCAGTGTAGGAAAGTATCTAAAATATTAATGCTAGCAAATTTTATAGGTGGGTCGGTGGCCCGCCATGTACCAACGGGTTTTTGAATTAAAAACTTATGTACATAATCTGACAAACCACACTTATAGGCTTTTCCATCTAAATATACCTCAACAGAACTGGCCACTCGTTAGGTATAGCCTCACAAATACCATCGGCTAAACGAGGAAGACTTGGTCTTCCACTGGGTGTCATGGAACTGTAACACGGTTTCGAGAGCTGCCCCGTAAAGAAAGAAAAAAATTTACTCAAAGGAAACATTCAATTATCATTGACCTAATCGATTGGTTAATAGAAATGCACCGTGAATATTTTGCAGGTTCGAGTCCCGGCTGAAGCATGATACTTAAAAAAAATCAGTTTTACTTCATTTTAAAAATAAAAGAATGTTTCCTTTGAGTAAAATTTGCTAGCATTCATATTTAATTTACTTTCTTGCCACTGTTTTCAATAAAATTCCACTCTGTATAAGATACACCTATAGCTGTTTATTGTTATGCTATTAAAACACAATGTAATTACTAGAGATCTACCGACTATGGATTTGGCCGACTAGCCGACTACTATCGGCCCCAATAGACCGACAATTCGGCCGATAGATCCCCTTAACAAGTACCTACCTATACTTGCTACTATAAAAAAGTAGATATAGTAAGTACTGGTGTTTCAGTACCATTTATTTACCGTTTCCTGTACTATCATAAGTGTAGACTAATTGCCGACTATAAAAGTGGCTTTTCCGACTAGTCGGTATATCTCTGTTCCTTAGTAATTTACAAATATACAAATAAAATTATACTGCCTTACATACTTTAAACATTGCAGAAAGTTGTACAATGTTTTGTCTCCTATCGTATTGATCTATCTATCTATCATCACGCCTTTTATCCCAAGAGTACCCCTGTGGCAGAGACAATCGAATGCCATTTGCTATGATCATCATATTGAATGACAGATAAAAAGAGATAAAACATTGTATAAGTTTATACAATGTTTATTAGTAATGGAAACAGTCAATATATCACCCCAGTTGCAATATTTTGATAAGTAAAGGATTTTATTTGATACATTTCATTTTTAATATTAGGTATTGTATATCTATTTATTGTTTTATATATTCTTTGATTCTTTGTCTATTTTTTTGTAGTTAGGTATAGTAAAGGGATGATATATCATTAAATATTATTTAGATACTCAAACCTTACTTGAATTTTAAAACTTTGGACCTTACAGAATATATTCTGCAGATGTTTAGACAAAAATCTCTGCTCATTTCTAGTAGGACCCAAGGTTATTCACACCTGATTCACTATTCAATTGTTTGAATTATTGAAATTCGAATGCAAATTAAATGAAAATGTTGCTAGACTATATTAAAATTGTTAAATAATTTCGCCACATTTTGTAACGTATTAAAAAATATAGCGAATAGCTAAATAAGTTGAGCCGAAACGCATCACGTGGTTAGACTGAGCTCCATGCGATTTGTATGAGCGTCCGCACGGGGCCATACAAGGAATGTACTGTCTATGCTCGATTCAGCAATTTGCTCGGCATTCTAGTGTTGGAAATTCTCGGGCCGTGCATTCCTTGACTGGCCCTGTGCGGACGCATCGATTTTGACCTTCTAGTCGAAACGAAAGATATCGCGGTCCTAAATATGCTACCCCACTGTTTAAACTGTCTAGTTTAAGGTAACTATCTGTTAAACTAGTACCTATATAAAAAGTTTATATATTAAAGGTGGCGTGTTATGTGACTCACAGAAATTTTATAAAAACAACATGATAGCGAGTCTGAGTGAAATTATTTTTAAATGTAAAATTGGCTTTTTTAAATTTTTGTTACAACATTAAACTACATGAGGTTTCTGTCAAATATATTTGTATGGCACTATATTGATCTTCCAAGTATCTAAAGATCTATATGTAAACAGTATGGGGAACTCTGAAAATGTCCGGGCCACACTAACGTCTAATTAACGCGTTGTACAAATGTATCAAGACTTTAGGCTTTAAAAGCGGTAAAATCCATAAATTATTCGATATTTAAGTCAAAATATCCAAAGAACTATTAAGAGGCTAACTTCATATTAAATCATATTTTTCAAATCGTTTTGAGTGAAACCTAAAGCTCTTACAAATACAGAAAAAAATACATGTTATAATTAATCATATTTCATATTAATCTTTTAATCATATAACATGTTTTAAGAAACTTTGCTCGATAGAAAAAAATTGCAAAGTAGCTTCTGAAAATTTCCAAATTTCTCAGTAGTACATGAAGTATTGTTTATTAAATTAAGTACAAATTTGTATCATCTTTTACTAAAGTAAGATGTTAATTTAGATTTTCAATAAAGCTACTGTCACTTAGGACGTTTGTTCCAAGCACCTTCCGTGCGTCTCTTCTCTTTTGTTTCTATTCAATGCGACAGAGAGAGATTCGGCGGAGAGACCAATCGATCACGTAGCGCTAGGGTAGCGCTGTTATAAAAAATACGTAGGTACATAACGTTCCAATAGATTATTTTAATTGAAAGTTTCAGAGTTTCCCATACTGACCGTTGTTAATATTACAGCCTGATAGCAATATTATTATTCTTAATTATTATAAATTCTCATTGAAACTGGCACAAAAAACTCATGCTAATGTTGATAGGGAGATTTTGAGGATACTTGATGATCAATAGCAGAACTATGTTATACCTGGGACATCCTATGATGGGATTTGGTATATCTACCATCTCATTCTTTTGTCCATTACTAGCTTCCCGCCCCCCGGCTTTGCCCGTTTTGCCCACATTTTCCATATTTCGGGGCAACTTTTCCAATATTTTTTTTCCTAAAAACCTGATTTAGACTATTACGAACATTTAAATAGAAAAAAATAACCAAATCGGTCCTGCAGTTCACAGGTGATGCGTTTACCAAATAAACATCGTTTTTATTTATAAGAAGTCTTCAGTTTTTTCAAACGAAGTAACCTTGTATCGCATTTATATTATGTTATCGCAACATATAACATACACCATTGCTAAAACCATTCATAAAATGGCCCAAGGTGCTGCAAAATATTTACATTTTTTTGACAGAATTTCATGCTAGTTCCACTAATGTGGTAATTTATGGGAAAGACTGAGTTGTTGAATTCATTACTAACACTAACATCTATTTTTGTTAATATTATATAGGTATGTATTGTATGTACATACTTAAGAAAATCGTGTTTGTTAAAATTTACCCATTATCCAAAGAATTTGAAAAATATCCTTAAACACCCGAGTTTCCACCCGTCTCGATTGTGTCATTCGGACAATTCGGGACATTCGGGTAATATTACTAAGTTTTGAGTTTCTCTTTAAATGGTCCCAATTTTATTGTAATAGGTGGCAAGTGGATCATCTGCCGTGTAAGCATGACGGTCTAGAAAAATCTTTCTATGTAGGTATACAAAATATATTGCCTGTAGACAAAACTAGTAGAGTTGCGCAAAGTGTGTCACTAAAAAGAAAAGAGAGATACATATCTTTTGAGTACAAAGAACTATATCCTTCATTTAGTTCTTTAGTTCATTTAGTTCACTAGATCACGGGAACTAATCGTACCATAAGAAGTATTTGAGTCAAAGAAAAATATCCGTCATTTAGTACGTGATTATTATATTTCTCTTTAGTAAAAATAAACATAGAAATAAGCACAGTACAAGTTAAAAATTCTGCCCTATACATAATTATAAAATTACCTATTGTACATTTGTCTATAATATATTTTTTTATTTAAAACAATTTGGTAAGTACTAACTTTTTGAAGTCAAGCATAATTGTACTTTATTTCAAATATGATAACGTTTACTTTGGCACCAAATTCGCGCGACTCCTATTTATATGTCGTGCATGTATTTCGCTTCTTCATTTATAAAGAAAAAGCGAGATAGTACATTCCTTCAATCGTTCAGCGAGAGTGTAGGTACTATAGTGAAGTAAAGAACTAAAAGATATAGAATGTACTAAAGTGAACTAAAGATATATTGCTTCTGTGTAGGTGAAGTAGTTCTTTTTTGTCCTTCATACATGAACTACCCATCTCTAAAAACTAGACTTGTATTGTAACCCTTGATGCGATACTTTGTCTTTATGTGGCTGATATATATGTTGTCTATTTAAAAATAAAATTTATCATGTTTTTGTATTTCAAAGTAAGTCAATGTCCGTAAATAAAACATTTGTTTTTTTTTTATATTACAATAAAGATATTTATCATTTCCAATTTTTACAGTTTGAAATGTTGGCCTTCTACTTGACAGACATGACAAAAGTTGATTGCCAGGTATTTTGTTAAGTCTGCAGACTGCAGAGTTTGTGGAAACTATAATTTATAAAACTGACAAAGCTTCCAGTATCTAGCAGTGCTAAATGTGGGTACAGTTGCGTTTCGTAAAGAAGAGGGTGATGCTGCGAAGTCTTAATTTTTCGTAGTCACAGTATTTGAAGTTTTGTAAGAGCTTTCACATGCCTTGTCATAGTGCCCCTTCTTGTTACACATTTGACAAATTTCATGTAAGGCTGGACAATTCTTACGGGCGTGCACTTGTCCTCCACAAAAGAAACATTTTCTTCGGCGGTTGCGACGTTGTCCTCTTGTGACTTCAGTTCTTGATCTACCCACGCAGATGTGCTTTGGATGGCGTTGACAGCCGAATTATTGAAGCTTTGCGAGTTTACCTCAGCTGCCTCTAGAGATATTGCTTGGTTATTAGCTTCCACGAGGGTCATTGTTAAATTTTCTAGGAGCCTTTGCCTGATTTTAGTAGAAGTTATTCCAGCATTAACGGCAGACATGATTTAATAGCAACAGAAGTTTTGTTGATCCAAGATTTGCACTATCAGTTTCTCTAATTGATGCGGCAATAAAGTTCTCGAAGTACCTACATGAAACGGAACTATCGGATGGGTCGAAGACAAATCGTTCCGAGCGTAAATATTTATCCATTCTCCATATAATTAATTTAATCTGCTCATTGTCAAGAATCGTGCTGACATTATCATTGGTCACGATGTCCTCAAGGAACACTCCTCATTAAAATTTTCATTTGGCGGCCCCAAACATCCACTATACATGTACGCAATATAGCTGAAGCTACTGTTTCAGCTCTACCTACCACTTTTTAGCAATATTTCTTCTATCTAGCCTACTTAGCCTTTGAGGCCGAGACGATCTAAGAACTTAGTAACTTACCTTATTCTATTGATGAAGTAAGAACTATGACTGGATCTTGTCGTAATTGCTGCGAAGTCAAATCGAGGTTCTACAAGAGTAATTGCAATTCTCAAAGAAAACTTATTAAAGCAACGGCACCTTTTGTAATATATTAATATAAGTGTAATATTACAGTTATTGACGAATTTTCACGTTTTACATTTGCTTTTCCTTGCTCTGATATCAGCAGAAAATTAGTGAGGGAGAAAGCACAACATTTCAAAATTTTAACACCCTAATTTTATTAGCCTATATGATAGTAGGTGAAAAATTAATTAAAAAGTATTTTTTGCTTTTCTAAAATTTTAACTTTAGCACTCTTAAATTAATTTTTAAATATTGCATTTTTAGAAAAAGCCGATAACGGCTAAAAGTATCAGGTGTCTATGCGTATTCTGTATTTAAAAAAAAAGAAATGACCAATAGTTCGTTCATGGTTCTTTTGTTTCATTCATTATTGTTTATTTTTAGTTTATTAATTTAAAATTAAATTTTATTCACTTTCATCAACAAAGATGGGTAGAGAAGCACGTAAATTAAATTCCCTTGTATCTATTCTATTTTTTCGTGTTATGGCTCCATCAGTAGTCCCCTTGTATCCTGTTTTGTTTTTACAACTACAACTAATACTTTTATTGCCAGTTACCTGTGTAGGAAGGCAGAGAGTATATAAATATGATATGAATAAAAAAATAAATAAATATGTGTATTGTGTTAAAAGTTTCTTTCTAAATCTAAAGGTTTTAATATTTCAATGACATTATCTCTTTCTAACGAGTCTTGTCTATGTGGAAAGATTTTCTCTAGCCCTTCATGCCATGCTCGCACGGTTGTAATGGATTTAAGTTACAATTTTGTCAACATTTCCTTTAAAATTATTACATTATGTAATTTTATATTAAAATAGTTACAAATTAAAATAATGCGTCTTTATTTAAATGGTACCTATTTTGTTTGTTTTAATTTTTCGCGTGATATAATGAAAAGGATAAAGCACTGCTCCCGTATTTTACCTGAACTAATTACCTACTTTTTAAAATTCTCAATTTCAAAAAGTGTCGGTGACGGATTTCGGGGGGGGGGTCCAGGGGGTGTCCGCACCCACTGGACCCTCCCCCTGCCTACGTGCTTGGGTATTACGTGTCTCGGTTACTAACAAAAAGTGATTAGTAAATAAAACAGGCCAAGAGTGAGTCTACCGTGCAAGCTCTCTTCCATAGAGTAACTTATAATCTTCTCGGTTTATCGTACATTACTAATCTGTGGACGGTTACCGGGACAGAGAGTAGTAATATTCTTAGATAAAATCATTTTACATCACAGCTCCCGTATATTACGTATCTCAGTTACTAACAAAAAGCCAAGGTTACCGTCCACAGATTAGTAAATATAAGAGGCCGAGAGTGAGTGTATCGCATGAAAAGTGTGGGGCAAGCAGACGAGTGGTGCAAGCTCGCTCTTCTCTGTTTATCGTACACTAGCTTTCCGCCCCCGGCTTCGCCCGTGGATAGTTTCTATTCTATCCCTTTCCCCATAAAAAGGATAAGGAAGCGCCGCGTGCCTACCCCTCTTGGGATAAAAGGCGTGATGATAGATAGATACCTAGGAAGCGTGTTGATTGTCGATGCCTAGTGGCTAGAAGCGATGCTTTTTATCGATAAGTAGGTACTAATATTATAAAGTTTGGATGTAGGGGGTAATCTCTGAAACTACTGATCCGATATTCTGAATATTATTTCACTAAAATGAAAGCTACATTATTCCTGAGTGCTATAGGCATTGGCTATAGGCTATATTTTATTTCGAAAATATCCACGGGCGAAGCCGGGGGCGGGAAGCTAGTGCTTTTGTATTTTGTTTTGTTGTGGTGATGTGATATGATAAAGATGCAAGCGCGGAACTGTACTGTAGAGGATCAGCGCGGTGCGACGGAGCCTAGTGTTCAGCGGCGGCCATCTTCCTTTATCAGACCTTTTGTCGATTATAATTCAGTTTTTAATAAAATGCAAACATGCCAATCACCAAAAATACAGCAGTTTTTAGCTCGCAGTTGACGATTTAATTTTGACGCCCCTTTCCACATGCGCCGCTCCTCACGCTGTACTTCAGGGCGCCACTGTATTGTTTATTTCGTCTGTTCCACCTAGTTACATTGTAGGTATATGAAATGGATCGTAAATTCGCAATACACGGCAGCGAAACAGCCGAGTTAGCATACATTTTGACAGCGACACTTTCGTTTCGGTCGAATGGCCTTGAACAGGCCAAAACGTTCATGTCCAACAAGGACCGGCCAGAGATAGCCCGGACCGGGCATGCCCTGCACAAGAATGCCGAGCAATTTGCTTGGCCGGACAAAGACAAGTACACGGAATTTGCCCGCACATTGTTGGGCCGGACCTCTCGGCCGCGGGCTATCTCTGGCCGGTCCTTGTTGGACATGAACGTTTTGGCCTGTTCAAGGCCATTCGACCGAAACGAAAGTGTCGCTGTCAAAATCTGTGCTAACTCCCCAGCTCCGATTCTCATCTGCAGTGCAGTTCTGAGTTCACAGATAACTAGTTATAGTATAAATATATATCCAATTAGTGCGTTTGCACCTGTATACTTTGGACACTATCAGATTCTACAGCAGCTGCTAAGAGTTAAAAGTAAAAAAGGTTAAAAGGAATAGAAAAATAGAAAGCTTACTAGGAAGGAAATTAGACATTTACATAGTTACCTAACTAATTGAGTCTGTTGATAAATATCAAACGCCGCACTACACTGTCTGTATCAACTCATATGTAAGTCTTGTAGGTATGTATATTTAGAAATTTCGAGTTTGTAAAACCAAGGATTTTTGTGTTATCTATCTCTATCAGATCCACGTACCTTTGAGTTTCTAAATACTCAAATACCTTTAATAATAGTTTGTTTGAACGTGCTAATCTCTGGAACTACACATGACCTAAAATGGCTGTTTACACTTTGATGTGTTAAAAAATAATAAATAATTACATTGTTATGTATCCATGTAGTTATACAATTCCAGAATATAAAGGTAAAGTAGAAATGAATAGCAGCTGGAAAATAAAAAAATGTGTTATGCGCATACTTAGGTCAAGTTATAATCCGCGACTTATACTCGGATTTGAAAACATATTTTTGCATTTGACAGCCAAATTCTTGAGCAAGGTTATAGGCTGACATCACGCTACGACCCAAAGCTGTGACCCAAAACGGACCCAAAGGAGCCATAAACGCGGGTGCAACCATCAAAGGGTGCAACCGCAAGGAAATTTGGCTAATTTATCAAAGTTCCAAGCCATGAATGACATTAGCTTTTTTTTTAAATGCCGAATTATTGCCTGTGTTATTCAGTGTCAAGGAATATACTACTCTCTAGTTCAGTGTTATTGCCAAATTGCCGATCTGTGTGCCGATCCGATGTCAAACAAAAGTTGTGTTGTTTGTTAAAATAACAATAAATTATTACATAATTACGGAATTAAGTTGATATGTCTCTTGTAAAAATTGCTACTTAGCTTTAAATGGTGTCGTTATTCTGTTATAGTAGAAGACATAAGAAGTATTGGAATTTCCTAACCTCAATTTGGTAAACATGTACTGCATAAACAGGCAAACCCATCCAGCGACAGGAGTAGAACATGCTGTGAGTTGCTGTTTCTTTAGCAGCGATGATGTATGTTTGGTTACCGCTGGCGCTAACATTTTGAAAGTCTTCCGCTTATTACCAGAGGGCCATAGCAAGGAGTATAATGCAAGTGAGTTTCAAAGCATTTTTTTATGGTATAGCTAGTCTATTTAAAGAGGCTCTTCGTGAATAAGTTATCAATAGCAAGTACCTAATTATAATAGTAAAGAAGAGACCACGGGTTCAATTCTGGTTCCCGGCCATGTACCATAGAATTTTTAAAAAACTTATGTAGGTACATAATCTGACAAACCACACTAAGAGCCTTTTCCATCTAAATATACCTCAACAGAACTGGCCACTCATTATGTATAGCCTCACAAATACCATCAGCTAAACGAAGGGAGACTTGGTCTTCCGCTGTATATCCTGGAACCGTAACACTGTTTCGGGAGCTGTAAGGCAACTTGGTAAAATTTTACAAAACCAACGCATCACTTATGTTACTATAATATTTTTTTTTGATACATTATTAATTTTGGAAACGAATTAGACTAAAATTTTTTGTCGGAACACAATGATTCTTGAAAAAAAAATCATAAATAATTAAATAGAAATCGCAATATCAGCGATTTTGCCGGAAACCGAAACTGATTTTTTATTGACCTGATTTCGCATTTACCGATGTTACGAGTCGAGTCGAATTTTACTCGGGTGTTAAAATTACACATAGGTTAGCGAGGAGCGTAGCGACGAGCGTGGTTCGTATTGTGACAATATAAAGCGCAAGCCGAGCGAGCGGAGCGAGCGGTGCCGCGGCAGCGGCCGGCGCAGCGCCATTCTAGAAACATCATAGTAACTGTAATACTTTATGAGAGTAATATTTATGAGGTGGCGCTGCGCCGTACTATTACTTTATTACTCTCATCAAGTATTACAGTTACTATTTTGTGATGTTTTAGAATGGCGCTGCGCCGGCCGCTACCGCGGCACCGCTCGCTACGCTCGCTCGGCTTGCGCTTTATATTGTCACAATACAAACCACGCTCGTCGCTATGCTCCTCGCTAACCTATGTGTAATTTTAACACCCGAGTAAAATTCGACTCGACTCGTAACATCGATAAATGCGATTAATTAAAAAAAAATAAAAATAATTTTGTTAAGTTGGTTAATTGTATTTTCTTAAAAAAACAGTTTCGGTTTCCGGCAAAATGGCGTCTGATATAGCGATTTCTATTTATCTAGTTTGTCTTGTAAATACATAATGCGTCTATTAAACCTAAATTTAGTAACATATGCCATGCGTTGGTTTTGTAAAATGGCAACTTGTTTGTGTGTGAAAAAAAAACAAAAAAAAATTTAAAGAACAAAATTTTATTATTCTTAAATAAAAAAAAATGTTACTTTGTTTACTCAGGAAAATGCCTAATTTTACATACCTACCTATAATATACAAGGATGTACAGTTTCTTATATACCTAACATATAAATGCAGATGCACCTTTCTGAAAATAATCCTGCCGGTGGCCATGGTTAGGATTTTTTCAACCCTTTAAGTACATGATTTTACAAACATAATTTCTATTGTAAACTTTCAGCCGGACAACCAGTGCCACCCAAAATGAAACTAGAATGTCTCGCAACATACACCCTTTGTGGCAATGTGATGTCGATACAGTCTGTGAAGTCACCGAGTTTCGGGCGGGACCTGTTACTGGTGTCGTTTAGAGAAGCTAAACTGTCGGTGCTGCAGTATGACCCTGCTACTAATAATCTGATCACTTTGAGTATGCATTACTTTGAAGAAGATGATATGAAGGTAAATTGTTGCTAATTTTCTGGTCCTGCTATTAAAATTTGTATATCTAAGTGTACTTTTATTGACCATATACATTTATTAACAAAAAAAAGGCAATGTTAAGGCATGCGTCCAGTAGCCTCGCAGAATCGAATCCAATATTTTTTTTCTATGAAGAGAATTCTCTAATGGATTTCATGGTAAATATAAGCAGGCAAATTTTGTCGATTCGATTCGCCGAGGCTAGTGGACGCAAGTACACACAAAAAAGGGGTGAAAGAGGTATGTCAGGATCGTAACAAATGGCGCCCACCCCTCTTGTTATAAAAAGTTATAATCTATACTAATATTAAAAATGTAAATGTGAAAATTAATAGACCAATAGAAAGTCTTTCAACATACACTCTGTGGAGCAACGTGATTATTTTTCGTCATTAGAGGGGAAAATAATCTTCAAAATTAATGTTAAGGGAGATATGGCGTACTGACACACCTTTGAGAAATAAAATATAGAGATAATTAATGTTTCTAACTAAATCAATTAATCTTCAAAACGCCTTTTTTCGTCATTGGCGCGATACAGTAATGCGATAGTAGCGCTGCGCTGTCTAAGCCACCATAGTACACTTTTAAAAAAAAATTATAATTTTGTTTCAGGGTGGCTGGACCACTCATCCACACATACCTTGGATCCGCGTGGACCCTGAGTTTCGATGTGCTGTGATGCTGCTATATGGTAGAAAGTTGGCAGTTCTGCCGTTCAGAAAGGATATAACTTCGGAGGAGGCAGATCCATTGGAGGCGAAACCGTTGGCCGATATGAAGAAAAATGTAATAAATTTTTATATATTATTGTTTTATCAAATATATTTAGACATTTTTTTTAAATATATGGTTATAAGTATTATATTTATGTGAATTTACCCTGATTGCCTTGGTTAGGGTTTTCCTTATAAAATAATACATAGTATTTAGTTCAAAATCTTCTAAGAAATATAATGCTTCCATTTATGGCCCCCATCAATGCTCACAATGATATGCCAATGTCTATTCTATTCTATTTTTTTATTATGGCTCCATCAGGGATTTGATGATTCCGCCAATGTCAAGTATTGACGTCACAGTAACAATATGCCGATTAATCGGTAGGTAAGATGCTCTCGCCGACTGTGATATGCCCTAATCACTGACTAATCACAACTATAACAACGCGGACGGGATTAAACTGGTCAAGACGAGACTCGTAAATCATGCTAATGTCAATAAATGCGAAAGTGTATTTGTTTGTTTGTTCTTTACGTCAAACAGGGCCAGAGAGTGACATAAGCTACACTTTCTATCCTGGAAACTCTTCAGTGTAATTTTTTGTCATATTAAAAAAAAAACACTGTCAAAGCCAGAGCGGAATTTTAAGAAAATAGTCACATACTTTAAAATCCTTTAATTTCTCGTCATGTTGGGCCAAACAAGGAAATCCAATGTATGTTTTTAAGTTTAGGTAAACTGGAACCACTCCCGATACAATATGGATTCACAACAATTTGAATACCCACACAAATACGCTTATAACTACTTATCTATTAGAGATAGATATGTGCTACCGCAGACTTTTTTGTTGACCATTTTATTCTACACATATCTTTCCTACATCATTTTGTTATACAGTATCTTCGTTCGGAGTAAATTTGGCACAGGCAGACGCGGTAGAGGTCTTTGTTTTAGGATATTTAGTGACCAAATTAGAGAGTATACGCTATGAAAACGCGCAGCTTACTTTTTCCCCAACTTGATTCACCAATACTGTTAATGTTCATGATTGGTCAATTTTTAATACTTTGCGGGAAAAGGGCACAGACGGACAGACAGACGCAGGGAAGGAGCCACTACATTTTGAATAGTAGGTACAGTACTCGGCGTTTGATATGGCACGTCGGGGACAAGAGCGAGATATTCGGTTGATTTCGGTTTTGTATAGCGTTATCTTTGTCTATCGCAGTCAGGTGCATTGTGTGACAGAGACAATGCTCTACAAATCCGAAAGTGGGCGATCTTAGCCAAACATCTCACTCTTTTACCTGATGTGCCATATCAAACGCCGAGTACTCACTACTGGGCTTTGTGCCCTTCTTTACCTGTGTTTCATACATATAATGCATGTCAGAGTGCGACGATTGAAAGATGTCACCGAGACTTCATGCAATAAAAACATGTTTACATACACCCACACGGACGTCCTGGCCAAAATTACTTGCAATAGCTTCCTATAACCTCAAAGATCTGTTGAAAACTCGATTTCCACAACAACTTCCTTTTATATTGAAAATCTTCACAACGGGAGGTTATTGTTACTAGATTCCGTCCCGACTTCGCTCATGGAATTTTTTTCAATGTGACAAGTTTATCCTGAAGCAGCATGCACTTTCAGGCCCTTCAACTATCTCTGCACAAAAAAATCGATATTGTTGTGAAAATATCGCCGACACTGATACGATACGCCGATACTAGCAATCTATTGTCAATTTAAGAGCAAGCTTGTTAGCGCAATGAACCGGGCGGCTTATTTTGTCGATATCTCTTTAAAAACTTGTTAGAGAGATACACTGCAAAAATAATGTGTACTCGATGAGAACTCGAGTCGCAAAATCGGTTGAAAATACGCGTGAAATTGATGAGTTTCAAGGCTTCATAAAACTTAGGTGTAACTGATATTCATATTTAATAAAAATTCATACTGTGTCAAATATATCTTTTCGAAAGCTATATCAATTTTGAAACGGGCGTAATATAATGATAGTGCGTTTATTTTTAAATTTATACCTTATCATAATCAGTTAGTACAAAATAAATATTGAGAAACATAATAAAACCATTAATCATCACGCCTTTTATCCCTAGAGGGGTAGGCAGAGACAATCGAATGCCATTTGCAACGGTCCTGATCCTGACATACCTCTTTCACTTCTTTTATATTCATCATACCTTTCATACATGCTCGGCGATTGCCATCAATCAAAATTTTTTTATATTTTCAATAAAACCTACACCTATTTCGTCCTCTGCCAGCATTTCCTTTCCTTCAGCCATATAAACCTTTTTAGTCAATCTTTCATCTTTCATTATTTCAACGTGTCCAAACCAGCGTAAACTACTTTTCCTAATTTTAGTCACAACATCTTTTACTCCGCATTCTTCTCTAATGACATCGTTCTCGATACGGTCAATACCCTTTATATCACACATTCTACGTAAAGATTTAAAATTAAGCAACTAATATTTACCACAACAAGTTGTTTTGTATATATCGATGTATTGGCTATAGGTATCGGCAATACCGGTATATCGGCAAATGGGCCTGGGTATAGGGTTAGGAAGTTAGGATAGTTTTTTTTGTCTGAGTTGATTTTTAGCTCCCGAAACCGTGTTACGGTTCCAGGGTACCCAACTGAAGACCGCAAGTCTCCCTCGCTTAGCCAGGTATATTTAGATGGAAATGCCTCTTGTCGGATTATGTAGGTACATAAGTTTTTAATTAAAAAACCCATTAGTACATGGGCGGGATCCGGGATCGAACCCGTGGTCTGCCTAGTTAATACCTGATTTAAATCAGACAGTGATGATACAAGCACCAATTTTCATCAACATGATGTGCTTCGAAGAACAGGTAAAGCCGGCCACACTACTGTAAACAACAGATACTTTTAAGAAATGACAGGTGACAGGCCTGCCACCATTGTTTAATTTTTTTATTTAATTCGCTAAATGCCGACTTTGATTTCCAGTGGCCACGCGTCGGCTTTGCCCGTGAAATTTTTGAGATGGCCTATGTCACTCTCCAACTATCTCTGTACCAAAACACATCGATCCATTATGTATATATACAACCCAGGGGAAGACCAATTTTCCTTATTTGGACAAAGATCTTTTTGAGGCACCCCTAAAGAGTGGCCAGGTATTTTCGTAAAGTCAGGCCTTATTTTTTTTACTAATACATTATATATATACAAATATTTCATTTATATATTTCAGCAACCAACACAAACTATAGTACGAGCTCCCATACTAGCTTCATACATAATTGTACTGAAGGAGCTAGAAGAGAAAATAGACAATATAATTGATATACAATTTCTGCACGGCTACTATGAACCGACGTTGTTGCTTCTCTACGAACCTGTGAGGACTTTTGCTGGGTAAGAAATATTTCAATAAGTACTAGTTTTCCCGGGAGAATGAGATATTTTCCTATAATTACGTCGAATTATTGCTATACGTTAGAAAAAGGACAAACACACTTTCGCATTTAAAAAAAACTTATAGAGTACCTACGTTTGGATTGATAAAATACGTTGGTCTCTATAGATTGACATATTCCTAAAGGGAAGCCGCCGGTTTCGCCCGCGTGTAAAGTGCAGTAACAGGCTTGCCACATGTTCTGTTCAATATGGACAACTGGCAAAAAGTGGAAAATGTTACTGGGGTCTTTGGCTACACCGCGGCTTTATAGCCGTCATGGTGTTTGTTTGTGTGTAATTTTTTTAAATTTTTTTTAGTCGGACGGCCATCCGTAACGACACGTGCGCCATGGCCGGAGTCAGTTTGAATCTCCAGCAGCGAGTGCATCCCATCATTTGGTCTACGGGAGGGTTGCCTTTCGACTGTCTACAGGCGGTGGCTATACAAAAGCCTTTAGGTATGTATCTATATAAAATCTTTTTTTTAAACCTGTCTTATTTGGTAAACAAACTTTTTATGTGAACATTTTAAATAACAGGTTAAAAAACAGTGCAAATGTAAAATATACTAAAAATTTTATACTTAAGGACTAGGTCAAGGTCTAAGAATTAACTGAGAATTGCCATATTTTTGACAGATACAAGATGACTGAGAGCCACGGACCCTTAACGTTTTGAAAGGATTTTAAATGACAACTTATTTAAAAAAGACATGCAAAGTTTGTTTACCAAATAAGACAAGACTAGAAAAACTGACCTTAATAGCTTTCCGCTCCGACTTTTTATATCTGCTCACGTGATACCGTCAAAACAGCCATATATGGGCATCATTAGAAATACATTTTTATTCTACGGAACCCTTCAAGTTTCACCAAAATATATTAGGATGTTTCGGAGCATGTGGTTAGTAGCCAGGAAATTTTCATGTGGTTAGTAACATTACATAATATAAAACTAAGTCCCCTGCCGCGTCTGAACTGGCCACTCGTTAGGTATAGCCTCACAGATACCATCGTCTAACAGACGGAGACTTGGTCTTCCGCTGGGTACCCTGAGACCGATAACACGGTTTCGGGAGCTGTAAAGAATAAAGAAAAAAATGTTTCCATGTGTTCAGGTGGATGTTTAATATTGGCGGTGAACTCTCTGATATACCTGAACCAGTCTGTCCCTCCATACGGTGTGTCGCTGAACAGTGTTGCCAATCACACTACCAATTTCCCGTTAAGTAAGTACTTTTTTTGTATATGTAGTTGGCCTGTGCGAATAATTAGCATGTTGTCAAGAGACGGCGTTATTTACAATACCGTTTTTATAAGTCAATTTTCAAAGAAAACATTAATTTTGTATTGTTTGTTTATTTTTCGTCATTAGCTGTGAAGGTAATTTTCAATAAGTACTGGAATAATCGTTGAGATACGAGGTAGAAAAAGAGATAGACATGATCGCCTCACGTTGGGCGCCATTTAAAAAATATTAAAAGTTCACGATCGCTGAACATGTACCAAAGGTATAATGAATATAAAAGAAGCGAATAAGGTATGTCAGGATCGTAACAAATGGCATTTTATTGCCTCTGCCTACCCCTCTTGGGATAAAAGGCGTGATAATAGATAGATAGAATGTACTGGAATAATTATTGAGCTACGAGGTAGAGAAATTGTGCGGTAATGGTGTTGTTCTAAATTGGACTTAGTAATAAAGGTCATGCTTGCGCTACGTTGGGCGCCATTTATAATATAACAATTTTTACCATATTTTTGTCAATTAAAAAGGCGGATTGCAGAACTATGTATGTCATATTCTGAAATCAAATAATAATTGTTATAACACACAAGTAAAATACCCCTACTGATAATATAAACCTTATGCATCCTTAAAAGTGTTAAACAGGCAGGCGTAAGTTTATGTATTTTAAACATTATTTTTCAGGAATCCAAGAGGGCATATGTATAAGTTTGGATGCCGCGTGCGTTTCCAGCTTGGGAGAGTCCAAACTGGCCCTCTCTCTGAAGGGAGGTCAACTGTACGTGCTCACTCTACTGTCTGACTCCGTTAGGAGTGTGAGGTCCTTCCATTTGGATCGGGCGGCCGCTTCTGTTCTTACTACTTGTGTGAGTCAGGAGAAAACCAACTATTAATATAATTTAAAATCTCAATAAAATATTTTGGATGCTTCATTCAATAATTTTTGACTATTTTTTTCGTCCCGGCTTTTAAGGATAAACAGTTTATGTCCTGGATTAGAAAATAGGCTATTTTTTGTCCTGGAAAAGCGGGAGGAGGCCCATATTATAGCCACGGGAGTATTTCTGTATTCGCGCGTGAAACTGCGTGCGAAAGGTAGTCTTAAAATATTTCGTGCGGGTTTCCAGATGTGCGTAATAGAGGAGGATTTCCTGTTCCTCGGGTCGCGGCTCGGCAACTCGCTGCTACTTCGTGTTACGGAGAGAGAAAATCGGATGCTCTTCTCGGTCGACAGACCGTTGGAAGCCACTGTCGATCTAACCATATCTGAGGCTGGTATGTATTTTTGATGTGTAATATATAAGGATACTAACAACTCCGTCCCCAGTTTCGCTCGTTTAGAATATCGGTTTATAAAAATTGTAATACCCACTTTTTTGTACATAATTTTATATCACACATTTCTTTCAGTATATATCCGAAGTGTGAGATGCTTGGTATTGCCATGAGACAACGCGTTATCCCCTCTACGTGCGCGCAGTGGTAGGCGCAGACGGCGTAGGCTAAAACCAAGCGTCTTCTGAACTTTGAGACGTCTTGGTTTTACCCTAGTCTAACGCGCATATAGATGTTTCACATCAAAATTATCTCTTCCAGATAGAGAAAAAGAGAGCCAAAACTCGATGGACCCTGCGGCTAAGAAGCGCCGTTTGGACACACTCAGCGACTGTATAGCGACCAATGTCATAGAGATCAGCGACAAGGACGAACTGGAAGTGTACGGGTCCAACATACGGACATCCACGCAGCTCACTAGTTACGTGTTTGAGGTTAGTTTAGTGAAAAAAAAAAAATTTCGCACATTTTTTAGTCGCAAGTCATTATTACCGAGGATTAAGCAAAAACTGGCGTTTTAAAAACTATGGCTATTTAGAAGTCTTAATAATGAAAATATAGCTTAGTTCAATTTAAAATAATAACTATCAACAATTTGAGTTGAAAATGTTAAATAAATAATCTCGTTTTTCTACGATTATTTGAGATTTGCAATATTTTTGACAGATATAAGATGGCCACGGACCCTTAAAAGTAACCTATGTCGTCACTCTCCGGCCCTCACAACTATCTCTTTGCAAAAATCACATCGATCCGTTGCTCTATTTTGATGTGAATGAAGAATTAGCTAACATACAAACAAACATATTTTCGCATTTGTTATATCATAAATACCGTCTGAAACTATACTGTATCGATTCTCGAATGCTATTATGAAATTTGAATCGAATCGAGCGATATCGAATTTGCATCTACTTGTGGCCAAAAACATAGACCTACTGACCGCTTACCAATTATACACTCGGCGACTGTACAACAAATTGTACGTGTCTAACAGAAAAAGGTAACAGTAACCTGTGTCACACTACGGCCCTTGATCATGGCGACCAACGCACGCGTTCCGCCGTGACATGATGGGGAATCCAGTTTAATCCCTTCCGTGCTGTGATAGTTGTGATTAGTCAGTAATTAATAGGGCATATCAGTCGATGGGAACATCTTAAATACCTATTATCGACTATAAAGGCTATAATAAAAATAATAAGTGCGTCGGTGGCCGAGTGGTTAAGACGTCTGATATTAACTAGCCAGACCAATCCTGGATCCCGGCCATGTACCAATGGGTTTTAGTTACAAACTTATGTACATAATCCGACAAACCACACTTAGAGGCTTTTCCATCTAAATATAACTCAACAGAACTGGCCACTCGTTAGAAGAAGAACGGCAATATTATTTAAAAAAAAATGTTTTTTTAGGTATGCGACAGTCTATTGAACATCTGTCCAATAGGCGACGTGTCGATGGGCGAGCCGCAACTATTGTCCGAGGAGTACTCCAGACAGACAGACACGCCTCTCATCGAGTTGGTGTGCACCAGCGGTCACGGGAAGAACGGAGCTTTGACAGTGCTGCAGAGGAGCATCAGGCCTCAATTGATAACTACCTTCAATTTGCCAGGTTTGTATAAGTACCTATATGATAACTTCTTCTTTTGATATATGGCAACAGTGCTGACTTATCGTCGCAATTTTGCCAATGTCCAGTGTTTAATCTTGTGCAATAGTAACGATAAATCGGCAGCTAAGATGATCACTGAAATGACGATCGTTTTGAGTGAATATACGATTCCTACAAACTTCACTCGATAATTGCAAAGTAGCCTCTAAAAATACCTTAAAATCCCATTTTTCTCAGTTACGCATAAAATAATGTTAATTACTATATGTACAATTATGTGTCATCTAAATATAATAGTACATTGTGATACAAGTGTGCTATGTTGGTCATTACGTACGAGGCGGTATTATCAGCGCGAGCCACTAGGCGAGCGCTATAAGAAAGCTGAGTATGTAATGACCAATGCACACGCGTTTCATACTTTGAGTATTTACCAAAGGAGACGTGAAGGGTGTAAATGACCGAACAATTTTTTCTGCCACTTTTGGCGGGGGGGAGGTAAACGCCTAGTACTAGCCCCTGTACCACTGTATTTTCTGTCGTTTTATTGTCGCAACGGATTTTACGTTATATGATGATTATGTTAAAAAACAAACATAATAATTATAATTAATGATTGGAAACACTAAGTTTGACGCCCTAGATCGCCTTTCCCGTTTAAAACATCACAATTAACTATTTTCCTAGAGCTCTGTCTCGCGACACAAAACGATACCAACGATATCTAAGGTGACTTATTACTGCGCACCTGGTCAGTATAACTGGTCAAAGGGGGAAAAATTGGCGAAAGGGGGAGTCCGTCTATGGCCCCTCCATAGGCTTAGTACTCTATGGTTTCAAACAAACTTCATGTGGTTTTAACATTTAATTATTAAAACAATTAATGAAAGTACAATTCTCTACAATTCTCAAATGTTTTGTTTTTTCCGCCTCGCGCTAGATAAAGCACGGGTTACTTCGCCAAACAGCCAACAAAGTCGTGGTTAAAAAATAAAAACTGTATTATGCGGTTAAATTAAGAATGCTTTGTGGACACACATACAATTTGCAATCTTGTACGAATTTAACTTCATTGGGTTGTATTATAACTCTTGTGCTGTAATGTAAAGTAAAAAGCACGCGTGTTTTATATATGGGATTATGGGTCTAAAAGTGAGGTAATGACACTCACGTTACGAGCAAGTGTGTTGAAATATGTATTTATAAAACTGTCGTGTCGCTGACTGAGTAACAATCAACGCACAGCCTAAACCACTGCAGATATAAATATGAACATTGGAAGGTATATTCCTTAGGGAGTGTAGAGATGCACTAAGAAAATATTTTTCAAAAATCAACATCTATTCCTTGTACATCGCGTACGAAGTCCCGAGTAAGTGCTACTAGCTAATATATTAGTAAAACAATTGCACTATTTCGATTTTCAATAAAGCGACTATTTTTTTTAATTCTTCACGGGTTGTCTTACAGCTCCCGGGACCCGTTGCCGGCCCAGGGTACCCAGTGGAAGACAAAGTCTTCCTCATTTTAGCCATTTTTGTGAGGCTATACCTAACGAGTGGCCAGCTCTGTTGAGGTATATAGATGGAAAAGCCTCTTAGTACGGTATGTCGGATAATGTACATAGATTTTTTATTATTAAAACTAATTGGTACATGGTCGGATATAGGAATCGAATTTTTCAGTTGCGAACCGACGTCTTACCCACCGACGCGACTATTTTAATTTCAATAATTTTATTTTCTCATTTGCCATTTAGGCCCCTTCATTCCAAGTAGCACCCCTTCACTGTCATAATTCGACAGTGACCCTAAGCCGCGTTTCTATTGTCTAATTCTTCAAGGTCTTTGGTCAAAGTCAGCGTCTTGATAATAAAAAAATGTTCCCAGGCTGCATCGACATGTGGACCGTGATTGGTGAGAGCGAGGGCAACATTCGTGACGCCCACCGGGACATGGAGGGGGTTCACGCTTATATGATACTAACTCAGGACGAGTCTAGCATGGTTTGTATTTTTTTTTCTCTTCACGGGTTACCTTATAGCTCCCGAAACCGTGTTACGGTTCCAGGGTACCCAGCGGAAGACCAAGTCTCCCTCGTTTAAAAGCCCATTGGTACATGGCCGGGATCCGGGATCGAAACCGGGGTCTGCCTAATTAATACCAGACGTCTTAACCACTCGGCCACCGACGCACGACAAACGATGGTTTGTATATCACTACATATATTTTATTTTTATTCAAAGTAGGAAGCAATATAAACTCCGCTTTCTGAGTTAATGAATACAAATGTAAATGAATAAAAAATATACAATTATAAAATATACCTAACCACTTCTGATGAAGGAATAAAACCGCCTTTAAAACCAAAATGTGCTTTCCGAAAGCAAATGCACAAGTCACTATAAAAAAATAGCTTCAAGCGTGCCTATAAAATTTTAAGAGTTCTCGATTTCTCCAGGATCCCATTATCAGATCCTGGGACCACCTGGAAAGTACACCCTTTCAAACAAAAATAAAAATTTCCAAATCGGTCCAGGCGTGTCTTCAAGTAATCGGGGAACATACATAAAAATTAAAAAAAGATTCCGATGAATTGAGAACCTCCACCTTTTGAAGTTCGGTTAAAAGCAAAGTTCTCCATCACCCCGTAACTATTAAACGGATTTTGTTGCGGTTTTCACAAATTGATAGGTTGATTCAAGAGGTTTACGAGTATTAAACATGGACCTATCACGATTAGGAGCTGAGCATTAATGTATTAGTGAATCAAGTCGGGGAAAGGTTACCGCCAGCGCGCTTTCGTGGCGATATAACAAAATCATATGTTGGAAACAATTGTGTAAATTAAAATGATCTGCAAATAAGTCCGCGGTAGCATCAGGCGCGGAAAGAGGATTTCGTTGTTTATCTGCCTTAAAAAATTGAATAAAAACACAAAGAACAATTTCGTTATTGTCCCCCCCCCCTGGATCCGTGCCCAAGTAGCATACATCTATATTAAGGGTCCTATACTGGGAATTTGTATGGAGATATTACTATTCCCAATTTCTCTGTAAATACTCCATCTGTCTCACTGTAATTTAGCATATAGTTACTTATTCAATATATCTAAGTGAAATAGTCGTTATTTTTTCAATTGGTTTTATTTAATAGGAAATATGGGTGGTAGAATAAAGGATTATTCTGCCCCTTCTGTCTCTTTCATAATCTATCACAAAACTCAAAATTTTTTTTTAAGCGCTCTTATACCATTAGTCTTCAATTATATATATATCGCTTTTTTTTGTAGCTTATTGAAAATTTAAAAAAAAATAATTTTATGATTTTTTAATTTGCCAAAAATAATAAAATAATTATTATTTTAAATTTTCAATAAGCTACCAAAAAAAATCGACATATATAATTGAAGGGTAATGGTATTACAGCGCTTTTAAAAAAATTTAGACTTTTGTGATAAATTATGAAAGAGACAGCAGGGGCAAAGTTAAACTACCCATATTTCCTATTCAATAAAACCCATTGAAAAAATAAGAGCTATTTCACTTAGATATATTCAATAAGTAACTATATGCTAAATTACAGTGACACAGGTGGATTATTTACAGAGAAATTGGGAATAGTTTATCCCAGAAAAATTCCCAATATAGGACCCTTAAAGTACAAATAATAAATAGGATATATCGTAAATTACAATTAAATTGCAACTATGCCTTTACAGATTCTTCAAACTGGCCAGGAGATCAACGAGGTGGACAGTTCAGGTTTCATAACCAGTTTGCCGACGGTATTTGCCGGGAACTTGGGCAACAATAAGTTTATGGTGCAAGTCACGACTGGCGCTATTAGGCTAATCAAGAGTGAGTATGTTTTATTTGTCTAAAAAAGAAACACTTTCCCGGGTGAATGAGATATTTTTTCCGGGATAATTATCCCTCCAGCTATCTAAAAAAGGACAAACTAACAAACTCACTTTCGCATTTATAATATTAGTTTGGATTAGAATTTATGATTATTGTGATGTCACTGCTCACATCATTTCATTAACTTAGCTATTATGTTTATTACCTGCTTTCCGGCCCCGGCTTCGCCCATGGACTTATTTGGAATGTGACATAAAATTTATCCCGAAGTATTTCAGGGATAAAAAGTTGGCCTATGTCGCTATTGGGCCCTCCAACGATCTCTGCGCAAAAAAATATAGCCTGGTTTTGCCCGTGGTTTTTTTTAAATGTGTCATAATAATTACCCGAAGGATTTCGGGATAATAGGTAGCCTATGTCACTCTCCGGCCTTCCAGCTATTTATAATATTAGTAAGAATTTATCTACGATACCCTACTGAAACTGACGTTTGTTTGTTCGCATATTTACAACATTGTCATAAGTCTAACGGTATCTCTATTTGTAGTTCATATCTATCTATTTATCTATCATCACACCTATTATCCCAAGAGAGGTAGACAGAGACAATCGAATGCCATTTGCTACGATCCTGACATACCTCTTTCGCTTCTTTTATATTTATCATACCTTTCATACATGCATTACCAAAAAAAAGTCTATTTGTAGTTCATACATTTATGATATTTACAGATGGCCAGCAATTGCAGAACATCCCCTTGGAGTGGACGGCGTGTTACGCCTCTGCCGCCGACCCGTATCTCTGTGTTATATCCACGTGCGGCAGAGCGCTAGTTTTGGCGCTGAGGGAGTCGAAAGGTTCAGCTCAGGTATATATTTGTTTATTTAGGTACTATCTTTAGGTGCGTCGGTGGCCGAGTGGTTAAGACGTCTGGTATTAACTAGGCAGACCACGGGTTCGATCCCGGATCCCGGCGATGTACCAATGAGTTTTATAATTTGTACATAATCCGACAAAAGTTGTGTTGAGGTATATTAAGATGGTAAAGCCTCTAAGTATTGTTTGTCGGATTATGTACAATCAGAAGCAGCGTTGATAGGACCTCGTAAAGGCTATATTCGCTTGCACATTGAAGTTTTCATATTGTTTCATTTCTAATGCCAACCTGTCACATTAAAGCTCAATGATATTCAAGTAGATATGAAAAAATCAGATCAAATCACAACTGACATAGTTTTCATTTTCGTTTCATGTCATTTTAAAGTGTCAAGCGAAATTTATTTCTAGTGGTTCTTCTAGTTCTGCTTCTGATACTACATAAGTTTTTAATTATAAAAAACCCATAGGTGCATGGCCGGGATCCGGGATCGAATCCGTGGTCTGCCTTGTTAATACCAGACGTCTAACCACTCGGCCATCGACGCACAACTTTTAATATATAAGAATTTATACCGACGTAATTTCGAAAAGTAGCCTATGTCACTCCAACTATGCCTGTGCAAAAAAAAGTCACGACCATCCGTTCTTCTATTTTGACATGAAAAAAGGACAAACAACTGTTTGTTACTCTATCACGCCAGAACGGCTGAACGGATCTGTATGAAATTTGGCACATAGATAGATTATAGTCTGGAATAGCACATGACTACTTTTGTCCCGGAAAAATGTATGGTTCCCGTGAGATAGATTTGTTTTTGTTTTTCACGGGATTTTTTGCATAGTGGTAGTTTAGGGGTCAGAGAATGACATATAAATCGGTTAATAGTAAAACCTTTTGTAAAATGTGTGTGATGACATTATTTCCAGGCTGCAAGATTGGCACCAACACGCCAGCCGGTGCCACATCGTCCGCCACTCGTGAAAGCTACTCCCTACAGAGATCTGAGTGGATTGTTCACTACTACTGATGTTGAAACTGTTCAGGTAACTTTAAATTTGTACTTTATTCAATTCAGTACACCTTATTTTTTCACATTTCACAAGCTCTAAGATACTTTTTTCACTTGTCATATTAAAGAGAACAGAGGCTCAAGTGCGAGCTTGCATCGAGTGCAAACGCCTCGACGGTGAGCGCGTATTTTGTTACATTGTTGCAACTTTGTATGGAAAATTTCAACAGTGGAGGGCAGCCAAGTGACATCTTTTTCTTCTTCTTTAGCCTGTGTACTTTTTTTACCTTTTAATTTGTACTTTATTTAACTCAGTACACCTAATTTTATCACATTTTACAACCTCCTAGATACTTTTTTCAGGTGTTATATTAAATAGAACATTTTGTTACATTGTTACAACGATCGACGCGTTTTTATTCGAAAGAAACTCGCACTACGGCCTCAGGTGACAAGCCTGTCGCTGCACTTAATGAACCTAGAGGTGTCACTTCTTAACAGATATATCTGTAATTTTTTTAGAAGTGCCGCAGGTTTCCGTTTTGCTTGCCTTCCGAAGCACGAGAAGTCAAATAAAGCACATATTCTTAAAGAAAATTGAAACTTAGCTTGAGATGTCTGGTATGACGTCCCTTCCGTCGGTCGGTCGGTTTTTAGGGTTCCGTACCCAAAGGGTGTCTGTCTGTCTGTCCGTCTTTTGACAGCTGTATCTTTTGAACTGTAATAGGTAGACACTTGAAATTTTCACATAGTGGGTAATACTATGGCCACTATAACAACCAAAAATAAAATAAAGTGAAAAATTAAAGGGAGCCCCATCAGCCCCATACAAGAAACGTTTCTTTCGGCGTTTTTTGCTCGATCTTAATAATAGCAATACATACAAACGTTTTATAAATATAATGCATACTCTTAAGTAAAACAACAAATAATAAAAAACCGGCCAAGTGTGAGTCGGACTTGCGTAATTTTTTTTACTGAACTATTTTTATTGTACATTGGTACGGGACTCTTCGTGTGCGACTCGTATGTACTTGGCCGGTTTTTCTATGTTGACTCCCCATCCCGAAGTCTGCGTTCAAAAAAATGTCATGCTATTGTCTTTTTACAGGTGAAAGGCGAGTTTACCGGTAAAATGAAAGGTAAAAAAAATATTAAAGCCGAAGGTTTTAAGTCTGGCGTTGTGTACGAGCTCAACGATGAAGATGAACTGTTGTACGGGGGCGACGAGACACCCGCCTCGATGGCTAGCGTGAGTATAGCTTGTTAGTGATTTTTTTTATTATTGAAGTGAAGGCTCTTTAGGCAGGGTAGAGTTCCTGTGCGTTTGTACGCGCTAATCACCACAAAAGCTAAACCTAAAGTTTGGATGTTTTGTCAATTTTTGTTTGAACATATAAAGCGCTTATTAAATTCAAATTCAAATTATCTTTGTTTGTGAATCATAGGTGTACAGAATTACAGATATTAGGTGTTACATATATTTTGGTCTCTATGTCCTGCCCCATGGGCGTACAAATTTTATATAATCACTTAATACTAACATGCTATAATACGACAAACTATGCAAACACATTATTTTAATTATTGTAAGTTGATGGTAATGAACTATCTATTTGACTCATTTAAGTATTCTTTGATAGTGTAATATGTTTTGTCTATTAAAAATGTGTGTAGTTTTGCCCTAAACAAAGACATATCCTCAATATCACGAATAACCTTGGGTAATTTATTGAAAATTGTAATTACCATGCCGACAACATTTTTGCTGAAAAATTCTGTTCGTAATATTTTAGGTATCAATTTGTCATTGTGTCGACAGCAATCTAAACTATTATTTACAGGCCTAATACCTAATAATTACCCGCCTCGGTAGCCATTTTTTATCCAACATTCAAACTTTTGACATAAGCACGTCTATGAAGTTCCATAATTATTTTGTTGTTGTTGTTGTTGTTTTTTTACAATACTTAGTGTTTTTTTTTGCACAATGTTGGAGGGCCGGAGATTGACATAGACTATTAATTTTGAAGCAATGTAGCGGAATTCTGCACTTGAATTCTTAAAATCTTTATAATTTAGAGTGGATTAGAGAAAAATTAAAAAATTTCGTTCTAGATAATGTTGGCGGAGCATTCCAAGAATCCGGGCGTGCCGCGCCGTATGTCCCGCTGGTGGAAGAAGTACCTAGTGGAACCGAAACCGTCCTACTGGCTGTTTGTTGTGCGGGAGAATGGGAACTTGGAAATATACTCGCTGCCGGAGATGCGACTTAGCTACTTGATTAGAGATATCTGCGGCGGGGCTAGGGTGAGTTTGAATTGGTTTATAGTAGGTATATTTGTATGAATTGACTGACACTTTTATTTGTTTATATAGGTACACTGAGCACAACAACAATATAAAAACCTTAAATCTAATCTAAACATGAAATATAACTAACTAAACCAGGTCCGCGTGGAATATTGGCAAGAATACTTGCTGCATTTTGCCACTGAATCGCGATGCTGATTCGTTTAGCGAGGAAGGAGCCAGCCCTCTTGTCACCAGAAGAGATGATTAGTACCTATAACTTTGAGAGAATGTAGAGGTGGTGGGCAGAACTTATTTTTTTTAACTACTTTATGTACCTATATAATGTATGTCTGTCTACTGCTGTTATTTCTCCTTAATAAATAAATAAATAAACAAATAAATAAATAAACAAATAAATAAATAAATCAGTCTTTAATAAACTTTTTGTCATTTGAACCCCACGGACCTAGAGTTTGTACATCAAACGGCACACATTTGTAGCTTTCAGTAATGGAACTTTATGCACAATATATATATTTATCAATAGTGCCGCATTTAACTTTTCTTCTTTCCTTAACAATTTCAGGTACTCCCAGACAGCCTGGAATCCGTGTCGGAGCTGATGATGGCGTCCACCGACAACGAAGACATACAGACGGCCACACAATCGCAAAGTTCCACTGTCGATATTAATGATTTTAAGGAGATATTGGTGGCAGGGCTCGGTAACAAGGGGTCCAGGGTGCTGATGTTCCTCAGAATGAAGAATGAGCTCATGATATATCAGGTACTGAGGTGTTTGGTTTGAGGCTCGATTTCATATAAATAAAATGTATCATCTTAGTTTTGATAGCGACCTCTAACGACCAATTTTTAAAAGAAATAATCTATATAAAGAAAAATTAATACTGTTTGTTTGTTTAGCCCATGACTTGAGAACGGCTGGACCGAATTGCAATTTTTTTAATGTTCGTAATAGTAAAATATTGATTTATAAATGCTCACAAAGATAATAAGGCCTCTGGGACGCTGTCTACTCCACCTATAATACACAGGCGTGAATATATTATTAATTCCTAACTTATTCGTCTCCCAACAGGTGTACAAGTACCCTCGCGGCAATCTCAAGATGAGATTTTCCCGCGTGAACGTCTCCTTTCCGTTCGGTTTCACAAGTAGCACCGTTAATAGCACCGACGACGAAAACTACGAACTGTGGCTGCTGCAAGACAACGTCAGGCAGATGAGATATTTTGGTGAGTTTTGTAATAATATATGAAGCTTATACTAGCTTTACGCCCCGCCCCGGCTTCGCTAGTGGATATGTGTGCTGTTTTAGTTCCATCACTTACGCGTATGGAATAAGAAGCATGAAAGTAAAATAAATGCAGTGGAAATGCGATCTTTACGTAGAATGTGTGATATAAAGCGTATTGACCGCATCCGGAACGATGTCATTAGAGAAGAATGCGGAGTAAAAGATGATGTTGTGACTAAAATGAAGAAAAGTAGTTTACACTAGTTTGGACACGTTGAAAGAATAAAGGATGAAAGACTGACTAAAAAGGTTTATATGGCTAAAGTGAAAGGAAATGCTGGCAGAGGACGACCTAGATGTACTTTTATTGAACATATAAAAATGTATTGATCGATGGACATATTAAAACTACATACAATCGCCGAGCATGTATGAAAGGTATGATGAATATAAAAGAAGCGAAAGAGGTCCATGATCCTGACTTGTCTCTGTCTACCCCTCTTGGGATAAAAGGCGTGATCATAGATAGATAGTTAATTAATCAAATATTTGATATCTATATCTACTAATATTATAAAGATGTAAAGATAGTAAGTTTAAACGTGTGCTACACGGTGATAAACTAGCTACTTCACAGAGGTGACTTTGTCGGTTTATAACCGGTTAGACTGTTATTAGTCACCAAATTTCGTTTGACCTTACAACGCCCTTGGTGAGCAGGCGTGCGTTGGCAGCAAGCGGTTGGATCTCACCGTTGTGTGCCGTTGTGCGCCGTGTATACACTTGTTGCTAACCACGCGAGCGCAGTTGCGTTAATTTCTGCAGGCGGCGAGTACGGTGTGCGTGCGCATCATGGAGGAAGAACGGGAAATAATATCCGAGTTCATACAGACGTATGAAAATTTGCCGTGTCTTTGGGACTTGTCGTCAGAGTCCTATAAAGACACAGCACAAAAAAAGACGCATGGACCATAACTTTCTTTTCTTTTTTTTCCACACTTGCGCACAAAAGTGCTAAAACCACGCCAACTTTTTGAAATTTTTGGATAAAATGGTACTCTTTGGAGCCATCGATGCTTATTTTCTGTATGCGAGTTCTAAAGTTGTGGGATTGTTTGCAACATGTTATGGCTTTGTTTGCAACAGTGTAGTTCAAACGAAGTCGGCGGTTAGTAACAGAGGTCACCTTTGTGAGGTAGCTACTAGTTTATCACCGTGTAGCACACGTTTTAGGTTTAGGGCGTTATCTCTGAAACTACTGAACTGATTCTGAAAATTCTTTCACTAATAGGGAGCTACATTATCCCTGAGTGCTATAAGGCTATATTTTATTTTGTTTGAAAATATCCCCGGGCAAAGCCGGGGGTGGAGAGCTAGTCTCAAAATTAGTCTCAAAATATACAAAGATCGAGAGAAGTGGCGTTTCATACTCTCTGCTTACCCCTTTGGGAAACAGGCGTCAAGGTATGTGTTTAGGAACGCTAAAGGCTTATTTATTTCAGGCAACGTGGGGGGCTACAATGGCGTGTTCATATGCGGCCCGACACCCTACTTCGTGTTTCTGACGTCGCGCGGTGAGATGAGAGTGCATCCGTTGGGAGCTGAGGACGGACCCGTCACTACATTTGCGTCCTTTAACAATTCTAATTGTCCCCAAGGGTTCCTTTATTTCAATTCAAAGGTGGGTACAATCGCGGATGACTTACTGCTCTTTTACTGATGGACTAAAATGTTTGAAAAAATTATGTAGTAATTATCAATTCTAGTACAACAAATCCTAAAGAATATTTTTTTGTAACAGCAAAACTTCAAGATATAAAATAATAATAATGAAATGGTGTTTTTTGGCTTTACTTGTCTACTGCTCTTAAACGGCTATGACGTTTGGAAATATTTACATGCCTAAAAATAAATAACACGTGCTTTAAACACAACAAAGTATATCTAAATCAATTAACATTTTACTTTAAATAGTATCGAAGTATGTCAATTTTCGAAGGTGTTTCGGGGACAGCGCTCGGTGACCATTTGTATGGTCAAGGTCATTGGCGACACTAAGCGCCTTAAAGGTACAATGAAAATGGCCGATTTGTATGAGCAAGGATCATACAAAAGCTGCCGTTTTCAATCCGGCAGCGACAGACGATCCTGGGTTGGAATTCCAGGAGTTTGACTACCAATTTTCTTTAAGCAGCTATATCTGCTGATTTAAACGCCTAGTAAAGATCGATGCCGAAATTTCTGAATGACGATATATAGGTTTATTGTCAATATTTAAAAATAACACTAGTAATTATATATATGGATTCTACGTTATGTCATGGCGACCGACACACGCGTCCCGCCGCGACATGATGGGGAATACAGTTTAATACCGTGCGCGCTGTGATAGTTGTGATTAGTCAGTGATTAATAGGACATATCACAGTCGGCGGGATCATCTTAGATACCGATTAATCGGCATATACACTATAAAGGCTATAATACTTGACATTGGCAAATCATCGAAGAAGAAGAAAAAGAAGAACAAGAAGATGAACAGATTTATTTCAGGTCGTACTTTTAATGAAAAAAAAAACTAGAATCGATACGAAATCGGTATTCGAAGTTGCCTGTAGTTTTATAAGCTACTCCTACCACCTCTCTTATGTTGCGTACTTTTTAAATAACTAAATATATATATTTTATTTCAGTCTGAGCTCCGTATTTGCGCGTTGTCCACTCACTTGTCGTACGACGCGCCGTGGCCCGTCCGAAAAGTGCCGATCAGAATGACCCCGCATTTCGTGACCTTCCATCTCGAGTCCAAAACCTACTGCCTGGTCGCTTCCACGTCGGCTTCGAGCCAATCTTACTACAAGTTTAACGGTGAAGATAAGGAATTGTCCAAGGAAGAGAAGGGAGATAGGTGGGTTCAGCCAGTTCAGTACTAATAGTTAACGAGCTGGCCATCGTTAACTGACAAATCGAAAACAGACGGTAGACATACCAGTCAGTATGGGTATATGGCCAGCTCTCTAACTATAAGTAGGCGTGGCACTATTATGATATATTTATGTTTTTATATAAAATGTTAGACGTGTTCTATGGTGGAAGAAAACTTCAGAAGCTATTTTCACTGTATATTATTTTTTACAAGAAGTAGCAATGAGTAAAGAAATAATTTATAAAATAACTAGTTTGAGGGGGGGCAAATTACAGCCACGGGATAATTTCTTTTTGGATCTATTTCAACGCGGGTGAAAACGCGGACAGAAGCTAGTTAATAATAATTGGCCAAGTTGCGAGTACGACAGAATTTTCGTTTAGGTTTTCCTATAAACTATAAGATATATATTCCCTATTTTTTTCAAAAAAGATAAGGGATTCATTTTCTTTAATATAGTTTAAACTATGCATTTTAAAATTATAAAAAAACGAGCCCTTTCATTAGATATGTCACATTTTTTTTACCTTTAAAAATTAACCCCCAAAATCTAAATTCGATTATTTACGCTATATATTCGTGATTGGGTCATGAAACTATATATGTTATGTACCAAGTTTGAAAATTTTTCGTCCAGTAGATTCTGAGAAAATAAACCGTGCCAGACGGACAGACACAGGACTGATCCTATAAGGGTTTCCATTTTTCATCAAGGGCTCACCGACACACCCACATCTTTTGCAGGTTCCCCTACCCGCACCAAGAGAAGTTCTCCATGATGCTGTTCTCGCCGGTGTCCTGGGAGATCATACCGAACACGAAGATCGAGCTAAACGAATGGGAGCACGTCACCTGCTTGAAGAACGTTTCGCTTTCGTACGAGGGGACAAGGTTAGTGAAACGAGAATATCCCACTATCCCACTAATATTATAAACGCGAAAGTTTGTATGGATGTATGTTTGTTACTCAATCACGCCAGAACGGCTGAACGGATCTGGATCTGAAATTTGGCACAGACATAGATTATAGTCTGGAATAGCATATAGGCTACTTTTTATCCCGGAAAAATGTATGGTTCCCGTGGGATAGATTTGTTTTTGTTTTTCACGGGATCGACATGATTTTTTGCATAGTGGTAGTTTAGGGGTCAGCGAATGAGATACTACTTTATATACCGCGAAAGCGGGCCGGGGGAGGGGCAAATTACAGCCACGGGATTATTTCTTTTTGGATCTATTTCCACGCGGCTGAAACTGCGGACAGAAGCTTGTTATCGCATAAAGTCTACTTTATAATACTACTACTAATTCGGCCGGGCATTACTTGGTGGCCATTGGTGCACTGCGGACCCGTCGTTGAAGCCGGGGCGGAAAACTTTATATATCGTGCCGTTGAGAGGTGGAATGGACTGCCTAGCATAATACAACCTTTGGTTCTTCAAGCTAAGCGTAAAGAAGCATCCCTGCAGACCGTCATAGAGAATGGAGCCATTGTGAATTTGAGACATCATGGCCTCACTCGTAGACTCGCCACTTGCATTACACCAGGCAGTGGTAGCAATTTGCTCGCCTTAATATAAAAAAAAGTGAATTACTCTAGACGCGTAAGAAGTAAAACTTCTTTGGCTTATTATAATTAAGAATTAAATACTTATACATTTTTTTTTCATCACGGGTTGCCTTACAGCTTCCGAAACCGTGTTACGGTTCCAGGGTACCCAGCGGAAGAAGTCTCCCTCGTTTAGCCGATGGTTTTTGCGAGGCTATACCTAACGAGTGGCCAGTTCTGTAGAGGTAAATTTAGATGTAAAAGCCTCTAAGTGTGGTTTGTCGGATTACATAAGTTTTGAATTAAAAACCTATTGGTACAAGACCGGGATCCGGGATCGAACCCGGGGTATGCCTAGTTAATACCAATACATAATTCAATAATAAATAAATATGAATTTATTGTTAATGGGAGCGCCATCTGTATTTTTTAGAAAGAACACCTTACTCGTAACGAAATTTTTTCTCTATTTTAAAGAAATTTCACTTCAAAAATACTGGCTTGAGTTTTTTTTTGTGAACAGACTTGCCGTTTATTATTTCAAATATATATTTTTTTATTTAACGTTAATTTTATATTTATAATTTACAGATCTGGTTTGAGGGGCTACATAGCAATAGGAACCAACTACAATTACAGCGAAGATATCACGTCGAGAGGACGAGTTAGTATTTTTTTCCTTTACACCTAATGCTGGCTTCCCACGGTGCGTGATAGCACGCACGAGGCCGCAGGACAGACCAAAGAGTATAGTAATATCAGGCGACCGCGGACGGCCACGCACAAGTACGTACGAGCACGCACGAGCTCGCACCGCACCTTTGAAGTTACCGACTCGCCGCGGATCGGGCGCACCGCGACGCACCAGCCCGCACTAGCACGGACGAATACCCTTCCCACGGTGCGTGTCAGTGCGGTCCGTCCGTAATATCACGCACCGTGGGAAGCCAGCTTTAGAGTACTAGTAGGTGTCATAGACGCCACCCTTCCCCCCGCCAATTTTCTGATCATTTGTAGTGCTAGCATGACTACACGATATAATGTTCTGTATCGTTTTGTGGCATTTGTCACATGATCCCTAGACAATTTGTGTACTAGGAAGCGCGTGACAAATGTCATTAATCAATGCAGAAGATTATGCTAGCACTGCTGGCCACAAGTTTGTGTCGCGAGACAGATCTCGGGTGAAATGGTTAATTTTGTTATTTCAAACGTGGGTACAACGCGATACAGACTAGCTAAACGCGCTTTTTGCGCTCGCCTCTGTCGCGTTTGTATCAATACAAATGCAACAAACTGCTTTAAAAAAATTAAAACCGGCCAATTGCGAGTCGGACTCGCGCACGAAGGGTTCCGTACCATTATCTATAAAAACGGCAAAAAAAAATCACGTTTGTTGTATGGGAGCCCCCCTTAAATAATAATTTTATTTTAATTTAATTATTTATTTTTAAAGTGAATATATAACTAAATATTCTGTGAATATTTCAAGCGTCTACCTGTTGCCGTTATCAATATCGAGCAAAAACGAACAAAAAAAAACACGTTTGTTGTATGGGAGCCCCATTAAATATTTATTTTATTCTGTTTTTTAGTATTTGTTGTTATAGCGGCAACAGAAATACATCATCTGTGAAAATTTCAACTGTCTAACTATCACGGTTCATGTGATACAGCCTGGTGACAGACAGACAGACAGACGGACGGACGGACAGCGGAACCTTAGTAATAGGGTTTCCGTTTTTTTACCCTTTGGGTACGGAACCCTAAAAAGCGCGTAAAAAAACGTTGTGTGCAAGGGCCCTAAAACCCACCCCTTTCCACCACCAGAAAGGAGGGCCTCCTGAACTAGGGCAACGTTGCCTTGAAGTGGGATTACCTCTCTCCTGGAGCCGGCAGTGTTCGAAACCGTGTACCAACTAAAGGGCACTGCGAGGTACTTAGGACTGCGACATCTTTCGTTTTCATTTTGACTCTAACGAAGGCCAAAAACGACGGGTCCCCACTAATGGCCAGCCAAGGAATGTCCAACACTAGAATGCCGAGCAAATTGCTGGGTCGGACAAAGAAGTTAGAGTCAAAACGAAAAATATAGCAATGAGTTGGATGCAAGCGAGAATCCTATTATATAAAAGCCACCATTTTTAATAATATGTATGTTTCTACCTTTCCAGATTTTAATTTACGACATCATAGACGTGGTCCCGGAGCCCGGTCAGCCTCTCACTAAGAACAAGTTTAAAGAACTCTACGCTAAAGAACAGAAAGGTCCAGTCACAGCGCTTACGCAAGTCTTGGGATACTTGATATCTGCTATTGGACAGAAGGTACTATGTCGTTTTTACTTTATCACAAGCTTCTATCCGCGGTTTCACCCGCGCGGAAATAGATGTGTCATTTTCTGACCCCTAAACTACCACTGTGCAAAAAACATGTCGATTCCGTGAAAAAACAAAAACAAATCTATCCCAAGGGAACCATATTTTTTTCCGGGATAAAAAGTAGCCTATGTGCTATTCCAGACTATAATCTATATCAGTGCCAAATTTCATCCAGATCCGTTCAGCCGTTCTGGCGTGATTGAGTAACAAACATCCATACACAAGAGACACAATGCCAACATTAAGTTTAAATAATATTATTTGGGGCGTCGGCGGTCGAAACGTCGCCTCACAACTGAGAAGTCGCGGGTTCGATCCCCACCTCCGACCATGTATCAATGGATTTTTTATAATAAAAAATATATGTACACTATCCGACAAACCGGACAAATTTTGTCGGATTATGTATATAAGTTTTTAATTAGAAAACTCATTGGCCGGGATCCGGGATCGAACTCGTGGTCTGCCTAATTAATACCAGACGTCTTAACCACTCGGCCACCGATGCACCTAACGAATATAAATGACAAACAGTCCTTCTTTCACGTCAAAACAGAGCAACGGATCAACCTGATTTTTTGCACAGAAAGCCTGATAGTGACATTTTATGATAATTCAGGATAAAATCTCAAGTGACTTGTCTAAAATTTCCACGGGCGAAGGCGGGGCGGAAAGTTTATAATAAAAGTGTTTTTCAGATCTACATATGGCAACTAAAAGACAACGACCTAGTCGGCGTCGCCTTCATAGACACCCAGATCTACGTGCACAGAATAATGACGTGCAAGAATTTGATATTGGTCGCCGACGTGTACAAGTCCGTGTCGCTACTGCGCTACCAATCTCAGTACAGAACCCTGTCGTTGGTATCGCGAGACTTGAGGCCGGCTCAGGTAATTCACAACATTTAATTTTTCGTTAAGTACCAAAATTAAAATCCGTTTGGAGCTATTCTTTTGCTTAACACGATACACATATTTAAATATTTTGTTATTCAGTAGTTTAAGAGATATTTTGAAACAGTGTAAGAAGTACGGCTCAAAGCTACTATACTCTCTGCCTCAAAAGGTACCTGGCAATAAAAAGTATTAGTTGTAGATGTAAGAACAAAACAGGATACAAGGGGATCTAATTTACGTGCTTCTCTATCCATCTTCGTTAAAGATAATGAATAAAAAAGTCATTTTAATCAATAAACTCAAAAATAAACAATAATTAAGAGTGTAGTGTACCGCGTCCATGTCCATACAAACGGAGAAAACGTTTTACTACCCCTAAATATTATTAAATTTTAACGATTTTGTAATATGTTACTGACATAATGAAAAACTACGTACGTATTTTTTCCTTTTTTCAAAATTCGTAATAGGTCAAAAGTTATAAGCCCCTCAAATCTCGGTTTTTTTGGTTCATAACTTGCTGGTAATAAACCGTCTGTATTTGAGAAACAAAGCAAAATTTCAAAAAAAGCAAAACGTACGTACGTAGATTATAATCTGCTAAAACGTTTGACACCAAAATTATAAGGTTTCGTTATAGTTTAGTAGGTGTAAATCGTTTTCGCCCAAAACGCAATTTTCAACGAAAAACATACCTACGAACACCCACGAGCTGCAGTGCTCTCTGTCGCACTGATGCCCGGGGGAAGAGTGCGATTGAGACAGAATATGATTTTCTAAATACCTATTTCGCTGCGTACGCTGAGCTACACGATCCTCTTAATGAAACAAAACAACCATGAACGAATGAAACGAACGAACGCACGCAGCTTATGTCATTTCTTTTTGACGCATAGACACCCGATACTTTAAGCCGTTATCGTCTTTTTCTAAAAATCCAATATTTAAAAATTAATTTATAAGTGTTAAAGTAAAAATACGGGTACCTTAATTTTTCACCTACTTTCATATAGGCTAATAAAATTTTGATATGTTGTGGATTGTATCCATGATTATAGCTTATTTTAAAAAAACAAAGGCAACAGGACCTTAAAGTAACATAACCGGATAATATTACTAGCTTTTCGCCCCCGGCGTCGCCCCTGGAATTTTATTATGAAAAAATAGCTTAATCACTCTGGGATAATGTAGATTCCTATTAGTGAAAGAATTTTCAGAGATTACCCCCTTAAATACTATAATATTAGTGCAGATATTATATTTATCTACAGATTTTAAGATATAAAGATCAAGGAAAAAGCCGGTTTAAAGTCTAAATCATTCCTTAAAGTTTAATTAAAACCCATTAAGCCGTTTCGAAGCTTATTCTGGACAAACTTTGGAATAGTCAGACAGAAAAACAAATCGTAAAACTGTCAAATATTCTACATTATCGGCTACATAGGAGGAATTTTATTCATTTTTAACCGGACTTCAAAACAAGGAGGTGGTTCTCATTTTATGTATGTTCCCCAATTACTTGAAGACGCCTGGACCCATTTGGATTTTTTTTTATTTGAAAGGGTATACTTTCTAGGTTGTCCCATGCTCATCAAGTCAGTATCTGATGATGGGATCCTGGAGAAATCGAGAACTCTTCAAATTTTATAGGCACACTTAAAGCGATTTGGGTATTTTTTTATAGTGACTTGTGCATTTGCTTTCTGAAAGCACATTTTGGTTTTGAGGCGGTTTTTTTTCTTCATCAAAAGTGGTTATTCTTTTTATTTTCTAGATATATGACATGGAGTTCATGATTGACAATACGAATTTGGGCTTCCTGGTGAGCGAGTCGGACGGCAATCTGGTGCTGTTCATGTATCAGCCGCAAGCTAGAGAGAGTTATGGAGGTGAGATATTTTGAACCTATTCCCTATAAAAATCTATGTAGGTACTTACATTATCCGACAAATCGTACAAAGAGGTTTTTCCATCAACCTCAACAGAGCTGGCATTAGGTCAAATCTGGGTACCCTAGTTACCGGGAGCTTTAAGGTACCCCGTGAAGAAGGAGATATATCAAACGGCTTATATTTAATTTTATTTACAGGCCAGAGACTCCTGCGCAAGGCGGACTTCCACCTAGGTCAAACTGTCAACTCCATGTTCCGCATCAACACAAGGCCGCTACCGAATAAGGACAATGTAGTGCACAAGAGGCATGTTACTATGTTAGGTGAGATTAAATTATCTTAAATACTAAATTACAAATACATAATATAGGTATATATTACTACAAATAAAAAAATCATGTAAATCGCTGTCCCAACAGACTGACGGCATAGCCTCGTTGGATGATTCTTATATTCTTTGACCGAAATAAAAGCCAGCCGTTGATCATTTGTGATCTTTCTATTAGTCGTTTACTAATGTCTTTGAACAGACTATGTGCTCCAGGTATATACTAGCTGCGAACACGGCTTCATATACGGATAGCGCCATTTTTAATGCACATAAACCTTCCACTTGAAACAACCTATTTATTTTATAACTCTAAATACCGGGTACCCAGCGGAGAGACGAGGTCTTCCTCCTTTAGTCGATAGTATTTGTGAGGCTATACCCATAGAGTAAGTAGCAATCACTATGTTCTTTAATAAGAGTCGGGACTGCCATACATTAAAATGAAATCAAAGCTAGGGCTGAAAGTTACTGCCAACCTAACAACATTAAGGATTAATGTACTGTGGATTGGTATAGAAATATTTGCTATCTATGTCATATGTATATGGAGTGAAAGAGATGTCGATACGACACCACCTAGTATTGGCTCATTTTTTCCTAGCCCTAATTTTTTGTTCTAAGTTGCGCCAGCCTGGCTATACCTAACGAGTGGCCAGTTCTGTTGAGGTATATTTAGATGGAAGAGTCTCATGTACATAAGTTTATAATTATAGAAACCCATTGGTGCATGGTCGGGATCGAACCGTGATCTGCCTAGGTATACCATTACCATACTTTAACCATTTATTTAACCAGTCGGAAAAATCGTAACAACATCCGAATAAAAAGTTTTTTCCCCTTACAGCGACCCTGGACGGCAGTCTGGGCTACGTGTTGCCTGTAAACGAGAAGATATACCGCCGTCTGTTGATGTTGCAGAACGTCATGAACAACTATTGTTGCCATGTCGCCGGACTTAACCCCAGATCTTATAGGTATGATTTGTTTTATCCGTTTAATTAGGATTTTTTTGTATACAAAATAAATAGAGTTTCCACTATCACTGACATGAAAACTACGCAACTTTGTATTTGTGGGTAAAGCACCTTAAATATTAATATTAGAGATAGATATATGCTACCGCGGACTTTTTTGTAGATAATTTTATTCTACACAATTCTTTCCTACATCATTTTGTTATATCTCTGACGGATTAGACAGCACACGCCATGAAAACTCGCTTAGGCTAACTTTTTCCCAGACTTGATTCACTGATATTTTATACAGTTAATGCTTAGCTCCTAAACGGTCCATGTTAATACCTGTAAATCTTCCCGGTGAATTAACCATGCAGTAGTTTTTGCGTGAAAACACAGACGTGGTTGGAGACTAATAAATTAAGCGAGTGTAGCGGACATATTCATACAGGTATTGCACACATTAGTGCTCACGACGGCAGGTCGCATGTATAGTTTCGTAGCTCATTAGGTCATTTGTAATATTGTCTAGCAAGTAGGTAATAGTAGTTTATGAAACGGGTTCATAATAAGGGTAATTAAAACACAAGTGGATTTTTTTAATAGCATCCACGAGTACTTCAATTCCAAGTTATGTGTCCGTTCATACACTACTTTATCTAATCCCATGCAATGTATTTTAAATAATTGACCAATTTCTTAATCGACAAGTTGGCGGCAAACCGCGGTTACCTACAGCGCATGCGCGTTAACTGTCAAGTGACTCGCACATGCGCGTGTCGATATTTTCATACAGTTTACTGTGGCTGTATATGACATATCCACTACCCTTTCTGCATTTTAAAAAACAAAACATTACGATATAGTTTTTGTAAGAAAACTTTGGTACTGTAATAGACGCGTGTATATAAAACATATCATTATGAAGTATAATTCGATTTTGTAATAGAGACTTTACGATATAAGAGTAGATAAATATAGTTAAGAGCAAACAGTATTATCTTTCATTGGTTAGTGACCCAAATAGAGACCTACCACGATACACAGAGGGTTAGAAAGTGTACCGCGTACGGCACCCACCCTCCCGTGTTACATTGGTGACCCCGACCTGACACCAATCTGTATAGATATGTCCGCTACACGACAGTCGCTATTCCGAGACGTTTTCATAATATCAACTCTCGGCGAACACAATTTTTTTCTAATGTCCCACTAATGTATTCTGCCAACAGAACGTATAAGTCGTCCCGGCGGCTGACTGGCGGCGCGCCCGCTCGCTCCATACTGGACGGTGATCTCGTGTTCACCTACACACACATGCCGGCTGTCGAGAAGGTGGATGTAAGTATTTTGGGCTTGCAAAGGAGATTAACATATCCCCAACCGAGTGCTGACATGAAATATATGTATTAATAAAGGTCACAAATGGGCGAACCAAAATAAATTAATCTTATATTTTTAGCGGCCGTATTTTACACGTATTTTTACTTATAATGTTTTAAACACTAGCATCACATAATATAAAATGTTTACGCTTCGGAACTTGCTTCGGAATGTATCTACTTAAGTCAGCCGTCGTCAGCCAGTTCAGTTAGGCTGTCAGTTCGCTAACTAGCTTCTGTTTTTGTTATTTCTTATGTTATTCAATATAAATAGATAAAATATAATTAATAAAACAACCTACTAAAAAAGGTAAACAAAACAATCAGTCAAACAATGTCAGTGAAGTTGAAAATGACAGCTAAATAATGATTGCCAGCAACAAATAATGTTGAAATAGGTGTTCAAAATCAAAATCTGAAAACTATTAATTCAAGAGCTAAAAATACTGGACCACGATTTTTGAGTTCTATATCTTATATCTAACAACTGTGGGTATTATCGGTACTGTTCGCGATGATAAAAAAAAATGGCCCAAATGTAGGGATCTCCTATGGAGAATCGTGGGGTTATTTAGTATCCTATCCATCTATCATCTCGCCCTTTATCCCAAGAGAGGTAGGCAGAGACAATCGAAAACCATTTTCTACGATCCTGACATACCTCTTTCGCTTCTTTTATATTAATTTATTATTCTATCTATGATTTACTGAGGAGGGTATATAACATTACGTTACGACCCGAAGGAGTGGAGCAGTAACCATTAACGCGGGTCATAGGACACAGGACACAGCTAATAAGCTAATCAATCATCAGATGTAAGATGGTTCATACAGGCAGATACATTGCGACTAAAGAAATAATGCGCATAGAAATCTTCGCCATACTTCGTATTTCCGACAAAATCCGAATCACAAAACACATGCGCCTAAATATTGCTTTTGCACTTTAAACCTTATTGCAATGTATTTAGAGTTCAAGTTAGTTCATTTAAAACATATGAGAGCATAAAGGGCAATGAGTATTGACAGCTGTCGGACTCTGCACGTGTTTTAAATGACCATGAACCCTAATTTCTTTCACATAAGGTTTAAAGTGTAAGTGCATTATTTAGGAACTTACGTTTTCTGATTCGGTTTTTGTCGGAAATACGAAGTATGGCGAAGATTTTTATGCGCATTATTACTTTAGTCGTACTGTACATACATACTGTATATTTGAATCGGCCAACTTAAAAAATTCATGATTTGTTTTCTCTTTGTTTACAGATCGCCAAGAAAATAGGAACCAAAGTTGAAGAGATTATGGCTGATCTCAACGAGATTGATCGACTCACTTCTCATTTTTAATTATTAAGCTAATTATTGATTATTTTTTTAGTTAAATGTACCTAGTTGTATTAATTAAGAGATTCAGGAAGTTATAGAAATTTGATATGTCTAATGCGTTCCAAATAAGTTTATATGGTACTAATAATAGAAATACGGCTAAATTAGTTAGTAGATAAATTAAAAAAAGTTATTTAGAACTAATGCGAACTATTTAATTTAGCCGGTTTATACTTATAGGAAGTGGCGTGTCCCGCGTTTCAGAGCGTTTATAATAAAAATGGCTGCCACCATCTGAATGTTTACAATTTTTTTATAATCTCCTGACGCTTACTTTACTGTTTAAGTAGTCGGTCAACCGAGCTTTGCTCAGTTAGATGTACAGTGTACCCAGCTTAAAATAATACCCATCAGGCTTTAGAAAGAGTCTTCGGTCTTGTACAACTACAACACCAAATCCCGATGTGTATTATTTTCTGCCTATTATTGTCAGTTATATGAAGTTGTTGTACGAAAGTTAAAAAACCGGTTAGTTTCAAAATGGTCACAGAGTATTCTGTAAATGTCCTAATAAATATAAAATACAAAAAATGTGCCGGTTTCATTTGAAAGACAATAGTGCGAAGATGGTTTTAGAAAAAAAAAAAACACTTCCCATACACACATTTTCAACCTCATCAAAGGGTGGCGTTACTAGCAAATAAATTAAAAACATTGGTGTGAAGTTTGTATATAATTGTTACCCCGGGCGAAGTCGGGGCAAGCCGCTAGTGTTCTAATACATTTTAATTTACGCATTATGAATACATACCTACTATTTTTATATATTTATTGTAGTTTTTTTTCATACATTTATTAGCCTAGTGGCACCCAACCAATGATTGCGAAACTAGACTAATGAAGCAATTTTGTTGGTGGATAGTTTCCTCACAAAGTCGTAGTGCAAATCCAGCCTTAGTCTTAAATTTTAAAATTTGTATGGGGATAAAGTATTTCCAATTTCTTTATAAATAATCCACATGTATCACTGTAATTTAGCATATAGTTACTTATTCAATATATCTAATGCCTGGTTTAAACTCAGCCCATTTCCCTCGTGCTCGCGCTGCCGTATTTATTTCCCAAAATAATTCCACGGCAACGTCGACGGCAGTAGGCATTTACATTCAGCCTCTCGCCTCACTTCACGTTCAACTCCCGGCAATGAAAGTTGACAAATATGCTGCGTCGCCACTCTGCCTATTTAGTATAAATAATGATTTAAATGTTTTAAAATCATTCACAAGAGACGTCGTCTTCGCCAAAGGAGATGTTGGATGATATCAGTTCATCGTAATAGAACGTTAAATAGAATACATATTATAAAGCTAATTTTCCATCCAGCCTTTGACTTCCCGCACAAAAACTGCCAACGAGACGGAAGAACGGCAGCGGCAATAGCAGGAGCAGCGACAGCGGGAGTAACGTGTTTACATTCTCGCGCTGCCCACTTTATTGCCCACTTCCCTGCTCACTGCCACGGAATTGAGCTGAGTGTAAACCGGGTATAAGTGAAAAAGTCGTTATTTTTCCAATTGGTTTTATTTAATAGCGAATTTGGGTGGTAAATAAAGCATTATTTTGCCCTGTTTTCTCTTCCATAATCTATCACAAAACTCTTAATTTGCTGTTTAACAATTTCCCTTCAATTGAACGTCTTCCGTTTTTCGGTAGCTTATTGAAAATTCAAAATAAAAATTATTATATGATGTTTTAATTGGTCACAAATAATAAAATTATTATTATTTTGAATTTTCAATAAGCTACAAAAAAAACGCAAAAATTGAGCTTTGTGATAGATTATGAAAGAGAAACGGGGGCAAAGTTTAACCACCCATATTTCCTATTCAATAAAACCCAATATATTGAATAAGTAACTACATATATGCTAAATTACAGTGACAGGGGTAGATAATATACAGTGAAATTGGGAATAGTTTATCCCCATACAAACTATGGATATAGGAGCCTATATGTAATTCCCTTATATATTTTAATCTATACTAATAATATAACTGAAAAGTTTCTTTGTTTGAACGCGCTTATCTCTGGAAGCTTGTCGTTTCGGCCGTTTATATGAAGACGTAATACTGTTTAATTCTGTGTACTGTGCCTAAACGTCATTGTACTAATTGAGAAACTCAAAATCGTCTGCTGTCGCCATTACAACCTAAGGAAGCGAGACTTGGGAATGGAATAACAAACATTAAAGTAAAATAAATACGTTTACCGCATCCGGAACGATGTCACTAGAGAAGAATGCGGAGTAAATGATGATTCACGTTGAAAGAATGGAGGATGAAAGATTGACTAAAAAGGTTTATATGGCTAAAGTGAAACGAAATGCTGACAGAGGACGATCTAGGTGCACTTTCATATAAAAAATATGTTGATCGATGGCAATATTAAAAGTAGGTACACACAATCGCCGAGCATGTATGAAAGGTATGATGAATATAAAAGAAGCGAAAGAGGTATGTCAGGATCGTAACAAAAGGCATTCGATTGTCTCTGCCTACACCTCTTGGGATAAAATGCGTGATGATAGATAGATAGAATATATAGATGCACCAAGAGCAAATAAATGCAAAAGTTTGTTTGTCTTTCTGTCACGTCAAAACAGAGCAACGGATCCTATTTGCACAGAGATAGTTTGAAGGCCTTCGGAATACATTCTTGTAGGTATCACATTTTCTATAAGATCGGTTTCTCATTTTTTTTTATTCTTTACGGGTTACCTTACAGCTTCCGGGAACCATTGCCGGCCCCAGGGTACCCAGCGGAAGACAAAGTCTTCCTCATTTAGTCGATGTTTTTTTTGAGGCTATACCTAACAAGTGGCCAGCTCTGTTGAGGTATGTAGATGGAAAAGCCTCTGTACGGTTTGTCGGATAATGTACATAGATAAAAACCCATTGGTACATGGCCGGATGTGGGGATCGAACCCGCCTGACTCTCAGTTGTGAGCCGTCGTCTTTCCCACTCAACCACGATGTTTTTTCTAGTCTTGTCTTATTTGGTGAACAAGCTAAATAAGTTGTCATTTAAAATTCTTAACAATTTTAGAAATTAATTCACATTTTAAAACTATTTGCTAAACTATTATTTAAAAATTAACAATAAAAAGACATGCTCAGTTTGTTTACAAAATAAGACAAGTACAGAAATAAAAAAAAGGCCAAGCGTGAGTCGGAATCGTACACTCAATATGCATGCAGTACATAAGTACTAAGCCTATGGAGGGGCCATAGACGGGCTCCCCCTTTCGCCAATTTTTTCCCCTTTGACCAGTTAAACTGACCAGGTGCGCAGTAATAAGTTACCTTAGATTTCGTTGGTATCGTTTTGTGTCACGAGACAGAGCTCTAGGAAAATTGTGATGTTTTAAACGGGAAAGGCGATCTAGGGCGTCAAACTTAGTGTTTCCAATAATTAATTATAATTATTATGTTTGTATTTTAACATAATCATCATATAACGTAAAATCCGTTGCGACAATAAAACGACAGAAAAATACAGTGGTACAGGGGCTAGTACTAGGCGTTTACCTCCCCCCCCGCCAAAAGTGGCAGAAAAAATTGTTCGGTCATTTACACCCTTCACGTCTCCTTTGGTAAATACTCAAAGATGCAGTAAGGTCAGGTGAAGTTTGACGCCCCTGTATGGTGGAGGAACAAATTAGCGCCAGTCCGACTTACACTTGGCCGGTTTTTAGGGTTTCGTACCCAAAGGGTAAAAACGGAAACCCTATTACTAAGACTCCGCTGTCCGTCCGTCTGTCCGTGAACCGTGATTGTTAGACAGTTGAAATTTTCACTGATGATGTATTTCTGTTGCCGCTATACCTACTAAAAAAATAGAATAAAATAAATATTTATAAGGGGGCTTCCATACAACAAACGTTTTGCTCGTTTTTGCTCGATATTGATAACGGCAACAGGTAGATCTAAGATTTTGTAAGACGATGTATAGGGGTCGTCTTACAAAATCTTAGAGGTAGACCCTTGAAATATTCACAGAATATTGAGTTATATATTCACTTTAAAAATAAATAATTAAAATAAAATTAATATTTAAGGGGGGCTCCCATACAACAAACGTGTTTTTTTTTTGCCGTTTTATGGATAATGAAACGGAACACTTCGTGCGCAAGTCCGACTCGCACTTGGCCGGCTTTTTATTATTGTAAGTATACTTATGCATTTTAGTTATACTATTTAATTATAAGTTTGTATATATTGCCATTATTAAGATCGGGCAAAAAACGTCGAATAAAACACGTTTCTTGTAATACACACTCTGTTAAAAATTTCAAGTGTCTACCTATTACGGTTCAAAAGATGCAGCCCTGTGACAGACGGACGGATGCCAGCGGAGCCTCAGTAGGTACTTAATAGGATTTTTGTTATCGCCCTTTGGGAACGGAACCCTAAAAACGGACTTTTAGATCCAAACATCAAAATAAGTTACGGTTGTAGAATTTGCATTCGTAACGTTAGTAAAAATTTTCACAATTTTTTTACAATCGGTCCAGTGGTTTTTCAATAGCATAATAGTATAATTTTACGCACTACTTTGTGGACCAGTAGGTCAACTAGATAACTGTATTAGGAGCGGTGACGGGACTTGTGTAACAGTACAAGATTACTCTGAAATGATAAAGTGGTTCCGCAGATAATATTATTTAAATACGATGCGTTGGTGGCCGAGTGGTTAAGACGTCTGATATTAACTAGGCATACCACGGGTTCGATCCCGGATTCCGGCCATGTACCAATAGGGCTTTTATAATTAAAAACTTATGTATCTCACCGAAAATTTTCGTTCCCGCCAGCCTATGATCGAGATTGAACACAAGCCACACATTAGCGATGTAAATCATAAGATCTAAACCACATGCAATTCACTCACTCACACAAGATTCGATTAAACAAGTGTCAGATCGTTCCGGCCATGGAAATGAACCACAAATACAACGATTTGAAAACGGATGGCGGACCGTTCGTTGTGGTCGATTTCGCCTGCGATTGGGCGAATGATTGGGCACCTTTAGAGGCTTTTCCATTTAAATATACCTTAATAGAACTGGCCACTCGTTAGGTATAAAGAAAGACTGTCTTCAGCTGGCTACCCTAAATATAGAGAATTTTATAATATAACTTAATAAATGGGAAATAATTTTTCAATTCGGTCCAGTGGGGTTAGCATCTAGTAGACGGCTACATTAGTGGGGACCCGTTGTTTTTAACCTTCGTTCGAGTCAAAACGAAAACCTACTAACTCCTAAGTTTGTTTGTCAAGTAAGAAGTAAAACTCAAAAACTACTGAACCGATTTGAAAAATTCTTTAACTGTTACGAAGCTACATTATTCCAGAAGAACCTATGATTTATTAAAAGTTTAGGGTTCCGTAAAAACTAAAACTAGTTTACGGATCTCCAAAACAGCTCCATATCTATGTGCCGACAATCTCCTCTTACCGAAACATTCACGTAACATTGTCTTACAATTACTAATTTGCTTATTCATACAAAACAACATTAAATTTACGGTTCAAAAAATTTGTACTTAAATTGAACACATTAAAAACTTGACGATTGAAGGCAATGTGCAAAGGTACACACAATCGCCAGGCACGTACTATTATTATAATAGATATTCATCACAATGAATATAAAGAATAGCAAATGACATTTGATTTTTTATTGCACGATTTATATTAAGGGCCGTTGGTCAAGGTCATCTTGTATCTGTCAAAAATATCGCAAATATCAGTTAATCCTGGAAAGTTCAGGTTATTTATTTATTGATATTTAATATTATTTTCATTATTTAGGGTTCTAAATAGCCGTAGTTTTTAAAACGTGCATTGCTATTGCGTTTTGAAAACTATGGCTATTTAGAACTAAATATCAACTGTGTGGGATGGGAATGTTGTATAAATAAAGTCAACTTTCCAGGATTAACTGATTATTGCGATATTTTTGACAGATACAAGATGACCTTGACCAACGGCCCTTAAGTCGACTTTAACCAAATTCTAATTGTCGTATCTAGGGAATCATAATTTTTGTTACGTTCATGAATTTATGAAGTTTTATATGGAATAAAAGACAATTGGACTTAAAATTAATTTTTATTCATAACTCGGCTTTTTTTTTATTTTTTTTTTTATTTATAATTAACTTCGTACCGCCTGAGAATCCGCTGAATATCATCAAAAAATTGTATGAGAAAATGAATTTTCTTTATAATGTTTTTTTTTCGTGCATTTTTCCGATGTTTTAATAGTTATTCTGTTATTTGGGGCGGAGACAAATCCAACTCAGAATATCCAAATAAAAATCAGTCCAGTCGTTCTTGAGTTATAAATGGTGTAACTTTGTTTTATAATATATGTAATAGATTAGGTAAACATTTTTATGATAATATTTCCGAAAAAAGTATAAAATATTTATATATAAATTTTAAAGTTTCATCTTTTAAATTCGATCTTATTTTGTTGAACATAAATATACACAGCGGCGGATTTAAATATTTTTCTAATTTTGTTATAATTATTAATATTTTGTTTTTGTATTTAATGTATTGATATTTTGTTATAATTATTATTGATTAAGTACCGTAGTAATTAAAAATTAATACAGTAGTCAGTTACAATATCAAAATTATTTATTTTTAAGACTTCGACATGGCTGATATAATAATAAATTTATAAAGAATTATTTTTTTTTAATCCCGCGGATCCCGCATGTGCAATCCCGCATTACTGGTCCCGCAAAAATGGTGCGGGTTTGGATTCCCTAGTCGTATCGAATTGAGACTTTGCAATACAAGAATTTGGTACCATGGATTTGATCTGATGATGGAGCCAGGAGGTGGAAGTCTGTAGCGAAACGACGTAATCCCATCGAGTTTGGGCTCATTTGGTTTGCGCAACTGCGACGTGCGTTACCTACTGACAAAAAGCGCGTTTTTTTTATTTTTATAAATGATTTATTTTTATACTTATCTATTAACTTTTGCTTGTAACTTTAAAAAAAAAACAAAAAAACAAAGATAAGTTATTATACATACTTAGTAAATACTACCATAGAATATATAATACTACTAATGAAAATTATAACGAAACTTTTCCAAAAACGAAATAAAACCTATTTGCAGTTGATACACACCTATGTCGCTTCTTTTATATTCATCATAGTTACATGCTCGGCGATTGTAACAAATGGCATTCGGTTGTCTCTGCCTACCCCTCTTGGGATAAAAGGCGTGATGATAGATAGATACAGTTGATAAACAATGAATATGCTCTATTTAAAATTTAATATTATACAACATTTTCTTAATAAAAACCGTAAATCTAATCTAAACATTAAACAATTACTAAATAAATCCTGCGTTGAATAGTGGCAAGAATACTGGCTGCATTTCCCCGCTGAATCGCGATGCTGATTCGTTGAGCGAGGAAGGAGCCAGCCCTCTTGTCGATGGGATATATCTTTAATAAACTTTTTGTCATTTTGAACCCCACGGACCTAGAATTTCTACACCAAACGGCACAAACTAAAAAAGGACAAACACTTTCGGATTTATAATATTTGTAACTAGGACTACACCCCATTACACCCCTTAAGGTGCCCACCCATTGGTCCAATCGCCGGCGATCACAGATTCGTCCAATTCCTATAACAAATGGCCATTGGTGTGGCCTATTTTAGGGATTGATTTTCGAACAATCCTTACTTATTTAGTGCACCTCTACACTCCCTAAGGAACATACCTTCAAATTTAATATAACATCACGTTACAACTCAAAGGAGCGGAGCAGAAAGTCAACCAATAAAAAAATTCCACAAGCAAAGCCGGGGCGGAAAGTACTTCATGTTTTTGTCGCCTTTTACCCCATGACACAAACGTACCTTTCGGTATTCGATAGAGTACGAAATGCGTCTCGTAAAAGGTAAAACTCGTTTGGGTAAGTTCTTCAACTATAATACAGAGAGGTTCCGTAGCCGTTAAATTTGTTACATTTATTAACAATCTAGCTTTCCTGCCACAGCTTTGCATGTGGATATTTTCGAACAAAATAAATTTCGTGAAATAATTTTCAGAATCGGTTTAGTACTTTGAGAGATTACTCCCTACATCCAAACTTACACACTTTACTTCTTTATAATACTAGTATAGAAAGGTAGAGGAAAATAAAATACGATGCTATTATGAGACTGTCCTTAAGTGGCCAGTTCTGTTGAGGTATAGTGAGATTATATAGGTTATTACTTACTTGTGTGTGTCATTCATGTCATGTGTCATCATTTTAAATAATTATTTTCACAATATATTCGTAGGTGTGTCAGAACAGGATCGTAACAAGTGGATAGAATATTTGATCTCAGCCCACCTTAAGAAGAATTGTTAAAATATGAAACAAGATTTTCAGCCGAAACCGAATCTGATTTAGACATTTTAACATTTCTATTGTATACTGGAATGTAGTGTATTTTTTGAACATATACAGAAAGTTAACTCGTTGTAAATTAAATTAAAAAACAACAATTGACATAATTATAACTGAACTGGCGACTATACACGAGCCACGAAGTCACCCGAAGTTAGCCGAACGACGCGCGACAATCGACAATACACGAACATTCGAGTTTCGAGTTTTGACCGAAACTGGCCGAAACGGAACCTATAATTATGGTCGGTCGGACACTAATTTCAATGACCAAACCCCATGAAATAGTAGATAAGAAATTATCTATGGCATTTGTCGACAAATGTCATGAAAGAGTCAAGATTTTAATTTGGTTTTGCCACTGCGAGAAATAGTTAGAAAGTGCTAGTAATGTGTAAAATCTACCCTCGGTAACCAATATTAAGTATAAATAATCTTCATTCTCTTTCTCCCTTCTCTCTCACTCTTCAAAACTTATGAAAATGTTAGTGTTATGCTCTCTAACAAGCTGCAGCACAAGAGCCAACACGCACAGAAGAATAATGCATGTGGCTGAGAGATAAGATATTTCACATATAAAAAGGCTACACGATAATTTTATTTTTAACTAGCAGTTGCCCGCAACTTCGTTCGATTTATATTAGGAATACAACGATTACACTCCATTTTACCCCCTTAGGGGTTGTTTTTTGAAAAACCCTTTCTTAAATCACCTCTATACCTTCTAAGAAATATACGTTAGTCAGCGACGCCATAGTTTAATTTTTAAATTTTAAGAAGGCTTAGAATTAATCGATTTGACCAGCAAATTAAATCTCTGACCACGCCGCAATAAATGCCTAAGGAACGCCAAAAACACGTAGGTACCTAGAGTCCGGATAAAAAAAGTAAAGCGGACGGAACTTTTTTTATCTCAATTTTTGATACAGTCACTTGCACTTCCTATAAATACATTGTGTTGTGCATTCATTATTTAATAGTAATACTACTTTTGCGAGATATAGTCTAGTTTAAAAAAAAACTGTTTTGAAAATGTGTTCTGTTTTAATATATGTGAGTGTTGTGTTTATTATTTTACCGCTTTTTAATCTGAAAAAAAATATAAGAAGTGATTTTAAAATTAACACCAAAATCTAAGTGGGATTTGTTATTTTCACTATACTGTTATTTTTAGGGGTTTTTGTCTGTCTGTCTGTTCCAATGTTTGTCAGAGTAGACTCCGAAACGGGGTAATGGATTTTGATGAGAGTTTCAGTGATAATTACAATCACCTACTTGGAAAAATATGACTAAGAAAAAATATCCTTTTAAGCCTCTCGTCTTGTTCCCCGGGATAGCGTATGTAGCCTAAAGTAGCCTATTCACTTTCCGGCCCACCTTTCCATGTGCAAAAATCATCTGAAATGAACCTCAAAAATTTGAATATTTAAATAAGTACCTAATTCTAATCGTTTGAATAATTGTAATTCAATATATTTAGGTTTTTTTTAAATTCTGGTTATACACTTGCGAAAATACTCCCTAGAAATTTTGCCATAAATATATATAAAAACAAACATATTCTATCGCAAAAAAATTTTTTTTCAAACTTCAAGATTTCTGATTTTATTTCCAACATTTTTCTCTTCCTTTTTATAAATAAGTGGTCATAAGTCAAGCTTGGCTCATATTTTCTGTTGATTTTTAAAAACTTCCTTAGAAATCTGAGAAAAGCGGACCCATTCACTGTAAAATTCTACAATACATCATTTGCGTTATAACAAGGGTGACAAGAAAATTGCACACAATCACGGCTTATATCTTGCGGCATAGCCAGAGACATTTGGAAATAATTTCTGTCTGATAGACCGATTCACGACGAACGTTTACGAGTATTAAACATGGACCTATCATGTTTAGGAGCTGAGCATTAACAGTTTTAGTGAATCAAGTCGGGGAAAAAGTTTGGTGCGCTTTGGTGGGGTATGCTGTCTAATCCGTCAGAGATATAACAAAATGATGTAGGAAAGAATTGTGTAGAATAAAGTGATATACAAAAAAGTCCGCGGTAGCATAGCGGTAATTGTTTAAAAGTAACTTTAAATTATTTTTCAGTAGTTATTGTAAAAAAAATATTGCTCACTATATTTTCGCCGCGGCTTTGTTGCCCGTGAACCCTATTATGGTCTTGAGTTCAAACAAAAATCCTATAGAAAAAACACTTTAATTTATTCCCAAATTTCCTGATTCAGACTATTACAAACTTTAAAAAAAATAGCCAAATCGGTCCAGCCGTTCAAGTGATGCATTTCATTTTTATTTGGATTAGCAAGTAAATTTCCAAACTGTACTAGCAATGTCTCCATTCTTTTTATTAAATACATAAAGTATGTAAATATCAGATTATATTTGAAAGGATGACTCAAATGACCTCAAATTAGTAATTTGAAATTACCTCTACAGCGAGGATTTCTTTTGTATAGCGTGGTTACAATATTTGAACTAAGCAAGCATGGTCCTGATAAATAATATATTAGAAACTTTATTTTTAACTTTTGTCCGATAAAAAGTTCTCTAGGACAACTCTCTAAATGTGAACTTTGTAGAAAAACAGTGGCTCTTTATTCAAATCCGTTTAGATGTTTTAGTTCCGACTTAAGTAGTGTAGCAGCAGAAAGTGAAAGGCCCTGGTTCAATCTCCATGTTTTAACAATGTTCTTTTCGGTTTTTTTATTAATGGGCAACTTACTAAATGTGGACATCGTTACTTGTTTATACTTAGTGTCTATTTTTTTTATTAGTTTTTTACCAATAAGTAGGTATTATATTTCTTCCTCCATCCACTGGATCCTCTGCTGAAATCCACTGGAGAATTTATTTGAAGTTTTTGTCTACACAGATCTCGTAGAGGATTTGTTTTATTTTTTTTTTGTTTACACATATCTCTTGGGGGTAAGACCGACTCGTATGTCGTGACGGAAAATTGCGTCATGCCCCCTCTCCGCCACCACTCTCTACTCCCTTGTGTGTGCGTGGCGCGTATACTATATACTTAGTTGCTTCTCCTTGCAATATACTTGGCGTGTCTATTTCGATTTTTCACATCTTTTTTTATCCACATAGATTCTCTGGAGCATTTATTTTCTCTCTAGGAGTTAGTTATTTGAAACAACCTATTCTAAGGTTCATCCAGGCGAAGTCGCTAGCATTTTCAAGTGAGTTGTATAAAATAACATTAGTTGAAACAAATAGTATGTCAGATAGCGATATGCTGCGTCTACGTAGGTACAAACGTCGCATTAAGACTGATTTGTGGTTACTTCCTGATACAGAATTGTTCTACCAACTTTGTCCACGAAACAAGGATCATTTTGAAAGGCTAGCATTCGGCAGTGGCTTCGTCTGTGTCGAAATAGGTACCTTACAGATATAGAAATTGTGCATACAAAAAATTGGTATTAGAAACGAGCCCATCTTAATTTTCATCGAGTTCATACAAAAATCCCAGTCAGTTTTTCCAGAATTTTCTAACTTTCCGGGAAACATTTGCATTTTTTTTCCTTAATAACCCATTCAGACTATTACGAACATTAAAACATTAGCCAAATCGGTCCAGCCGTTCTCAAGTGATGCAGTATTTAATTTTTATTTATAAGAAGACTAGCGAACCCGGCAGACGTTGTCCTGCCCAAACGTTGGCTTGCCTGCACAACCCTTACCCCTACCCCCACTAACCTTGGATATTGTTCACACAAAAATACTAAAATCGCGATTAAAAAGTGGGGGTGGTGGTAGGTGGGTGAAAAACAGTTTACGAGCTATTAAATCATGTCATACAAATCGGTCAAGCCGTTTCGGAGTAGTTTGGTTACAAACACTGTGACACGAGAATTTTATATATATAGATAAGATAGATATAGATTAAAATAGGTAGATATTACTTATTAGAAAAAAAAATTATACAATTTTTCATGATTTTCAGCTTGTAGGTGCCTTCGCACTAACTCTAGCAACAGACGCCCAATGGAGTCCATACCAAATGCCACACAATATGCAAGACCAACAGGTAAATATTTTTTGTCATAAAAGATGAATGCGTAGTGAAAGATGATGTTGTGACTAAAACGAAGAAAAGTAGTTTACGCTGGTTTGGACACGTTGAAAGAATGAAGGATGAAAGATTGACTAAAAAGGTTTATATGGCTGAAGTGAAAGGAAATGCTGGCAGAGGACGACCTAGGTGTACTTTTATTGAACATATAAAAATGTATTGATCGATGGAGATATTAAAAGTACACACAATCGCCGAGCATGTATGAAAGGTATGATGAATATAAAAGAAGCGAAAGAGATATGTCAGGACCGTAACAAATGGCATTCGATTGTCTCTGCCTACCCCTCTTGGGATGAATGGCGTGATTGATAGATGTCCTATCGAAGCTACTTGATTCTACATTGATTCACATGAAAGGTTTCCATTTAACACGAAACTATCATGTTTAGGAGCTGAGCATAAACAGTATTAGTAAATTAAGTCGAGGAAAAAGTTAGCCTCAGCGAGTTTTCATGACGCATGCTGTCTAATCCGTCAGAGATATAACAAAATGATGTAGGAAAGAATTGTGTAGAATAAAATTTTCTACAAAAAAGTCCGCAGTAGTATATATCTATCTCTAATAGATAAGTAGTTATAAGCGTATTTATGTAGGTATTCAAATTGCTGTAAACCATATTGTACCCGTGCGAAGCCGGGGGCGAGATCGCTAGTACATAATAAAAGAGTCCACAAACTGCCAGTAAAAAGGCTTTGTGTGTTGTCATAAATTTTACAAAGGTAATTTTACATTTAAGTAGATAATAAAGTTTAAATTAGTGTTATTTTTAACATTGTTGCTTCCGTAGTTATTTAATACAAGCTTCTGTCCGCGGTTTCACCCGCATGGAAATAGATCTGTCCTACGGGAATCATAATTGCATGCAAAATTGCATCCAGATCCGTTCATAGACTAACAAATTACATGAGCTTCAAAAACAATAAATTTCTTAATTATGTATATAGCGATAGGCTTGCCACCTGTTCTGTGTATTAAGGGTCATTCATCTATCTATCATCACGCCTTTTCTTCAAAGAAGGGTTAGCAGGGACAATCGAATGCCATCCTGACATACTTCTTTCGATTCCTGTATACTTTTCATACTGTTTTTAATATTGCCTTCAAATTTTTATTTAATCAATAAAAGTACACCTAGGTAGTCCTCAGCCAGCATTCCCTTACACTTCTGCCATATACTGCCATATAAACCTCTTTAATCAATCTTTCATCCTTACGGATCCAAACCAGCGTAAACTACTTTTCTTCATTTTAGTTATAACATCATCTTTCACTCCGCATTCTTCTATACGTCTTATATGACACATTGTTCTATGTATCTAAATGTGGACATTGTTAGCTCCTAGCTACATTCTGTAATCACTTTCTTTTTACAACTTGTCATTTTCTAAATTCAACGGACCGTGAAGTGAATGGAAAAAAAAGCCACAAAAAAAACGTTACGTAAAATTAAGTAACCCATATTGATTTCGTAATACCTACGTCTCATTGATTTTTTTACTTGTATGATTTTAGGAGAATGTCTTTAAGTTTTTTTATATTTTTAAGATTTATTTGTGCCGTTTGCAGTAGAGGTCCGTGGGAGAACGCAGCGAGGAAATGCACTTTCCACTACATATTATTGCCCCCTATGTCACGCGGACTGTTGTTTGTAAATGTAAACAATATATAAAATAAATAAAAAAATCAAGGAAAAATTAATGATAGTTTAAATGTGGTGAACTCGAAAATAAATTTTTGTATAAATTCCTACGAGCAACAAATAAATTCACCGTTTGGTGAACTAAAAAGGCGCGCGTGTATTTTTAATCGACTTAAAAAAAGGAGGAGGTTCTCAATTCGACTGTATTTTTTATGTTTGTTACCTCAGAACTTTCGACTGGGTGATCCGATTTTGATGATTCTTTTTTATTTGAAAGCTGGTGCTTCCCGTGTGGTCACATTTTTTAGTGAAAATTGGTTCAGTAGTTTAAAATAAAAACTGATTTCTAAGTCAATTTTTGTCATAACTCGATGAAATGCCAAGCCGATTTCGATTATTTATATTTGTAATGATACTAAAAATAACTTAAAATTAACAAAAACGTTGCTAAAATACATTTTTGAATAATGGCCAGTGATGTTTACTTAATTTTGTATCCTAATTTTGCACCAACCGTCTTCAAATTCTACGACGAAATATTTATTACTTCTTACTTTTCAGTGCAAATTTTTGAAGTCGGTACTTTTTTTTTAAAGTTAATTTTTCTCTATACAAATCTCAAACGAAGTTGCCGAGAGCAATGTTACCGCGCCAAGATATCCAGCGGAAAACTAGTCTTCATTTAGCCAATGAAATTTTTGAGCTCTAACTTCGTATACCTATAACTTACAAGGAATGCCCGGCCCAGAATGTCCTACACTACGGTCCGACAAATTGCTGGGTCGGGAAAAGGCAGGATTTTGACGGATTGGCCCGCATATTGGACATTTACGGGCCGGGAATGCCTTGGGTGACCATTGGTGCGGACCCGTCATTTTTGACCTTCAATTCTAAAACGAAAGATGCCGCGGTTCTAAGTTGGTATGCTAACCCCACAGATGAGCAGTAATATCAAAATTCCCCATTTACTTAATAATGTTTTTTTCTACAGGTTCAAGCTAGTGATTACAGCGGTTACGGTTTCGATGGCAGCCACAGTGCACATGAAAGTTTTGGAGGCCATGAAAGTTACGGAGGAAGCGCTTTTGACGGAGGCCATGGACAAAGCTACGCACCCAAACACGAATCCTACAACGTCCATCAGCACATTGAAGAAGAAAGCCCAGAACCAATAAAACATTACAAAGAAGTAGTTGTGCCATTACCAAAAAACGTTGAATTTAAAGTACACCATCCAATTATTATTCCTGTACCACATCCTGTACCCATTCACGTACCCGTGCCTAAAGCAGTTGTTATACCGATTGTTAAAGAAGTGACGATAGAAGTTGAGAAATCTGTACCCTACCCTGTAGAGAAAGTTGTACATGTACCCAAATTCAAAGATGTACCATTTGAAGTAGTTAAACACACAATTGTGGCTGTTGAAAAGCCAATACCGTTTAAAGTACCAGTTTATGAAACTATAATTCATACAAAAAAGGGTTCCCATAAAATATGATTTTATTATTGGGCATTAACTCTAGCTTTAACTTTAATTTTAAAAAGGTGTGTATGAATGTATATGTGAGATTGTGTTGTTAATATTATTCTGTTGTTATTGTTATTATAAAATTGTTATTTAATTTGATTTATTTTTATTGTGTCCTACCTCCACATTCCAAGAGATCTGATATTTGTATTTTCTTCTTTCTTTACGGGTTGCCTTACAGCTCCCGAAACCGAGTTACGGTTCCGGGGTACCCAGCGGAAGACCAAGTCTCCCTCGTTTAGCCGATGGTATTTGTGAGGCTATACCTAACGAGTGGTCAGTTCTGTTGAGGTATTTGGCCGGGATCCGGGATCGAATGTGTGGTCTGCCCAGTTAATACTAGGCGTCTTAACCACTAGGCCACCGACGCACCTATTTGAAATATATGAATGGCAATATACAAGAATCCCACGGGTCAGAAGAAAAGAGAAGACTCCTTAATGAGCGTCGTTTTTAGGGTGGAAAAAAATCGGAAAAAACTAAAACAGTTTTTTTCTATGGAATTTTTGTAAGCACTTCAAGACCATATAGGGGATGGAAGCTAGGAAGTTTGCTTGTAACTTTGGATGTACTGTTTCGATTTTAAAAATTCTTTCACTAATATGAAGCTACATTGCCATATTTTATTTTGTTAGAAAATATCAACGGGCGAAGCCTGGGGCTAAAAGCTAGTGTCCAATAAATATTATCACTACTACCACTATATTGCGACAGGAGACATCTATCGACGTGCCGTCACAGATATATATATATATATATATATATAAAATTCTCGTGTGATCAAACTCCTCCGAAACGGCTTGACCGATTTGTATGAATTCTTGTGTATATTCGGTTGGTCTGAGAATATGTCGTAAGCTATTTTTCACCCTCCTACCCCCACCTCCCATTTCTTAATCGCGATTTTAGTATTTAAGTATGAACAATATCCAAAGTGGTAGGGGTAGGAGTAGGGGTAGGGGTAGTGCAGGCAAGCCAATGTTTGGGCAGGACGTCTGCCGTGTCAGCTAGTAAGGTATACATTTAGAGAGTTGTCTCTAATAAACTTGTCACTGTACACGATGTCTCCTTTTGTCACTGTATGTGCATACTCCTATAGAGAATAGGTGTGAATGTATACTATAATGGCGAAGTAAGTAATGATCCCGGAAAATATTTTTGCAATGATACATATTTTTCGACACATATGGTAGTAATAAATAATTCTATAGACAATTAAGTTTCCTTTTTGAGTTGATCCAAGAGGTCCACAACCAAACAATGCGCAATCATTGCTATGAATAGAACAATCGAAAATGTCATCAGTTTCAAAATAATCGAGTAACTAAGTACTTGTGTATATAGCGTTGTTTCTTTTTCTTTTATAAATCTACTAAAAATGAATGCGAAAAGTCTGAAAACGTTATCAAAATTGTTAGTCCTATTAATTTTTATGGTCAGCTTGTTTATTGTATCGCTCATATTATATTGTTTACGGTATTTGCCTGATTTATACAATTACATGAACGCGAATATAACCATAAAAGTTATTCCAAAAGTGAATGAGTTAAATTTAACCGCATTTGAAGTTGATTTCGACGAAAATAAAACTACAACCGATAATTACGATATTTCAACGACAGAAGATTATGTGTTCAACGACAAATATGATAATGAAGCGATACTTGAAGACGATTTTGACGAATTTCTAGCTGTAGAAAGTCGTAAAAAACGAGACGACGATAATTATTTAGTCAAAAGTCCAGTTGCAGTCGATTATTTTTTTGATTATCGATTGGAAAATGAAGAAGATACATTGAAATCTAGCTTGATATCCGAATCAAAAGTTTTAGATATCTTAGTTACAGATAAATATATAAGAAATCATCCGTTATTTGCTTTTGAAAAAGCGAGTAACGATTAACTTGGTGAGTTATTTAAAAATATACTGTGTAAATGTGTGTGCAATCTTTTTAAATCCTTAATCTTTATTTTAGATAAATAAAGCCGAAACAATTAATTTCATAAGTTGTAAATATGTAAAATAATCAAACATTAAAGATGAAACGAACAAAAGTATCAATGATAAAATTTGGAGTTTTAATTACTTTAATAATGGTAATTTGTATTTATTACAAAAATAAGCAAAACTTAGGAAAACTTCCCTTAATGAAAGTCACCACAGAAAATTATTTAGATGGTAACCCTTTTATGAAAGCAGATAATGAAGCGAAAGAGATATGTCAGAATCATAATCTCTGCCTACCCCTCTGGGAAACAGGCGTTACTTTTATGTATGCACATACTTTCTTTATAATATTATTATTAACTAGCGGGCCCGGCAGACGTTGTCCTGCCCAAACGTTGGCTTGCCTGCTATTTACTTTCCTTCGTCCGTGGAAAACAACTACCACTACCACTACCACTACCACTACCACTACCACTTCTACTAACCACACACTAAGAGCCATTCTGATGGTCAAATTGTCATTAATAAATATATATAAAATTTTATTCGGATATTCGGATCATACTTAATTAATTAAATTAGTGTTTTTTTACAATAAAAATAAGGTTATTATTGCTTATATTATGTTTATTTTGGTATAACTCCGAACTTTTCCTCTGACTTGATTCACTAAACTAATAAAATAAAACGAATGCTCAGCTCCTAAATGTGATATGTAAACCTTGCTCATGACTTAATCTGTCTAATCGTGAATACCGCAACCTATCTATCATCCCGTCTTTATCTCAAGAGGGGTAGGCAGAGACAATCGAATGCCATTTGCTACGATCCTGACATACCTCTTTCGCTTTTTTATATTAATAATACCTTTCATACATGCTCGACGATTGTGTGTACTTTTAATATTTCCATCGATTAATACATTTATTGTGTTCAATAAGAGTACGCCTAGTTCGTCCTCTGCCAGCATTTCCTTTCACTTAGGCCATATAAACCTTTTTAGTCTATCTTTCATCCTTTATTCTTTCAACGTGTCTAAACCAGCGTAAATTACTTTTCTTCATTTTAGTCTCAACATTTTTTAATGACATCGGTCCGGATGCGGTTAATTACGGTTTACCTCAACAAAATCAGTTAAGTAGTTTCGCAGTGAATTTCGGACACAGACAGCTGACAGACAGACTTTGTTTATAATATGTAGTGATGAGCTGTCTTTTCGCACAATACGTTGTTTTTAATTGTAAGTCGACCGTACGAAAACAGGTTTTTATAAAATTAAACTAACGTCACGAATTATCTTTGTTATTCGAATGAAAAATAAAGCTTTGTATAAAACATGTTATTAAGTTAATATGACCGATTAATCACACATCACAACGTCCATTGCATTAACATGATTCTCAAAAGCGAGGTCATTTATAACACGACGTATATATCTTTGCGGCATTTCAATTAAGTTCGTAGACTTGAGCATACGTAACAATAATTTGATAATCAATGTGTTATGCTTTAACTTAAATAACAAAATGATTATTTACATATATCTAGCAGTTGTAGTGAATGTAACATTAGTGTCATGTGATTGTGGATCTTGGAAAGATTGTGTAAATGCATTCTTTGGTGATTTTTCTAAACTAGCGAGGTCTAATGAAAGTGAATCTTATACAACACATACCAATGGAAGCTTAGTAAATGTGGTGGAGTTGAAAAATAATGACGATGTCGATGACATTCTCTCGGATATTCAAAGTTTAATAAAAAAATCTGCCAATTCGATAACCAAAAACTATAATAAAACCAATATTACGGTTATTGATTTAAGTAGTTTTAACAATGAAAGTAAAAAACAAAACGATTTGAAGTCAGATTTTAATATAAATCAATTATTATATAACTACAGTTTTTCATTTGACATAAATAATATTACTTTTAATAATAATAATGTAAAATTGAATAATGTAATCGAAAACGAAATTAAAAATGTAACAGACCCAAATATTCTACAGTTTGTTCTATCAGATCTCTTCAAAAATAAATCTAATTATACTTTTGAAAATGTTACTGTGGATAAAATAATTGAAGGCTCGACAACTTACAGACTATTAAATGATACAATTTTGAACAATGGAAATATTATAACAAGAAATATATCATTTACTATACCTACAAATTTAACAGACGATGCAAGGAATAATAATAATATTGATTCTATGTTTGCAGAAATTCAATTGAAACATACAACCGAAAATTCAAAAGAAACTCAAAATTTCGATAATATCCTAGGTGATTACTATGATAATAATGAAGATAATTCAACAGATTATCCAATTATCGATTATGAAGAAATGTACAAAGATACAACCAATGAAAAAATCGAATATGTACCAACGACTGCGCGGATAATTGAAAGTACAAATGTTAACGCTGTAAATGTAAAATATGAAATTATAAATTCAAGCAATATTTTTGACGATATAAAAATTGTATCAGTTGATGATGTAAAATTTAATTTGACATTATAATATTAAGTTTACGATTTGGTTCTTTTATTTACACTTTGATGTCAGCAACCAGCTGTATTCATTATATGAAGGGGTTTGTGGGTTTGTGACACGTCCGCTTGTTCTGTTTCGTTAAATTGCCATTATGAAAGAAAAATAAATTGTCAGCATTTAATATAATTAAAAAAATAAGTACCTACTATTTAATTGTGAAACTCATCTGGTGGAGAAGTTTTAGGTTGTTGATCTCCAAAGGAAAATCGTGGCGTTATAATCCTTTAAGGACTGTTGGTCAAGGTCATCTTAAAACTGTCAAAAATATGGCAAATCTCAGTTTAAACTCTTAAAAGTTCTAAATAGCCAAAATTTCCAAAACGCAAAAGCAATTGAAAACTACGGCTCTATAGAACCCTAAATAATAAAGTGTGGTGAGGAATTGTTGTATAAATAAACTTTTCCATTCAGGATTAACTGAGATTTGCCATAGTTTTGACAGTTATAAGATGACCTTGAGAACCGCCCCTTAAATAAAGTGTTTTTTACAAACAACGATAAAAAATACGTTTCTTTACATTTTGACATTATTTCTATAAGTGACACATTTGGATTACTTAAATTTATTGATAAATAAATATAGTCAGTTAAAAATACAATCGATAAAATAAATTTTGTTTCTAGCGTCCGTCGGTCGGCTTTAGATGAAATTGTGTAGGTATGCTTTTACGTAGAAATAAGAACATGATAAGTATTTTAAACGTATAATATACGTAAACCCGTAATTAAATTCTCATTCCGCCATCATATCAAAGTTAAAATTAAAGAAAATAAATATTAAATGATCGTTCTACTCGATTATTATTTGTTCTAAGTAATAACCGATTATTGAAGAAAGCATTTTTAATTCGTGTAGTGTAGGTATGTACATCTCTAAAGTAAAAAAATATTAAAAAAAATAAAGTGTCACAGGTCACAGACCGCTTCATAATAATAAATAGCTAAATAAATCCGAAATTGTGTTTTTTTTGACCTTCTTTTACGACACAACGAATCGATGTGATTTTTTGCACAGAGATAGTAGAAGGGATGGAGAGTAACACAGGCTAGATTAACATTTTTATTTCGAAAATCCTTCGGAATAAATTATTTTGTAACATTACAAAAAATCCACATGCAAAGCTAATAAAACAGAAAACTTACAACATTTATTATTCATTATAATTCCGCCCGGCTTAAAAAAGCAAATATTAATATGTAGCGACAGTACTAACGCCATCTATCGGTTGTTAATGGAAACATATTTTTGTCTGTCAAATTGTAAGTTTAGAAAATAAATAACAATTTAACTAGATATATATTATCTATACTAATATACTACCAGTCGGATTTCAAAATTTTGCATTTGATAGCCCAATTAATTCTTTGTCATACTTGGTTCCTGTACCATTATTTCTGCAAAACTACTCAACCATAATTATATTTTTGCAGGAATAGAGATAATATAAAAGTGTGCCTATGAATTATTTGTAAGCAAGAAAAAAATAAATGCTACCTAACACGCGATACAGTAATTTATCAATCACAATGTATGTGCGGGAACTTGAGTTAGGTAAATGATCACCTACAAATTAAGATGTACCTACACTCAGACAAATTGATACATTAGACACCTTAAGGGTTGTTGGTTAAGGTCATCTTATAATTATCAAAAATATGGCAAATCTCAGTTAATCCTAGAAAGTTGAGTTTATTTATACAACATTTCCATCCCACACGGTTGATAATTATTATTTTAAATTGTATTAAGATATATTTTCATTATTAAGAGTTCTAAATAGCCATAGTTTTCAAAACGTGCATTGCTTTTGATTTAAAATAATAATTATCAACCGTGTGGCATGGAAATGTTGTATAAATAAACTCACCTTTCCAGGATTAACTGAGATTTGCCATATTTTTGACAGATACAAAGTGACTGACTCAGAGACACCAGTTACGTTAGTAAACCAGTAACAAAGTCAACTTTTTGCCAGTTGTCAATTTTTTAATGTAACATCTTTTATCTCGCTTTCCTGCAATCTGTGGGAGTGATTTCGTAAAAAGGGACGGAAGTGTGTAACAGGAAGCCGGGCTCATTTGATCAATGAGCGCGCGCAGTGGTATCTATAGTTGGCCGTCAAACGGTAACTTTTTCCGAGAGGTTGGTACTGTCAGCCAACAGTGTGTGCGTGTGTGACGAGAAAGTGAAAGGGAAATAGAGATGTTGCTTATTACCAAGGTGAGATGTCAGATGTTACACATCATATGCTAGTACTGTAAGGCTTGCTCTATTTTTTGGCAGTTGGTTTGGTATGTTGGCAGGACATGGTATACAGATATGCTTTTTCACGCTTTACTTGAAGGACCTCAGGTTGTAGGATAAATACTGACGCCAAAACTTCGTTCCACTTTTTGATAATGCGACACAGGGTCGAGTTACTAAACTTTTCCAGAACGTGTCAACTGTGTGAGGATGAAACTTATATCCTGTGCGTGCAGTGCGGGTGCGAAAAGGGGATGGAGGGACGAGGTCATGGAGTTCTTCTGAACATTCCCCATAATACAGTCGATATTAAATGTCCATTTCAAACAGAGGTATTTGGTGTGAATAAGTAAGGACCGAGCCGACGGAAATACCGTCTATCTATCTATCTATCATCACGCCTTTTATCCCAAGACGGGTAGGCAGAGACAATCGAATGCCATTTGTTACGATCCTGACATACCTCTTTCGCTTTTTTATATTCATCATACCTTTCATACATGCTCGGCGATTGTGTGTACTTTTAATATTTCGATCGATCAATACATTTTATATTTATGTTCTATAAAAGTACACCTAGGTCGTCCGCTGACAGTATTTCCTTTCACTTCAGCCATATAAACATTTTTAGTCAATCTTTAATCCTTCATTCTTTCAACGTGTCCAAACCAGCGTTAACTCTTTCCTTCTTCTCTACTCACATCACAACATCATCTTTCACTCCGCATTCTTCTCTAATGAAATCGTTCAGGATGCGGTCAATGCGCTTTAAATCACACATTCTACATGTCATAAAGACCGCATTTCCACTGCATTTATCTTACTTTCATGCTTCATTTATTCCATACCCAATCATTGAAAATACAGTTATAGCATCGCATTTCGGTTCAGATGATGAGTGTCTAGTATATAACCGATATATACATACTCTATGTCGAACATCTCACTAAACACAGCCCACTTGAACCATTGGAGGTGAGAATATAGGTTAATCGTTATGCAATTTTGTCACCCCATTCATGGACACCCAATAGCTACTTTCCACCAAGTGGATGGCAAGTCACTGTGCTATCCACAAAAAAAGTAGACTTCTTACATCGGCTTGCCTTATGGTTCCCGAAACTGTGTTATCCGGCCCAGGATACCCAGTGGAAAACCAAGTTTTCCACTTTTAGCCGATATTATTTGTGAGGCTATACCTAACAAGTGGCTAGTTCTGTTGAAGTATATTTAGATGGAAAATTGTCTGATATTGTACATAAGTTTTTAATTAAAAAAACCCATTGGTACATGGCCTAGATCCGGGATCGAACCCGTAGTCTGCTTAGTTAATGCCAGACGTCTTAACTACTCGGCTACAGCTCTTATTAAAATTACACAGTGATTTGCAGTTTTTCAGGTTAGTACGTTATTTTCCTTTTGTATGCAAAGAAATCTTAACAATATACTGTGTGAAAGGCACAAAGAGATATTTGAATGAAAATGGCCGAAGGAATGCTTTTACTTGACGGAGTAAAGAAAATTGCAAATGTATAAATTTTAAAAATACCATCATTACTCGATATGTGTTTTATTAAACGAACTTCAAAAGAAGTAGGAGGTTCTCAATTCGTCGGAATCTGTTTTTTTAGGAAAGTATACCTGGAAAGAGTAAACTTTCCAGGTGGTCCCATGGTCATGATCAGGATCTGATGATAGGATCCTGGAGAAATCGAGAACTCTTCAAATTTTATAGGCACACTTGAAGCGATTTGGGTATTTTTTTTATAGTGACTTGTGTTATTCTATTTACATGTGACCTTAAGAGTTTTGAATTGACTGTACCATCTGAAGAGCTATATTGGCTGACAAGTACATACTTGTTATTCTGTATTTAAATACGGTATATGGTGCCGAATACTGGCCACTCAAAAAACCGCAGACAACTGCTACATGTAGCTGAAATGAGGATGCTGCTCTGGTCAGCCTAATAACTATGTACGTGGAAGTCTAAAAGTGGCACCGATACTTGAAAAGCTCACCGAAACATGATTGCGTTGGTATTGCCCGAAGACCACATGACCCGGAAAGTTATGGATTTGAGTCAGGACCGAGACCGCGGCAGACCCCGACTCTCATGGCTTTCAGCTATCAATAATGACCTCAAAGCACTAGAACTAGACCCACTGACGACCTGGAATAGATTGAGCTGGCGAAAAGCAATTGGGATAAGGCAGGAGGAGAAGAAGAAGTCTTTATTATATCGAATTAATTGGCGAGGAAATATTCTTCAGGCAGTAGAAGGTTTGAACTTAAGCGCACATACATCATTGGGCCCTGATACTTTGGAGCCCTATTATCTATGCGTGGCCCGACACGCAATTTTAATTACACAAACCAACACACATTATTCAATTGATACTCAAAAAAAGAAAAACCAACATAACCAACATCTTCATACAAATAAATCTCACTTAAAAAGCGGATTTTCCTTCTAAATGACTCTTTAATGGTCATAATCATAATTGGGCTCATACAATAACAACACACTTCCTTAATTGTTAACATAAATCTTAAATTCCATTAAGAATAATGAAAGGAGCTTCTTAACTTTTCTATATTTTTATGTCTGTCTTAGAAACGTCTCAATGGATTTTAATAAAAATTTTAAAGATTTTTTTTCTGCTTTCACGGGTTGCTTTACAACTTCGCGGGAACCGTTGCCGGCCCCATAGTACCCAATGGAAGACAAAGTCTTCCTCATTTAGCCGATGATTTTTTAACTGTTGAGGTATAGATATATAATAGAAAAGTCTCTTTGTACGGTTTGTCGGATAATGTACATAGATTTTTTATTATAAATTAATGTCCGATGTGGGGATAGAACTTGATACTTCTCAGTTGTGAGCCGACGTCTTTCCCACTCGACCACCGACGCCCCTTTCTTTCAGGGATCATTAAAGGTATTATCTACCTGAATGTACCTATTTATACTTATAGTCTGTTCCAAGAATAGAAAGTATGCTTAGAAAGATAAGAAAAACACCTTAAGAGGATCGTGTAGCTCAGCGTACGCAGCGAAATAGGTATTTAGAAAATCATATTCTGTCTCAAGCGCACTCTTCCCCCGGGCATCAGTGCGACAGAGACCACTGCAGCTCGTGAGTGTTCGTAGGTATGTTCTTCGTTGAAAATTGCGTTTTGGGCGAAAACGATTTACACCTACTAAACTATAACGAAACCTTATAATTTTGGTGTCAAACGTTTTAGCAGATTATAATCTACGTACGCTTTTTTTGAAATTTTGCTTTGTTTCTCAAATACAGACGGTTTATTACCAGCAAGTTATGAACCAAATAAACCGAGATTTGAGGGGCTTATAACTTTTGACCTATTACGAATTTTGAAAAAAGGAAAAAATACGTACGTAGTTTTTCATTATGTCAGTAACATATTACAAAATCGTTAAAATTAAATAATATTTAGGGGTAGTAAAACGTTTTCTCCGTTTGTATGGACATGGACGCGGTACACTACACTCTTAATACATTTTATATAGTTGTGTTATATAAATATTATCTAATGAAAATAAATTTAAAAATATCTAAAACTAATTGTCTTATAATTGACAAGCAAATATTATAAGAAAAAGTGGAATGAACTTCCGGCGTCGGTCTTTCCTCCTTTCTACAACCTTGGGTCCTTTAAGCGAAGCGTGAAAAAGCATCTCTAGTGGGCGCGACTAGCGGACTGTATTACGATCTGCCAGTCGCGCGCATTCATGGACCAGCCACCTATGCTTAACAATCAGGCGGTGGCAAGGTCACATGTCTTCTCTATAAAAAAAAATATCACAAAATTGTAATTTAAGGGCACCCCGCTAATTAGAGCGTGTGAAATAAACCTTTAAACGTTACCTGTCGGTTAAACCGTCAATAAGTCAGATTTCAAGCTCCGTTTAACTTTAAACCCTAGTTTAGCCGGCACTTTGCTAATCCGCGGTTAGTACGCGCTGAAGATTTATTACCTACCATTCTTAAAGGATTAGAACTTCACTAATTATGCTACAGTTAAAACTTCTTTTTAACCGAACTTCAAAAGAAGGAGGAGGTTCTCAATTCGTCGGAATCTTTATTTTTTTATGTTATGTTCCCCGATTACTTGAAGATGCCTGGACCGATATGGATTTTTTTTTGTTTGAAAGGGTATACTTCCCAGGTGGTCCCAGGATCTGATGATGGGATCCTGGAGAAATCGAGAACTCTTCAAATTTTATAGGCACACTTGAAACGATTTGGGTATTTTTTGTAGTGACTGTGCACATATTGAACAGATCTTCTTATATGTTTACTTAATTTTGTATCCTAATTTGCACCAACCGTCTTCAAATTCTACGACGAAATATTTATTATTTCTTACTTTTCAGTGCCTAGGTTTCCGCCCCGGCTTCGCCCGTGGAGTTAAAAGCGTGATGTTAGCCTATAACCTTCTCCAAGATTTCGGCTATCAAATGCAAAAATAATTCTTCAAATCGGTCCAGTAGTTTTTGAGTCAATAGAATACGAACAAACAAAGAAACAAAGAAATAAACAAATTTTGATTTTTATATTAGTTATGATAAAGGTACATTTTTTATTGTAAGACAAGCAAATGACTCCTAATTGATACCATAATTAAATTCTAAAAGAGAGTATAAATAAGCTCAAATAAAAATAAATAAATCGTATGCATTGTTGAGGAAAATCAAGTTTTAATGCAAAACCACATATCTGCTTCGCGAAGTTAAAGTTGCAAGTTTTATATTTTTTATCGTAAGTTTCAGCCGCAACTTTACATATTAAGTGCACTTAGACCCTTTCTTTAGTTATCATTAACAACTCGTGGTGAATCCTTGGCAAGTAGAGGTCTTTATAGTCCACGATTTATATTTTTGATGAAGACATATTTTTTTTGCTATTTCTGGCTAAACAAATGTGGATGTATTTAAAGTAGGCTCGGAAAGGAGCCTTGAGTACAGTTTTTAGTTTATTTAATAATCTTTAAAGTTAAATAGAATTGATCGATTCGATTTCACGTAAAGTCAAGTTTAATATTCCATGTCACGGAAATGCAATATTATACTTCTAATGGTTCTTACATTTTTAGACATTTCTTTACAATTTCTTCACAGCTTTTTAAAAAGTAATTATGAAGGATACCGATAAATAGTAGATTACTATTAGCACTTCCATCTCAAAATACCTCAACAGAACTGGCCACTCGTTAGATAGCCTTAAAAAAATGACATTGGATAAATGAAGTGTTCGGCACAAATAACATAGTATAATTCTCGTCAAATAAGTTGAGCCAAACACTATCACGTGTTTAAACTGCGCTCCTTCGTAATATTAAAAGTACACACAACCGCCGAGCATGTATGATAGGTATGATAAATATAAAAGAAGCGAAAAAGGCATGTCAGGATCGTAGCAAATGGCATTGATTGGATCTGCCTACCCCCTATTTTAATGAAAGGCGTGATGATAGATAGTATATATATTTGTATGGGCGTCATTCCCACTGAACTGTCTTATCAGGTTCAACTTAATTATTATGTAACATAACCCGCGCGCACTATAACAACATGGCTGTAATGGAAAGGTTTAAACAATGCGGACGGGAAAAGACTGTACAGACGTCGTAGGCTGTAAAGGCCCCTTAGTAATATGCGACGGCCTCATTCCTGCTAGAAACTATTGTACGGAAGTTGTGGGAGAAAGCATGTTTAGGTATACTCACGGATTTATTTCTTATTAATGGGGTAGTTAGAGAGGTAAATATACAAGCCTATGCTTTATTTTATTTAAAATGTAGCTACTGGTATCGGTTTACAACTAAACTAAATATTGGCTTGTCTTGTTTTGTAAACAAACCTTGCATGTTTTGTTGTAAAAATTAATACTTTTAAAATATGATTCTTAGTTCTGCAAATGTAAATTATGCTAGACATTTTTAACATGTTTTTAAGAATTTTAAATGAGAACTTATTTAAAAAAGACAGCGCAGTGTAAGACAAGACTAGGAAACGGACTTTTCTTCCTACATAATAAATAATTTAAATTGTACCTTTAAGGAGACGCCTCATAACTTTTGTCCCAAACAAATTACATTAATCACGACTTCTTAAATTACGCGATAACTATAGGGATAAATGTATTTGACACAGTATGAATTTAAAAAAAATATGAAAATCAGTTACACCTAAGTTTTATGAATCCCTGAAACTCATCAATTTCATGCGACTAGAGTTCTCTTAATATACATATTTACCTACTAATTTACTATTTTCTCGTATTTATCCTATACGTTTTCAATAATTATAAAAACAAAAAATTTTTTACTGAATCTCTAATAAATAGGGAATGCGGAAAAAATTCTAATGTTATGTAGAAAATTTAATTGAAAGAGAAGAAAATTGTGTTTTTACTATGAAGTTTACAAATTCTAGTTAATTTAAATAAAAAGGATTCATAGTTTAAGATTTTTTACCAATAAAGTTACCTACGATTTTCTGGTCTACATTTGAAGTGGACTACATGGAATCAACTGGGAGTGGTTGACCACTCTGCAAACAAATCGTTATTGAATTGTTACTATTAATTATTATTAAATATGTGAATATTTGTTATATATATAGATATATATATAGATAGCCAAATTATTGAGAAAGGTTTTCAAAGGGTCAGAGCAGTAACCATTAACGCGGGTGCAACCGCAAGGCACAGCTAGATATTATAATAAAATTTAATCGTGATTGTGTAAGAAAGTATGGTGAAGCAACTTGAAGTCGATGTATCAAGTAAGCATCAAAACTGAAACCATGTAGGTTAAAACTTGATGTCCTTTTAGAAGTATAGAAATAGTTACATCTGTTCAAGAAGTGATACATCTAAGTTTATTAGGCGCAGCATCAAGCCTGCCACCTGTTCTGTTTAATATGGACAAATGACAAAAAGTGGACACTGTTACTGGTGTCTCTGGCCACACCTAAGTTATAATGGTCGTGATGATGTGTTTGTTTTTGATATAGTTTTAAACTATTTTTAAAATGTGTTTCTAGAATTAGGCGTTTTGCAGACGCTATAATTAAATATTTTGAGTGATACTTAAAATTATAATTACGAAAGTATATTATGTTTGTTTGCCCTTGTTATACGCAAGGGTGTTTTTTTGTTGTTTTTTGTTTGTTTATCCATTTTACGTCAAAATTCACAACGGGAAATAGGGCGTCGTACTGAGATGGTTGAAGGGATAGCACAATAAATCAGAATTGACACAAATATTTGCGATCGGATCAAGATTGATTTTCATTAGAGAGTGTCCACACACTTGGTCGTTGTTCGGCGGTATTAATTAAAACTAGTAGACAGTTCTCTACTTAGTCGGAATTAAAAGCTGATATTTGCCGACAATTTCTCTGAGCTTAAAATTGAAAATGAATGCTAAAGTTTACGTAAAATTGAAACATACTTACTAATTACAATGGAAGAAGATTGGGAAGATACATCTTCTTCAAAAGAAGTGTTCCCCGATTACTTGAAGACGACTGGACCGATATGGAACATTTTTTTTTTTTGAAAGGGTAAGTATATTTCCCAGGTGGTCCCATGGATCTGATGATGAGATTCTGGAGAAATCGAGAACTTTTAAAATTTTTTAGGCACACTTGAAGCGATTTGGATATTCTTTTTTTATAGTGACTTTGTGCATTTGCTTTCGGAAAGCACACTTTTCAGTGCATAATTTTTGAAGTCGGTACACCCTTTTACTTCTTTAGCATTTATGGACATATTAAAAGTACACACAATCGCCGAGCATGTATGAAAGGTATGATAAATATAAAAGAAGCGAAAGAGGTATGTCAGGATCGTAACAAATGGCATTCGATTGTCTCTGCCTACCTCTCTTGGGATGAAAAGCGTGACAAAATCAAATATAGCTTATATTATGTTACTCAGGGATCGTAGCTTTCTTTTCGTGAAATATTTTTCAGAATCGGTTGAGTTGTTTGAGAGATTACCCCCTACATCCAAACTTACAAAATAGTATAGATTGCCCTCGGTTTCATGCGGAAATGCAACATAGAAATCATATCCTTCCCTCCTCCTTCTCAATAAGCTATTTCCATTCCTCTTATCCAAATAATAATATCCTAAATCCAAAGAATAATCTCTAATAATAAAGCTGAAAAGTTATTTTTGTTTGAACGCGCTTATCTCTGGAAGTACCAGGCGGATTTGAATAATTCTTGAATTTGGTAGCACGATCTTTTTTTTTTTTCTTTCTTCACGGGTTCAGCTCCCGAAACCGTGTTACGGTTCCAGGGTACCCAGCGGAAGACCAAGTCTCCCTCGTTTAGCCGATGGTATTTGAGGAAGGTTATAGGCTGTGCCTTAAGGTGGTGAAATGGGGTGTAAATGTTGTATTCCTAATACAACGAGTACGATGTCGCATGAAACTGCTAGTCTAAATATATACCTAAAATTATCATGTCGCTGACATAGCAACGCACAGCCGAAACCACTGAAGGTAAATATGAAAAAAAAACTGCACGGGTTGCCTTACCGCTCCCGGACAATTTAGCCGAATAATTTTGGGGCTATACCAACCTAACGAGTGGCCCTCTGTTGAGCTATGTAGATGGAAAAGCCTCTGTACGGTTTGTCGGATAATGTACATAGATTTTTTATTATAAAAAACCATTGGTACAATTAAATATGAATTGAATTTGAAGGTATGTTCCTTAGGGGGTGTAGAGGTGCACTAAGAAAGATGGAAAATCGTATTCATATACATACGTCACTTTTCCTAACAATGCGTACGAAGTCATCTATGAAATTCCCTTTGGCAAGATTGCACTATGAAGTAAGCCTTAGTCGCCCAGAGCAGTACTGGTTGGTAAACTCACGCGCATACTAATTTATTACTCGAGGGGCACTAGTAGTGCGTCATTATGGTTGAATATCGTGTGTGGCTGTTGAACGCATTTTGTCTCAGAATATATGACGTAAGTCTCAAAACTTATTTCGTCATTTAAAAAATAATTATAATATCTAGGATAATTTCATCATAGCAACGGATAATAAACTATATTTTCTGCTGTGTGTTGTTATTTTAGACATAAAACGCATGCCGTTTATGAGTAAAATTAAAAAAATCTGTCAAAACAGCATCATTTTCAAAAATAAAATGTATCGAACGAAAATCTTCAAATTACGAAAATGTCTTGGTCATTGAGACATAAAGGTCTGATTAAGCATGTATTAAAATTTTACATCGATCAGATGTTTACTTGCCTCTCCATATTTAAGCAAATCTCCACAAAATTTGCAAAGCCTCGTCTTAAAGTTTTAATATTTAATCCACCTACACCCAGTCTCCCTCGTTTAGCCGATGGTAGTTCTGTTGAGGTATATTTAGAAGGCTTTTATTGTACATAAGTTTTTAATCTTACTTTTTATTTCTTGTATAAGTTTCGAAATAATTTCATTATTATTCCATTGTGCACATAATAATAAAATTAAATCATTTTGTACAAAATCTGTTTCGTCCATAATTGTAGGATTTTTACAAGGGTGCAGACATTTTATGACTTGTACTCGAGACTAACGCATAAATTTGTGTCCGTAAAAATCTTTACGGTCAGGCAAGGCTGCTGTGTTATGGCAAAATGTACTAACTAATTTAATATTTAAATTTAAATAAGTTATTATTATTTTATGGACACTATAAAAGAGCACAGTAAACGACTAATAGAAAGTTCACATGACCAACAGTCTGGCTCTTACATCGGTCAAAGAATAAGCATTGCCATCCAACGAGGCAATGCAGCCAGTCTGTTGGGTACTCTCCCAGTATATAGCGATTAAATGCTTTTCTTTATTTGTAATTTTATTTCATATTTGTAATTTAGTATTTAAGATCATTTTAATACCTGTTACTATTAATAAAATCATAATTAAACTCATTAAAAGAATACCTCTTCCAAACTCCCTCCATGTGGCATCGTTCTCAAAACACTGGCTGCGTTATCTCGCTGAATGGTTAAACTTATCCTTTGATCAAGGCAAGAACCAGCTCGAGGCATGGACTATTACTACTAACACACTCATAGGTGCCGATACCTACAGCTCCTAGACGGTATTTTTTAGCTCCTATATCCATAATTTTTCTGGGATAATATATTCAAAATTTTCTCTAAATAATCCACCTGTGCCACTGTAATTTAGCATATAGTTACTTATTCAATATATCTAAGTGAAATAGCTGTTATTTTTTTCAATGGGTTTTATTTAATAGGAAATATGGGTGGTTAATCTTTGACCCCATATTCTTTTTCATAATAATATTGTTGAGTATTTATAGTACCTAGTATATATTGTCTATGTTTTCAGAAATAAGTGTTTTGTTTATAATTTTAGTTGTCAATATAGATATTCAAAGTAATGTCGGTTTCTTGGTTATTTGCTCTTTAGCTATGCTTTTTACATATTATCCTTTACAAATATATGCATAAAACAATTATTTTAAATTTTCAATAAGCTACAAAAACGCTATGTATATAATTTAAGGGTAATGGTATAACAGAGCTTTAAAAAAATTAAGAGCTTTGTAATAGATTATGAAAGAGAAAACAGGGCCAAAATATTCCTTTATTCTACTACCTATATTTACAATTCAATAAATTTGATATATTGAATAAGTAACTATATGCTAAATTACAGTGACACCGGTGGATTATTCATAGAGAAATTGGGAATAGTTTATCCCAGAACAATTATGGATATAAGGCTCTTAAACTACTTTAGAAGTACAAAGGGCAAAATTAGCTCTAAATTTTAGGCTATTATGTGCAAGGTCAACAATAACATGAACCTGGACGAGTTTTGAATCGAATGTTTTGTTGCGATTTTGTGAGATATATAACATTCCGAAAAAAAATACCACTCGGTCAGAGCTGGGGATCGAATCCATGTAACCTGCGGGCTGCGTGCTTATAAATTACACGCGATAACCATTATAATTTTTAAAACTATAACACAAAGAAAATTAGTTTTGCCATCGGACGTCCTGGTAGTCCTGGATTATTCACAAAGTTCAATTATAAGAAAACAAATTGCCTTCGCGCAAATTAATTTTACACAGTCTCTGTTACGAAATTTAGTTACAAAAATTAGTTATTTTGTTATAAATAACTACAGAAAAGTATATTTAGAACTAAATAAATATGTTAACTTTGTTGACGATTGATATTTTTATGATTTCGTAGACACACGTTATAGAATGTGAGGTAAAGATAATTTGGGATTCTACCTACGTTATGTCAAGGCGACCAACGCATGCGTCCAGTTTAATCCCGTCCGCGCTGTGATATTATGATAGGGCATAGCACAGTCGGCGGGATCATCTTAGATACCGATTAATGGTTAAAGTTTACTACGAGTTTTCCTGATATTCCTGCCTACCTACCCGGCCAGCCTGTGTACCCATATTCCGGCACCGGCTACCCACGACACGACAACCTTTTGGTCGGTTTTTCCTTCTACCCTCATGTAGGTAGTACCGATCATCATGTCGGGTAGACAGGTTGTCTACGCCGTTAAAATAAAATAAATTAACTTGATATATAATTATATCCTAAAAGTGTGTGTTCTTAGTGCAATAAAGGCTCCATGTCAGGAGAAATAATACTTACACAGAATAATAGCCAGCTGGCTGAATAGAAGAGAAAAGACGTGTTGGTATGTACGTACTTTTTCCATTTCTTCAATTCTTTCTCCAATTCCAAGAATAATACTCCAGTAGGTACATATTGTGTGTCAGTGAAATTTTCACGCAAAAACGACTGAACGGATTTTGTTGCGGCTTTCACTATTTGACAAATTTTTGTCGGTAAAATTTTACAAAACCAACGCATCACTTATGTTACTATAATATTTTTTTTTTGATACATTATTAATTTTGGAAACGAATTAGACTAAAATTTTTTGTCGGAACACAATGATTCTTGAAAAAAAAAAATCATAAATAATTAAATAGAAATCGCTATATCAGCTGCCATTTTGCCGGAAACCGAAACTGATTTTTTAAGAAAATACAATTAACCAACTTAACAAAATTATTTTATTTTTTTTTATTAATCGCTTTTACCGATGTTACGAGTCGAGTCGAATTTTACTCGGGTGTTAAAATTACACATAGGTTAGCGAGGAGCGTAGCGACGAGCGTGGTTCGTATTGTTATATGAAGCGCAAGCCGAGCGAGCCGCGGTAGCGGCCGGCGCAGCGCCATTCTAGAAACATCATAGTAACTGTAATACTTTATGAGAGTAATATTTATGAGGTGGCGCTGCGCCGTACTATTACTTTATTACTCTCATCAAGTAATACAGTTACTATTTTGTGATGTTCTAGAATGGCGCTGCGCTCGCTCGGCTTGCGCTTTATATTGTCACAATACAAACCACGCTCGTCGCTATGCTCCTCGCTAACCTATGTGTAATTTTAACACCCGAGTAAAATTCGACTCGACTCGTAACATCGATAAATGCGATTAATTAAAAAAAATAAAAATAATTTTGTTAAGTTGGTTAATTGTATTTTCTTAAAAAATCAGTTTCGGTTTCCGGCAAAATGGCGTCTGATATAGCGATTTCTATTTATTTATTTATGATTTTTTATAAAGAATCTTTGTGTTCCGACAACAAATTTTAGTCTAGTTTGTCTTGTAAATACATAATGCGTCTATTAAACCTAAATTTAGTAACATATGCCATGCGTTGGTTTTGTAAAATTTTACCTTTTTGTCTCCTAGTTTTTAAATTTAAGGGGAAGTGGTCGATGGAAAAATGAGTGACGAAAGAGCAGAACGCATTTATCTAGAATCGCGCGCACGCGAGCAGGATAGATGCAGTAAGCGATTTAACGTAAGCGATAATTTTTGTTTAAAACGCAATTTAAAAAAAAATCTTATACAAAATAGAAATAATTTTACAATTAACGGATAGATAATTACCAAAAAATATTCATGTTAATTTTTGTAATGATACCATCTATATTATAGCCATAAAAGTTAAATAAAGTTTTCAGAGGTGTATTTAGGATTTTTTTTTCTATCGAGTAAAATGTTTCTAATCATATTTATAACAGTATTTGTAATATCATATATTTTTTCAGTTTCGTAAATAGATCAGGTTTTCTGAAAAATGTGTTTAAAAATTGGATTTTGATGACTGACTTTCCCTTAAGAGCAAGCTTGTTAGCGCAATAAACTCAATAAACCGCGAGGCTTATTTTGTCGATGGTCTTTAAAAAGTTGTTAGAGAGATACACTGCAAAAAGAATCGATAAAATAACCAAGCATAAGATAGGCCAAGAATC